>CM066329.1:58399133-58755214 GCA_033807585.1 Hydrophis major
GTAAGTCATTTTTTTCAGTGCTGTCGTAAGTTTCAACGGCCACTAAGTAAACTGTGGTAAGTCAAGGATTACCTGTGTTTCTACTGCTACCTTTTGTGAATAGTTTGGTTGAAGAATCACATTATATTCCAATCCTACAGTATTGTAGGAAAAGGCAAATGTTTCGATCTTCTTCAATTGCATATTCTTTATATCGTGAATTTCCTCTCTCCTTAGGGGGAAAGAGAGTTTTCCAAAATCCCAGCCAACCACTGTAGAATTTTCAAACATAAACCCAGCAGACTTCATAGAAAAAGGTAAGGGTGAAAAATGTTGTAAGTCACTTTTTGGGGTGCCACTGTAATTTTGAATGGCCACTAAACAAAGAGCTGTAAATCGAGGACTAGCTGTGTGTAATGACTGTGTCAGGTGAGGCTCCATTCAAAATCCAAGAAAGAAAACCTTAGACTCCACTGTTTATAGAGAAAAGGACTTTTACTGAAAATTGAATGGTAGCATCAGAAGAATGCAAGATCTGAGGCAATAGGCGCGAAAATCACACATAGAAAATTATCCCATGTTCCCACCCCGGAGAGTTCAAACTGACCATCCAATCTGAGGTGTGTATAATGTTATGTGAGGCATTTTCAGGTGGTGTCTCACACATCTGGTATTCCAAGACGGTTGACCTTGGCTTAGGCAGATAAGGGGCTCCATCTGCTCAGTAAGCAAGTAGGAATAGTCAAGAAAACATCCCAATTTTTATATTTCACCAACTTAAAATCTCCAGCAGCCTTCCCCCGCCCATGAAGCCCAATTATTCTTCCCTCCCCCGGTTTCTATGGCAGCCGGAAAGACAAGCAGAAGAAGGATTCTTGGAGACTGACAGACTGTTTGCTTAACAGGCCCGCCAAAGAAATAGAAGGAAGCCCAGATCAAATCTTGTAATAAGACAGGAAGCTGGATGATTTCACATTCAAAAAATGATTTTTCACACAAGATTTCTGATTCTCAGGGTTTCAAAGGGCCCTAGTTTGTTTGTTTTTTAAATAGGACTAATAGCAATAGCCCTTAGACTTATATACCACTTCACAGGGCTTTACAGCCCTCTCTAAGCTATTTACAGAGTTTTTATTGCCCCCAACAATTTTGGGTTCACAAAAGAAATTTCCAAAGTGAGTCCCTGTCTCTACTTCCTTCAAAAAGTGTCTTTGCCATTATCCACTTCCTCAACATTTAGGTTCAGTTGGACTTAGTTCCAGATACTTAGTTCCAGATCCATATAGGTAGTCTTTGATTTATGACCACAATTAAGCATAACATTTCTATTGCTAAGTGAGACAGTTGTGAAGTGAGTTTTTTCCCCATTTTTGCAATCTTCCTTGCCACCGTTAAGTGAATAACTGCGGTTGTTAAATTAGCAACACAGTTATTAAGTGAATCTGGCTTCTCCATTGCCTTTGCTTGTCTGAAGGTCGCAAAAGGGGAACACATCACACACACACACGCACACACGGAATACTTCAACCGTCATAAACATGAGTCCGTTGTCAAGCATCCAAATTTTGATCATGTGACTATGGCGATGCTGCAATGGTCATAAGTGTGAAAAACAGTCAGAAATCACTTTTTCAGTGCTGTTATAACTTCAAATGGTCACTAAATGAATTGTCATGAGTTGAGGACTGTCTGTAAGTAGGATTTTCCTATCTCCCAATTAATTTCTCCCTGCTTACCTATGGCGCTGCGATGGAATCTGTAAAAGTCAAGAGCAGGGGTGTCAAACTTCTGGCCTGCGATGTGGTTGGATCTGGTCCAGGGGCAGGGGTGGGGTTCGAAAACCCTAGCAACCGATTCGCTGCCCAGTTGCTGGGTAGGCGTGGCCATGGTGGGCGTGGCCTCCTGGAACTTCCAAAAGGGCTGTTTTTTCCCCTTCCCAGAGCCTCTGCACTGACCCTGCACTGACCTGCTTCAAAAATGGGCCACATGGAGATGCCTGGGAGGGGAGGGGTGGGCAGGGCCAGCTGGTTGGTTCAAATACCGGTTCAGGGAACATGGTGCAAATATAACATCCGGTTTGCCCGAACCAGTCCAAACTGGTAGAATCCCACCTCTACCAAATGTTATATCTCACCTTTACAAAGGAGGTGAGAAGTCCAAAATCCAACTGAATACAAACAGGCAATCAAATCCAGTAATTATAGAGTTAATTCTTGGAGCCGATAATGTTCTTGGCAGTTTCACACATGCTGTCTGCCAAGTCAGACAAGAAAACAGGAATATAAATCACACAATCTGTCACAACACAGAATACATCAGAGCTCCTCTGAATAAGTCACACGTTGTTCCGTAGGAAGTTCCCAGAGCAAAAACACCCACTTTTATTCCCTGTGGGGCGTGTCACTAATTCAGCTCACTCTCTCATTCGTCCACGCCTCTTACGCTGCAGCCCACACTTTTGCCTGTGATGCTGCCTCACATCAAGCCAGCATTCGTCTGCTTGATTCTCTGTCAAAGGGTGCTCAATATGACCTCCTCCTTCTCTTGATTAGCCTCAGGCTGTCCCTCTCTGTTATCTGCCGACACCTGAGGCACAATCAGGGAGGAAGGCATTGCCGAAGAGGAAGGTCCTGGGGAGGAAGGCATTCCCAATTCCTTCTCCTCCTCATTTTCCGAATCCTCTTCCTCTAAAAATGCAGGCTCAGGACCTGGAGCCACAACATCCACAGGGCCATCCTAGAAAATGTAAGGGGCAGGCCCACGTCTCTTTGGCCCAGTCTATCCAATGCAAAGAGGAAACATCGGCCCAGCGAGGCTTCGGCCTGGTCTACCCAGTGCAAAGAGGAAACATGCCAGCAGTTTGGGGAGTGGCATCAAGCTGGCAATGCCCACCCAGTTGGCCATGCCTAGCTGCCCCCCAAAGGTCAACCACAGCCCTGATGCGGCCCTCAGTGAAATTGAGTTTGACACCCCTGGTCAAGAGGAAAGAAGTTTGCTGTTGCCTCAAGTAAAGTAGGTATCTAACTGTGGTTTATTTTTCCAAGGAGGAGCAATTGATGGGAATGAAGATGATAAGGGTAATAAGCATGCAGCTATTGAACAGTGTGTGGACTTCATCTCAGAAGAAAAGAAGGAAGCAGGTATAAGGCACTTGACATTATGGGATATTCCTCTGAATTGCAGGGAGACAATTTCTCTGTTTGGATCCCAGAAGCTTCTAGACTGCTGAAATAATCAGCCTATGGTCCTGAACTAAGAGTTTTTCTTCTGAATACATGCTTAGACAATCTGTGTGTCCCCAGAATGATTGATGGAGCAACTGCTGATGGATTTAATGACTCCACTGAGCACCAAATTCCACACTTTCTGAGCTGGAGTTCTCCATGGTTCCAGAGATCTCCAAAGTGCTAGAGTTCTACCTCAGAAAGTTGAAGATGTGTGAACTTCAACTCCCAGAATTCCCCAGCCAGCTATCCTGGCTGGGGAATTCTGGGAGTTGAAGTCCACATATCTTGAAGCTACTGAGATCAAGAAACATTATACTCCAGTGGCCCCCAACCTTTTGGGCACCAAGACTAGTTCTGTGGAGAGAGGTTTTTCCGCGGACTGAAGGGAATGTGGTTTTGTATGTTGCCTGTATCCCATGTATGGGGCTTCACTTGTTTGCGTGGCCTGATTTCTGGCATGTCATGGTCTGGTGCTGGGATCCTTGTGGTACTCTATTTGCCCTTATTGTATATGTTCTAGTTCCATGTGGTCACACCTGGGTGCTCACAGATGCTCTTCTTTATACCTAATATATTCTTCCTTGTTTGCTTGTCATCCAAGAAACTTGTATAGCTTGAAAGAATCTCCGGGAACTAATCTAGGCCAAATCAGAAGTAGAAACAGGTGTGGCACCGCGTCCTTTCAGTGACTTCGCACTCATTTGCACACTCTGATTCAGATGACTCTGAGGGTACAGTTAAACCCCCAAGTGGCCCCAATGACTCTCAGAGAGCTAAGAGCCAGAGGACTGATTGCGAAGAGTATAAATCCTTCCATTTCCCACCAGTCGGTTAGAACTGAAGAAGCTTCTGGGATGGGAAGTGAAATGTTTTCAAACAAACAAACAAAAACCCCAAGAAAGTCCGGTTGCTTTTTAGCAAAAGCATCTTTGGGGCAACCACGAGCTGGAGGATTGCGAATCTCTAAAGACACATAATACTGTATTTTACAAGCACAGCATGTGTCACATCAAGTGGTGCAGTGGGCTAGAGAAGGAGCTCTTGCCTCACAATCAGGAAACTGTGTGTTCGATCTTAGGTTGAGGCAGATGTTTCTCTCTCTGGGCACAATGAGAATAGATCTGCTGAACAAAGCTCCACATTGGTGACAGGAAAGGCCTCCGGCCATTAAACACTCAGCTCCATTCAGTTGCCCAGATTCCACCCCGCAAGGGATTATGGGGTCATTAAAAGATGATGATGACAACAGGGTGTGTCATATCACTGAGGTGACTGAGGCACCTTTTACAAGCAGGTTCCCCATTGCCTTCCAGATGATGCTCACCATTACCTCTGGGCAGCCGCAGATAGCCGGGCCCTGGCGAGACATTGTTGAGAGACTTCCTTTAGCCACCTCTGGAGCACAGCAAGCTCCCCCGTAATTCAGAAGCTTCTGTTTACTTATCGGCCTCTTTGAAGTTATAGTTTGTGGTTTGAACCTCAAGGACGAGCTACTGAAATAATTAGAGATACCATTCCAAAGCTCATCTTGAAGAACGTAGTTATGAAACCAACTCAGCTTGGATTCATCAAGCAGGACACAAATGTTTGAGCTGTTGAGAACTGTTTATTCAACAGGATGTTAAGTACAGTTGAGAGAGAGGGAGGGGGAGGAAGAAAAAAACTGGCACCCCTTTCTGATCACACTTATGTTTAATTGCAATCATGGGTGCTTTGAGAGGCCATGAAACTGGGTGTTATCCGTTGCCAAGATAATACAGGATCCAATGAACTATTTCTAAGCTTTGTGGGAAGGAAGGTCTTTTTAGAAATGCAATAAAAATAAATTGTAATGACATATGATCTTTTCCTTTGTAGGCACCCAACCCAACGTAAGGGTCAAAAACTCAATTACCTGGATTATCCTCATACTATTTGTCATTCAGATTGCGGGCTTGGTAACCACCATCTTCGTTTTTACAAGTGAGTGACCCACTCGTGTTCCCTATCGATCGATCCAAGTTTCATCCTTTTTTAGAATAACTTTACTACAGCTGGTCCTCAGCTTACAACCATTCATTTAGCGATTGTAAGTTGAGGACCTTTGAGACAGAAAATATCCCAGTCCTGGATCACCCACCTTAACAAAAGGATTCAGAATCAGTGTGAGGAGAAGAAGGCCCGGCGTTCAAGGCAGCCATGTCTTCGGTTCAGGCCCTATGGCGGCGATGAGGAAACTTTTTGTTAGGGTGTGCCGAAAGCGTGCGTGCGCCCGCACTCACAATGCAATGCGACCTACCCCCCGCCCTGCGCATGCACAAGCAACACCCCTGCCCCATCCCCTTACCTGCACTGTGCATGTACGTGCCTCCCAGCTGATTTTCGGCCCGTTTGAGGCCGTTTTCACCCTCCCGGAGGCTCGAAAGAAAGCCTCTGCAGCCTCAGAAGGCTGAAACATGGGCCTGTGCGCATACGCAGTGCAGGTAAGTTCGGCTGGGGTTCGCGTGCCCGCACAAATGGCTCTGTGGCACATGTGCCACAGGTTCGCCATCACGGCCCTGTGGATTCTACGGGGGCACTGGAAAAAGTGGCTTATGATCGTTTTTCACACTTACGACTATTGCAGCATTCCCCATGGTAATTTTTGTGATTAAAATCCAGATACTTGGCAATTGACTCATATTTATGACAACTGCTGCATCTCGGAGTCATGCAAATCCCCTTTTGTAATCATCTAACAACGGGGAAGCCAGATTCACTTACTAAACATATTACTAACTTAACAACTGCAGGGACTCAGTTAACAACTGTGGCGGGAAAGGTCATAAGATGGGGCAAAACTCACCTAACAACTGTCTGGTTTAACAATGGAAATGTGGGGTTCAATTGTGGTCCTAATTGAGGATTATCTGTAATATTGTATGCACCATCAATGTTACTAACCCCCCAACTGCAGTGATTCACTTAGAAACTGTTGTGAGAAAGGTTGCAAAACGGAGCAAATCTCGCTTAATTGTCTCGCTTAAGCGACAGAAATGTTGGTCTCCGTTCGGTCGAGGACTACCTGTATCTTATGTTAACATTGATTACAGCTTTGCTTCCCAAAATGTTCAGAATAACTTCCCACATAACAGGCATGGTGGCTTACTTTGCAATATACACATTGGGGAGGTTGATTTATGAAAATGTTGGTTATTCTTTTGTTTGTCTTTCTTACTCCGGAGAACATCCCTCATAATCAGTGGAGGGGTTCAAAATATTTTACTACCGGTTCTGTGGGCATGGCTTGGTGGGCGTGGTGTGGCCTGGTGGCCGTGGCAGGGAAAGAATACTGTAAAATCCCCATTCCCTCCCCAGCCCACTAACCTGCTTTCCAGATCCATTCTCCTGTGCAGGGCAACCAAAGAAGACCCAGCCGATCAGCTGGGACTCAGGAGGCAGAGAATAGATGTGGGCAGGGCTAGTCAGAGGTGGCATTTGCTGGTTCTCGAAACTACTCAAAATTTATGCTACTGGTTCTCCAGAACCGGTCAGAACCTGCTGAATAGCACCTCTGGCTCATAATGCAAGCAGACAGTGGCTTAGTGCAGGGGACTGTTCATTGCTTTTCCTGCATTGTCATTCGGTGGAAATCTCACCCAGAAAGCCCAACAGACCATGGTTGGAATCCAAGCAACCATTTTATTTTGGAATCTGTCAATTTTACACAGAGTTTGGAGAATATCAAAGTGAGGCAAATCCTCGTTTAAATAAATATTTTTGTAACTGGGAGGGAACGAATGTGAGATGACTTTAATGAATCTGGTCCAGGAAGATTGCTGGACTCCAGCAGCTGTTTATCTGGCCTCCCTCCTTATCAGACATCTGTGTCAAACTAAGGTTCATGAAAGGGAGGCTAAGACGCTGTCTGTCTCCAAATAAAACTGCCCAGAATTACACTACTTAAGGAGGAAGTCTTAAAATCCACTTGAATCACAAATGAAAATTTGCAGCAACTGATTTTTATTATTTTTTATTTTTGTAAAATCGAGCCCCAAATACTCACTTTCCATTACTATTCCTAGCTTCCCAGGATCTTAATTTGACACAATAATTTATTTATTTATTTAGTTGATACAAGAAGTTATTTCTCTTTTGCTCTGACAGTGTATACTTTTTTTTCCACCCTGTAATGAGATCATTTTGGGGGAAGGATAGCTTCACGCTTCCAAAATATATGGCGACGTTAGTGTTCAAATACAGGTAGTCCTTGACTTACAATAGTTCACTTAGTGACTGTCCAAAGTTACAATGGCACCGAAAAAAGTGACTCATGACTGTTTGCCATAGTTGCAACCTTTGTAGCATTCCCATGATCATGAGATCAAAATTCAGATGCTTGGCAAACTGGTTCATACTTACGACGGTCGGAGTGTCATGTGATCCCCTTTTGGGGCCTTCTGACAAGCAAGGTCAATGAGGAAGCCAGATTCACTTACTAACTGATCAACCGCAGTGATTCACTTAACAACGGTGGCGAGAAAGGTCGTAACATGGGGCAAAATTCACTCGACAAATGTTTCCCTTCAACATAAATGTTTCCCTTCAACATAAATTTTGGGCTCAACTGTGTTTGTAAGTCGGAAGAGAACTACCTGCAAAAATATTTCCTTAATTCTGTAATAATAACAACAATGTGGCAAAAGAAAGCAAATATATAGTACCAATATTGAGTGGAAGATAGAGGTGGCATTCAGCAGGTTCTGACCAGTTCTGGAGAACCGGTAGCTTCACCTGGGGCGCCCAGCGCAGCTGACAGGTGTGCCCTCCTGCTCAGCGATGGAGCTCTGGCCAAGGCAGTGAGCGCCTCCCTGCTGGGCCCTCTGGTCATCCCACCAGGACCGCGCTGGAGCCGGGCGGGCTGAGCAGAGCCGGGAAAGCGAGCCACGGGTACGCGCCCACCTGCCAAGTGAAAGAGCCGGGCCAACCCGAGCTTGGCTTCCTTCCCAAGTCCCTCCAGCCCGACCACGAAGGGGCCACCGGGAAAGGCCACCCGAGGCAGTGATAGCGCCCACCCATCCGTGGGCAGGGAGGCAAGGCGACGGCCCACACTGCGTCCTCCTCTCAGCTGAGCCCCGCCGAGTGAGCACATCTGCCCGATGCCCGTGCCGCTGCAGTGTTTGGAGCTGCCGGCGCATTTGGAAATGTGTGGAGATGGGGACGGGCTGGGTGAGGTTTGAAAGGATGGGCAGCTTTGGGCTCTCTCCGCCGGACCCTCCGGCCAGGGAAGCAGCGCTGCCATTGCCTTGCCTGCCCGTCTGTGGACGGGTGGGTGCTATCACTGCCTCAGGCAGCCTTTCCCGGTGGCCCCTTCGGGGTCAGGCTGGAGGGACTTTCGAAGCCAAGCTCAGGTTGGCCCGGCTCATTCGCTTGGCAGGCAGACGTGCACTCACGGCTCGCTTTCCCAGCTCTGCCCAGCTCCAGCGTGGCCCTGACGGGATGAGCAGAGGGCCTGGCGGGGAGGCGCTCGCTGCCTTGGCCAGATCTCCACCGCCGGGCAGGAGGGCCTGCCTGTCAGCTGCACTGGGCGCCCCAGGCGAAGCTCTTCGCACTCTGCCCAGCACCAGTGTGCAACAAAAGTATTTCCTAACAGCAAGCCCTTCCCTGCCATTTCCCCCCCATTTCGCATGTTTTAATATGGACCTTAATTTGGGGGGAGGCGTTTAATTTCATTTTATGCATATAAAACATGCTGGGACTTCCTATTAGGGGAGGTCGTATTGTTGGAGAAACACAGTATATATATATATATATGGATCTTTGGTTATTCGGGTTTTCTCCCACGTAAGATTGGAAGTATCTACGCAACATTTCGATGAAGTCTCATTCATCATCTTCAGGCTTGGTCTTCATATATATATATATATATATGTATATATATATATATGTATATATGTTATATTGTTTGATGACATTTTGCTATTATAATAATGTAAAGAGTATTGATATATGTCCAAAGATCACCATGTTCAAATGTTTTTAAATTTAATTTAATTTAATTTTTAAAAAAAGTTTGATAGTGAGGCAATAAAATGAAATGAAATTGCATGCAGGCCTTGATTTACAAGAGTTTATTTAGTGACTGTTCAAAGTTAAAACAGCACTGGAAAAAGGGATTTATGACCATTTTTCACACTTACGACTATTGCAGCATTCCCCATGGTCATGTGACCAAAATTCAGATACTTGGCAACTGACTCACTTTTATGACGGTTGCAGTGTCCCGGGGGGGGGGAGGGTCATGTGATCACCTTCTGCAACCTTCTGAGAAGCAAAGTCAATGGGAACCCAGATTCCCTTAACAACCATGTTACCAACTCAATACCTGCAGTGATTCGCTTAACAACTGTGGCAAGAAAGGTCATAAAATGGGGCAAAACTCACCTATCAGTTGTCTCGCTTAGCAACAAAAATTTTGGGTTCATTTGTGGTTGCCAGTTGAGGATTACTTGTATGTGGCTCTTAAACTTCAGAGCTTTCAGAATTGTCCTTTTCTAATTATGTGTAGGGTTTGTCTTTATTTGTTTTAATTGAAAAACATTTACAAGTCATTCAACAGCCTCAAAATTTAATGAAATAAATACATATTCCAACTAGAATTTTACTGTGCTTTAATGGACAGTTAAAGCATTAAGTTAATATTGAATACATTTAAATATAATTACTAATTAAAGTAGTAAATGCTTTCTAGATGCTATAGGCTAGTCAGGGATTATCAAACTTGACAGCTTTAAGACTTGTGGACTTCAACTCCCAGAATTCCTCCTCCAGTCATGTTAGTTCAGGAATTCTGGGAGTTGAAGTCCACAAGTCTTAAACTTGCCAAGTTTGAAGACCCTTGGCCTAGATGGAATGCTCACTGGTGGAAATACTCTAAAGTGGGTGGGGAGACAAGCTAAATGACAGCTGAGACAGCAAATGGAGAATATCACTTCAACCAATCACAATGCATCCTTTGATGTCATAGGATAGGACATCTTTCTAACTTGTTGCATATTAATGGTTATCAGGGCAACATCAAAATCCATTAACACATACTTATTTTCAATTGCATTATCTTTCTCCAGATGTCTGGACTTTTTATAATTCCCAGGAAGATCCTATGTCTTGTAACACCAATCATGATTAGGAATTATGCTCTAGCACATTTGAAGGATGATAAATCAGAATAAAATTGAACTCAACATCCTAGGGGAGAGCATCAAAACAACAGCAGCTTTTTCTACCATCTCCTTTATGTCCCGTGTTTCTAAATCAGTGTTCTCCAAATTTAGCAGCCTTGTTAAAGGCTTAGCAGCCAGGTATGTGGACCAACTCCCAGAATTCTCCTCAGTGGCCATGTTGAATGTGGAATTCTGGGAACTGAAGTTCATACACCTACCGTAGAAATTCACTAAGTTGAGAAACATTCCTCTAAATCAGGGATGAGGAACTATGGCCCTTTTATGTCTTGTGGACTTCAACTCCCAGAGTTCCTGAGCCAGCCATGCTGAGGAATTCTGGGAGTTGAGTTCCATGCTGGCTCAGGAATTCTGGGAGCTGAATCCCACAAGTGATAAAGGGGCCATAGTTCCCCAGCTCTGTTCCCAAATAGAGGGCTGAGAGGACAATAATCTATTAAATCATGTGAATTTGTATTTTCAGAAGCTAAACCTCAGTTGCCTTCTGCTGCTGCCACCTCTTCCTGTTGCCCAACGGGCTGGCACATGAACCAAGGGAACTGCTATCATGTTTTGGAAACCCAAGAGAGCTGGAATGCTAGTCAGAACCGTTGTCTCTCCCTTGGGGCCACCTTGGCTCTTTTGGGGGATCTAAAGAAACTGGTAAGAGAAGAATCTGACAAAATTGATATCTGCAGTTTTGCTCAAGCAGGCCTTCCTAGTGGCGACTCTTTCACCATTTTATGAAATAAGAACTTGCCATTATATTTCCAGGGTGCTCGAGGGATTTAAATCTCTTTCCAGTGTTGAGAAGATATGCCTTTATTCTCTGTACCCCAGAAGCAGATTGTATAATTCAAGCAATCCGGATACTGGATTTTCTGCAGAAAATTCTGTTATTCTGGATAAAACGTTGAGAGGAATAGCCAACAATACCCTTTAGGCTCAAGATCCAGATGATTCTTGACAGACTTGAGCACTGGACACTAACCAAAAGAAATTCAGTACAGAAAAAAGTAAAGTCTTACACTTAGGCAAGAAAAAATATACATAAATATAGATTGAGAGAAATTAGGCTAATAGCAGTAACCGTGAGAGAGATCTTGGAGTCTTAGTGGACAATCAGCTAAATATGAGCCAGCAGTGTGCAATCCTACATTGCATTAACAGAGGGATACAATCAAGATCAAGTGAGGTACTAATACCACTCTAT
The DNA here is from genome assembly GCA_033807585.1 of Hydrophis major. Taxonomy (NCBI): domain Eukaryota; kingdom Metazoa; phylum Chordata; class Lepidosauria; order Squamata; family Elapidae; genus Hydrophis; species Hydrophis major. Next base: position 58,410,731 of record CM066329.1, read on the forward strand.
AAAGCCTTAGTAAGATCACACCTAGAGTACTGCATCCAGTTTTGGTCACCACACTATAAAAAGATGTTGAGACTCTAGAAAAAGTGCCGAGAAGAGCAACCAGGATGATTAGGAGACTGGAGACTAAAACATGAAGAATGGTTATAGGAACTGGGCCTGGGTAGTCTAGTGAAGAGACGACCAGAGGAGACATGATAGCAGTCTTCCAATATTTGAGGGGCTGCCACAGAGAGGAAGGGGCCAAGCTATCTTTCAAAGCACCTGAAGGCCAGACAAGGAATAACGGATGAAAACTGAACAAGGATAGAATCAAGCTAGAAATAAGGAGAAACTTTCTGACAGTGAGAACAATCAACCCATGGAACAGCTTTGCCTTTGGAACTTGTGGGATCTTCATCACTTGAGACTTTTAAGAAGAGATTGGATTCCCATCTGTCAGAAATGTTGTAAGGTCTTCTGCTTGGGTGGGGGGTTGGACTAGATGACCTGCAAGATCCCTTCCATCTTTGTCGTTCTGTTATGTGTACGTACGTGCATATGCATGAAGAGTGATGGTGGAAGAGGCACTTATGTCCTTCTGCGGAGTGCAGAGCTCAATGTCCAAAATGTTCTGAAACGTATAGTATTTTTTCTTTTTCTTTTTTAATTTAAAAAACAAACAGATTGGCTCCATGAATGTCAAAGAGCCCTTTAACCACTGGATTGGCCTCCACAGAAGTTCTGAAGACAGATGGAAATGGCCAGATGGGACTCTATTTAAAAACATGTAAGTTCTTCCTACCATTGGATACTGAAAACCCATCGCCTCAATGAAGTCTCCCCAAAAATCATTACAATGTGGCTCTTTAGGCAGATGTTTGCGGGGGAGGAAAGATCATAGTAACCAGCAAGCATAAACATGTGAAGTTAGATGTTATAAAAGACCTGCCTCTGGTCTATCACAGAGAGCTCAGAGGTTCTGGACTGGAATGGCATATAAACTGGAGGGAGGGAGAAAATGAATAGTTTCCAAGGTACAGAAAGAAATTTAGATTGGTTCCAACTGTGTTTGCCTCATCCATCCATCCACCCACCCACCCACCCATCCATCCTTTCAAGAAGAGATTGAACTGCCATTTGTCAGACATGGTGTAGGGCAGGGGTCTCCAACCTTGGCCCCTGGAAGCCTGGTGGACTTCAACTCCCAGAATTCCACAGCCAGCTTTGCTGGCTGTGGAACTCTGGGAGTTGAAGTCCGCCAGGCTTCCAGGAGCCAAGGTTGGAGACCCCTGGTGTAGGGTCTCCCGCTTCAACGTGGGGGGGGGTTGGACTAGATGACCTACAAGGTCCCTTCCAACTCTGATTCTCTGTTAATCCATCCATTTATTCGCTGACTCAATCTCTATGAAGATTCTCCAATAGGCAACTGGATTTTCTTGGTTTGTTTTTTTGCCCCTTGAAAACATTTTGCTTCTCATCCAAGAAGCTTTTTCAGTTCTGAAGAACTTTTTCTGAAGTCCAAAATTCAGACGCTTTTGGCAACTGACTTCATGTTTATGATGGTTGCGATATTCTGGACTCACAGGATCCACTTTTGCCACCTTCTTATAAGCAAAGTCAACGGGGAAACCAGATTCCCTTATCAACTGTGTGATGCACTTAACAACTGCAGTGATTCCCTTAACAACGGTGGGAAGAAGGGTCGTAAAACAGGGCAAATTTACTTAAAGAAGTGTTTCTCTTAACAATGGGAACATTGGGGTCAATTACAGTTGTAAGTCAAGGGCTACCTCTACTCTGAGAATGCCAGCTCTTGTTAGTGCATTCTTCTCCCAGTGTGTCTCGGTGCCTCGCAGTGATGGGCTTCAAATAATTTAACAACCGGTTCTTTGCCCGGTTGGCTGGGTGGGCAAGGCCATGGTGGATGTGGCCTTGTCGGCCTCCTGCACCATTCTCGAGCAAAAACGGGCTGTAGAGGGCCTGTTTTCGACCTCCCTGTGCTCTGGAGGCTCTCTGGAGGCCAGAAATAGGCCCATTTTTGCCCTCCACAAGCCTCTGGGAGGCCCATTTTCCACTTCCCCAGGCTCCATGCGCCCCCTGCCCTTCCTTACCTGGGATCCAAAACAGGCCATGTGGCGATTCCTGGGAGGGGAGGGGCAATGTAGGGTGGGGCCAGCTGGTCGTCGGAACTACCGGTTTGCCATACCGGATGTAAAATTAACATCCAGTTTGCCCGAAACCGATGCATACCACCTTCTGAAGTCTACCCCTCCGAAGCCCTTTGGATAAGAAATGCAACTTTAGGGAAACCCTTTTGCAAGAAAATTACAAATGCCAGGAACTTTCTCTATTGCTTTGCAGCTTCGAAGTGGAGGGAGACGGAGGCTGTGCTTACTTGAAGAACGGAGCAGCGAGCAGCGCCGATTGTGCCGTCTGGAAGAAAGGACTGTGCAGCCTGAAAGGGTTAATGAACCACAAACTCTGCAGGGCAACATGACCTCGAAAGAATTCCTTCTGGAGGAAAAAAAAAAGAGAGAGAGAGAGTTGGAGCCCTTCACTGTGTGTGGGTGTGTGTGGGTGTGCATGCAGCACGATAATTTTCTGTGGGTGGCCTTTTTCATCCGTGCAGGACATAAACGTTATTTTACACAGGATATAAAACTTCAAAAACTGGCTAGACTGGGAAAAAACAAAGTGATATAAGACAAGATCTTAACGTATTTTAAGGTTGGTTGCCCCTCCCACCCCAATATGGGTTGTCTTGCCATCCTAAATAGGTTTTTGGGGGAGAACAAACACCCCTTGAATTTAGAAGGATTTTACTCCCAGGTAAATTAGAAGTCTATTTTAAGATTATACTCATGCTGTGTGTTTTGGTACATTTGCTCTCTAGCTGGATTGAGAGTGCTCTGCTACCTCATTTTTTTTTTTCCTCTGTAGCTAAAAACGATGCAGATTTGGAGAAGAAATACCTTAGAACTCTAGTCCATTTTGAGTAATTGTGTGGCCAGACTATGCTAAAACGGGTCAGGGTAGATGGTAATTCAGTGTATTGTAGGACACGCAGCTGTTAGTTTTGCATGTGGTATGAACTAGATTATCAAGCCCTAGTACTGTATGTTTGTATGGCATGTAATACATTGGGTGACTCCACCAAGAGGCTCTAAATCTTTATATCCCCCAAAGCAATCCCTTAATTGTAAAATCTCATTCTCCTGATGCTTCAGACTTGGAGCCCAAACGTCAAAAGTAACCTCCTGTTTCAGCAACAGAGAATTGTAAATCATCATGTAATCAACTCAAGCTTCTCCGTGCAGGGAGAAGATTTCTGCCCTTTTCCATAAAGGAGCATCCAACATAGAATAACCGAATTGGAAGGGACCTTGGAGGTCATCTAATCCAACCTCCTGCTCAGGCAGGAAACCCTACACCATTTCATACAAATGTTTGCCCAGACTCTTTTTAAAACCTCCAGTGTTGGAGCATTCACAACTTCTGGAGGCAAGTTATTCCGCTGATCCTGCCTGACATCCACACTCTGTCCATGCCACATATTTTCCTATTCAATAAGGCCCACAGGCCATCCTAAATCTGGAATTGCTCCTTCCTGCTTAATGGGCTACCCATTCAGGCATAGATATGCACCTACACGCCGAAGAAAGACTGTCAGGAAATTTATCCGTAGTTCTAGGTTGCTTCTCTCCTTGATTAAGTTTCCACCCATGGCTTCTTGTTCTGCCTTCAGGTGGCTTTGGAGATGGACTTGACTCCCTCTTCTTTGTGGCAGCCCCTGAGATTTTGAAATACTGCTGTCATGTCACACACACACACACCCTCTTAGTCCTTCCTTTCATCAAACTAGACATACCCAATTCCAGCAACCGTTCTTCGTGTGTTTTAGACTCCAGTCCCCTAATCGTCTTTGTTGCTTGTCTCTGCACTCTTTCTAGAGCCTCAACCTCTTTTTTTTTACATCGGGGTGACTGAAACTTTCCATCCATTGCTTCTTGTTCTGAAGTTGTTCTATGTTCAGAACATAGAACCTGAAACTCTTTTATCCTTTCTGCCAACCCATTACTTAGACACCAATATCCCTTGGGCAGGGGAAATCAATGTGATCTATGGCAGGAATGCAACAGCAGAAGCAAACAACAGTTTCGCAATGTCGGACAACTGGTAACGGAGCATCAGACGGGTGTTCTCAGTCTGTACCCTTTGAGTCTAGCAGAGGGAACATTTCCTAGAAACTTAAGCCAGTCTGGCAGATGGTGCTCCTGTCTCATATTCAGGCATTGAGGGCATAGTTGCAGTACGGAGGGTATCGGTTACTCTGGCAAACAAGGATGCGCAGGAAGACCCGTTCTACACGCAAACGCTGCCAAGGAGAAGAAAGCTGATAATGGCAGCTCTGCCAAGTGCCTGCCTCAGTCTTTCTTCGGCATGTAGGTGCACATCTATGCCTGAATGGGTAGCCCATTAAGCAGGAAGGAGCAATTCCAGATTTAGGATGGCCCGTGGGCCTTATTGAATAGGAAAATATGTGGCATGGACAGAGTGTGGATGTCAGGCAGGGGTGGGCTTCTGGGGATTAGCAGGGGTTTGGGAGAGCCCCTAGCCAAGATTCTGCACAGTTCAGAGAACCACCAAATCCCACTCCTGGCTGGCCCCATTGACCCCTCCCCTCCTAGGAATCCTCACGTGGCCTGTTTTAGATGCAGGTAAGTGCAGGGCGCACGGGCCTCCCAGAATTTTGGGAAGGCTGGAAATGGGCCCATTTCTAGCTTCCAGAGAGCCTCTGGAGCCCAGGGGGGGCATTTTCACCCTCCCGGAGGCTCGAGGAAAGCCTACAGAGACTGGGGAGGAGAAAAATGCCCCCCCCGTGTTGCAGGAGCAAGGGTGGGGTTCTACCAGTTGGCACCTATTCGCTAGAACCGGTTGTTAACATTCTAAGCAGTTCGGAGAACCGGTTGTTAGAAGAAATTACTGGCCTAATCCTGTAAGGAAGGCAGGAAGGAAACATTCTGGTGTTGCTTACGGGAACTGTCTCTCCGTTAACCGTTATTACATTCTTGGCAGGACTAGACTTCTTGTCTCAAGAATTTCTTTGGAGTTTTTCCCCTCTCCTTTGCTGGTACTTTGCTTGTGTGGAGTGACCATTCAAAGTTACAATGGCAGTGAAAAAAGTGACTTATGACCGTTTTTCACACTTACGACTGTTGCAGCATCCCCACAGTCATGAGAGGCCAGGGGAGGAGATGCGTGCCTCGATGTGACATTGAATTGGCCACACCCAGCCAATAACTTTACCACCAAACCATGTGCACCCAGTCACATGACTACCAAGCCATGCCCACCACCTAAGCCACGCCCACAGAACCGGTTGTTAAAAATTTGAATCCCACCCCTGTGCAGGAGACCGACTAGGCCCTGGTCAACGTGGCCACACCCACCAAGCAACCGGCCAGAGAACACTTTGCTAAATTTTTTTAAGCCCACCCTGATGTCAGGTAAGTGTATCTGATCTTGTAGCTCACAAAAGAGAAAGAGAGTCAAACCAAGGCAGAGGGGAAGATGGATCACCTTCGAATATGTTGGTCTAACCTGGTATTACTCAACCTTGGTGACTTGAAGGTGTGTGGACTTCAACTCCAACACACACACACACACACACACACACAAACATGGATACCAGATTGCCTCTGAGGGAAAATGATCCCTGGTAGAAAAACCATGACCCAAACTCGTTAAGAAAGATTTGGAAAGAAGCTAGCTAAATGTGTAAAGGGTTTGGGTTGTTGTTGTTTTTTAGGTTTTAAAAAGATAAAGCCATGTTAGCACATCTTTAGGCAGTCCTCAACTTATAACCATTCATTTAAGTATTGTTCCAAGTTAACAATGGCAGTAAAAAAAAGTGACTGTTTTTCACACTTAATGGCCATGCAGCATCCCCATGTCATATGACCAGAATTTGGGAACTTGACAACTGGTTCATATTTATGACGATGTCAGTGTCCTGGGGTCCTGGGGTCAACTTTTATGACCTTGTGACAAGCAAAGCCAATGGACTGATTCACTTAACAGCTGTGGGAAGAAAGATTGTAAAATGGAGCAGAACTCACTTAACAACTGTTTTCTTTAGCAACGGAAATTTTGAGCTCTATTATGGCCATAATTTGAGGATTACTTTTGTTCAGGAAAGAATAAATGGGATTTTGTTTTTTTGGAACTGCTAAACAATATTGTTGATGCTAGGGCTAATTTTTTTGTAATATAGAAGATGGGACACCCTTTGGTCACTCAAAAACAACAAACCTCTCCCCTGGTTAAAAAAGTTGTGACTTTTTAGAGAGGGTATCTTGAAATGGCTGTCATCCAAACAAGCGGAAACTTTTAGAAAATCTTCAGAATACTTCATCTTATTGCACAGTTGTGGGAGCCCAGAGGAACTGTTTGATGAATTAGATTTGCACCTTTGCCTTTACCTGACTGCAAATTCTCAGAAGACCACATAATGGATTTTGCGGCCCAGGTATGATTGCTCCACAGTTTGGTTGATTTGGGCTTAATGGGGTTTCTGAATCCAGCCATTTTGGTCTGTAAACCATGATTCATGATCTATCCTGGAAAGCAAGCCAAGTGCGTTTTAATCAGCTTAGTACAGTGGTGGAATTCAAATTTTTTTAGTACCGGTTCTGTGGGCTAGGTGGGCATTGCATGGCTTGGTGGGCATGGCAGGGTTAGGGTTAGAGATAATGCAAAATCTCCATTCCCACCCCACTCTAGGGGAATGATATTGCAAAATCCCCATTCCCTCCCCACCCCACTAACCTGCTTTCCAGCTCCATTCTCCTTTGCAGGGCAACAAAAGAAAACCCAGCCGATCAGGTGGGACTCAGGAGGCAGAGAATAGATGGGGGCAGGGCCAGTCAGAGGTGGGATTTGTCGGTTCTTCGAACTACTCACAATTTCCGCTACTGGTTCTCCAGAACTGGTCAGAACCTGCTGAATACCACCTCTGATATTCTGTTTAATAAGGCCATGAGTATCTGAGCTTACAAAATATTAAGTCGGGATTAATGTATGAACCTAGCCCTTGACATGAGAGGGGGTGCTAAGCTACGGATTGTGGAATTGTGTAATTTACTGAGGGCTTCACATATATTAACACAAAAACCATGGTTTATAGCAGTGGTGCCTAACCTTTTTGGGCTCCTGTGCCAAAAATTGTGCGCTCGTGTGCCAGTAGGCCAGCACCCAGAAGGCAATATGTGTGCTCCACCCTCTGTGTATACACACGCAATCCCTCCCCGCCACTCCCTTAACTGCACTGCACCTCAGAGCTGATTTTCAGCCAGTTTGAGGTCATTTTAGGCTCCCAAAGGCATGAGGAAGGCTTCTACAGAGGCCTGTTTAGTCACTTCCGGTATTACAGGAAGTGATGAAACGGGCCTATTATTCATCCTGCAAAGCTTGCAGAGGCTTTTTTCAAGCCTCTGGGAGGCCCAAAAAGGCTTCAAACCAGCCGAAAAATCAGCAGTGAGGTGCGAACATGCGCAGTGAGGTAAGTTTGCCTGTGGCTCGCGTGCTGGAACAAATGGCTCTGCGTGCCATAGGTTCGCCATCACGGGCTTATACATTACAACGGCTAAATGTGTAATGTCTGTTAAGCTACTGAAGAAGCAAATAGAGACTTTCACTAGCAGAACGGAACAGAATAACAGAGTTGGAAGGGACCTTGGAGGTCTTTTAGTCCAGCCCCTGCTCAAGCAGGAGACCTTATATCATTCCTTCTTAAAAGCCTCCAGTGTTGGAACACTCACAGCTTCTGAAGGCAAACCGTTCCACTGGTGTATTGTTCTGACTGTCAGGAAATTTCTCCTTAGTTCTAAGTTGCTTCTCTCCTTGATCCGTTTACATCCATGGTTCCATGCCTTGCCTTCTGGTGCTTTGGAGAATAGCTTGATTCCCTCTTCTTTGTGGCAGCCCCTCAAATACTGGAACACCGCTATCATGTCACCCCCCGGTCCAGTGGCTCATTTCAAAAAAAATTTACCACTGGTTCAGTGGGCGTGGCTTGGTGGGCACACTTTGTGTGTGCACACACTTTGCATGCGTGTGCATGCCAAACACGCCCTTTGCACAGGCGCAGAGGCGTTTGGACTCACCTGCAATCCTGCACTCTCCCTGTCACTTCAGCAGCTGCGCTTCAGAAGCCGGACATAAAGGATAGTATGGGAGCCCAAGTGGGCGGGTGGGCCCAATAGCAGACTGTCAGAGAGAGCCGTTTTGGTCTCATCGGTGCTATCAGCTCGATAGAACTGGGCCGAACCAGTAGAATACCACCACTGCCCTGGTCCTTTTCACTAGACTAGCCATACCCAATTCCTGCAACCATTCTTCGTGTATTTTAATTGTCGTTTTGTTGTTCTCTGCACTCTTTTTTTATAATGTGGTGACCAATAATTGGATGCAATATTTCAGGTGTCATCTTACTAAGGCTTTATAAAGCACTACCATGACTTCTCTTGTGATCTTGATTTTATCCCTCTGTTAATGCAACCTAGGATTGCACTGGCTGCCTTTGGGGGCGGGGGCTGTTGCCTTTGGTGGAATAATCCACGGTGGAACAATCAGGGCATGTTTTGGGTGAATGTGGTTTATTCTAAGCTACAAACCACCTGCATCTGAAGGCCGCCTCTAAACCTTTCGTTGTTGTGAAGATAGCAGAGCCTTGAGTCTTCTCCGTTATCTCTGTGAAGGATTTGTGGGAAATGAAGCCCTATCTTGAGGGATGATGGTGGATATCAGGGCATGTTTGGCTGAAGGTTGTGTGAAGCTTGAAGACAGCATAGCCTTGGGACTTCTCTGTATCTTTTGTTGAGGCTTCTCAAATCACAGAGACTTGTTATGTCTCAACCAAGGTCATGAGAATGATTAGTACTTGCCACATTCGGGCATCTCTCTGACCTATGTGTTCACCCTTTGGATAATCTGTATTGAAACAGGCAAACCTGACATTTAGATGGTCGTGGTGATATTTTAGGTAGGAGGCAGATGCTAAAGCAAGTCCTCTTTCTACTCTGCCCAGACCAAAAATGGGTGGGTGAGACAAAGGTCTCCAAATTCATTTGCAGTTCAGGAAACTCAGCAAGGCAGCTACTGAGTTTGCAGGAGCCAAAATATCAAATCTGTCAAATTGAGAATTTATTGCAGTGCAAAAGAGCAGAGTGGAGCTGTCATATGAACATTTTACCACCAGGTGGCAGCATGTGCTAATCTTGAGATATAGCTGGTTGTGAAAAGAGATTTAGAATAAGAGAATTATATAATTCGGTATAATATGATATACTATAGACATTGCGTTTTCCATTCCTTTTAAAGAAAATCAAATAGAATCCTAGATTAGAGAAACAAAATCTCAGCATACTAGATAATTTCGATGGAAAGTTAAACTGATAGCACTTGGAATTCTTTTTTTTAAACCTGAATACCGGCTATCAAATCAAATATAATATAATGTTCCGATGATAAAGGTAACCTTTCGTCACTTATCAAGCAACTCTGGATGGCTTGCAATATGATAAAAGTGACAATATAAGACTTTAAAACAATAAATATTAACATCCAAAAGGTTAGGACTCAGTTACAGAGACTATCATTGATGATGTTACATTTTTTTGGTAATGAAACATCTGCAAGAAAACAATCAAATTTAAACACCACCAATGAATGCAGCACTTGGAGATGTGAAAGAAAATGGGAATAGAATGGGGTGAAATGATTTAAAAATTCCTTTTTTCCTGTCCAAATAACCAGGCATATGTTTTTAAAAAATTGAAACTTTCTTAGTCATGCACTGGCCATACGTTTTTGCTTTCTGCCTTCCTGAGAACTTCTTTCACACACAGTTCCACTCCCTCAAAACTCCAGATGTTGGTATATAAGAGTCTTCTTCCTACAGAGTCATCATGATGACAGAAGAATATCCATCCACCAGATAATCAGAGTTGGAAGGAACCTTGTAGGTCATCTAGTCCAACCCACCCCCCACCCAAGCAGGAGACCCTACACCAGGGGTCTCCAACCTTGGCTCCTGGAAGCCTGGCGGACTTCAACTCCCAGAGTTCCACAGCCAGCAAAGCTGGCTGTGGAATTCTGGGAGTTGAAGTCCACCAGGCTTCCAGGGGCCAAGGTTGGAGACCCCTGCCCTACACCATTTCTGACAAATGGCAGTCCAATCTCTTCTTGAAAGTCTCAAGTGATGAAGCTCCCACAACTTCTGAGGCAAAGCTGTTCCATTGGTTGATTGTTCTCACTGTCAGAAAGTTTCTCCTTATTTCCAGGTTGAATCTCTCCTTGTTCAGTTTCCATCCATTATTCCTTGTCTGGCCTTCAGGTGCTTTGGAAAATAGCTTGACCCCTTCCTCTCTGTGGCAGCCGCTCAAGTATTGGAAGACTTCTATCATGGTCCTTCTCTTCCCTAGACTAGCCAGGCCCAATTCCTCTAATGATTCTTCATATGCTTTAGTCTCCAGTCCCCTAATCATCCTGGTTGCTCTTCTTGGTACTTTTTGAAGAGTCCCAACATCTTTTTTATAATGTGGTTACCAAAACTGGATGCAGTACTCTAGGATTTATAGAGTGGTATTAGTACCTCACTCGATCTCAACTGTATCCCTCTGTGAGAATGAATATGAGAAATTCTCCTTTCAATCTTTCTGTCCAGATTTCCTTGGCCGAGAAATTAGCAATCAGCTCAATTTCAAGATGAAATTGTTAGATTCTACCCAGCCAAGATATAGGTAGTCCTTGACTTACAACCATTGGTTTGGTGACCTTCAAAGGTACAACTGGCACTGAACAAAGTGACTTATGACTGTTTTTCATACTTATGACCACTGCAGGCTTCCCATGGTCATGTGATCAAAATAAATGTGGACATCTGGCAACTGTTCCGTATTTATGACGGTTGCAGTGTCCTGGGGTCATGGGATCAGCTTTTGCGAGCTTCTGACAAGCAAAATCTATGGGGAAGCCAGATTCACTTAACAACCAGGTTACTAACTTAACAACTGCAGTGATTCACTTGATAACTGTGGTAAGAAAGGTCATAAAATGGGGCAAAACTCAGCTAACAACTGTCTTGTTTAACAATGGAAGGTTTGGGTTCAGTTGTGGTCCTAAATGAATGAGAGGTATGCAGTTGTACTCCACTAGGGGACACTGATGTACAAATATGAAGTTAAATTGGGATTCATTTTTAGAAATGAATTACAAGGCTGCTAGGAAAAGCTGGGATCATGGGCTTTGCAGCCCAATGGCTCTGGAGGTACCAAATTAGAGAAGGCTGATCAAAGAAATCACATTTCTTTTTTACACCCAGTTAAAAGAAAAAGGAAAATGCCTCCGTTTTGGTTTGTCACACAATCTACAATTCAGGGGTAAGGAACGTTGGCTCTTTTATCACTTATGGACTTCAACTCCCAGAATTCCTGAGGGAGCCATAAAAGGTTCCCCATCCCTGGCCTACTGGTTTTTTCAGTTGTGAGGGAAATCAATTTTTGACTTGAATGGGACTGTTTAGTATACAAATGTAGGACATACAAAGAATATATATAAAAATATGTCCTACATTTGTATATTAAACAGTCCCATTCAAGTCAAAAATTGATTTCCCTCACAACTGAAAAAACCAGTAGGCCAGGGATGGAGAACCTTTTATGGCTCACTCAGGAATTCTGGGAGTTGAAGTCCGTAAGTGATAAAAGAGCCAACGTTCCTTACCCCTGGATTCTACACATTAGCATCCACGTAAGCTTATGAAACTTCTAAACCGTGGCTTGTTCACAGCTGCTTGCCTGAAGAAGCAACAAACTGGATGGCTTTGCACAATAGACTAAGCCACAAACCATCGTGAAATGTAGTTCAACAGCATGTTCAGCCAAAAATATGACCCACTGCGTTATATCAAAGGTGCTTTTTCAAAGAAGCAACTGGAGTTTCTGGTTTTTCTTTGAAGACATTTCACTTCTCATCCAAAAAGTTTACTCAGCTCTGACTGGATGGTGGGTAATGGAAGGATATATACTCCTTGCAGACAGCTGGTCATTTGCATCCTTTTAGCCGGTGGGTTGTTAAGGTCATCTGTGTCCTCAAGGTCACCTGAGTGGTACAAATGGGTGTGGAGCCTTCTGAACTGCTGAAAGGACTGTGTTGTAGACCGGAGATAGATGATGGGAGAAGGGGTTGAGAAAGGGTTGCTCAATTTTGACATAGATGGACTCAAGTGATGGCATTCAAAAAATTTTTCTACCAGCTCTGTGGATGTGGCTTGGTGGGTATGTCAGGGGAAGGTTACTGCAAAATCTCCATTCCCCCCTCACCCCACTAACCTGCTTTCCAGCTCCATTCTCCTGTGCAGGGCAACCAAAGAAGACCCAGCCAATCAGCTGGGACTCAGGAGGCAGAGAATAGATGGGGGTGGGGCCAGTCAGAGGTGGGATTTGCCGGTTCCCCGAACTATTCAAAATTTCTGCTACCGGTTCTCCAGAACTGGTCAAAACTTGCTGAATATCACCTCTGGATGGACTCCACTTTCAAACCAGTGTCCAAAATGTGGACTTTGCTGTCTTCCAAAGAGTGACCTTTGTCTTTTATTAAATGCAGGTGGACTGCTGAATCTAGTCCTGATGTGTTTGTTCTCCTATGTTGTGCCATGCCTTTATGAAGTGGCTGTTTTGCTTCCCCAATGGACAGGTCTGCACATGGCGCACTGCATTAAAGAGGCCATCCATGTTAACATTGAACACCTTGTCAGAAGGTCACAAAAGGGGATCACATGACCTGAGGCAACCATCATAAATATGAACCAGTTGCCCAGTGTCTGAATTTTCATCACATGACTTTGGGAATGCTTCAACAGCTGTTAAAAATGGTCACTTTGAATGGTCACTAAACGAGATGGTTGGACAACAAGGATTACAAGAAGAGATTGGACTGCCATTTGTCACAAATGGTATAGGGCCTCCCGCTTGGGCAGGGGGTTGGACTAGATGATCTATAAGGTCCCTTCTAACTCTGATTATCTGTTATCTGTTACCTGTACAAAGTTGGTTGGAGAAAGAAGTGTAACTGGAAAATTTATTCTTTGCATTTGGTGTTTAGGACTGAGTTGCTCTTTCAGTGCAAAACGAGGAAAATATAACAATAATAATAACAGTATTTGCCCCGGAGCTTCGGTCAAGAAAAACAACGTGTTTCTGGCTATAATGGCGAATGAAATGAACCCTAAGGGATTCTAAGCTTTCTCTTGAGTTTTGTTTCCAGGATCTATCCCACCCTCCAGTGGAAAAGGATATTAGAGCCCAGAAATAGTTAATAAGTGACTTAGTTCAAAAATTTCCTTGAGGATTAATGAGGTGTGACCGACTCATAATGGGATATGACAGAGAGAAATAGCCAAGAGGGAAGAATTGATGAATAATGGGGCAATGTCTTAAAGTCCCCTTAATATTGGAGTTCAAATAACAGATAACAGATTACCAGAGTTGGAAGGGACCTTGTAGGTCATCTAGTCCAACCCCCTGCCCAAACAGGAGACCCTACACCATTTCTGGCAGATGGGAATCCAATCTCTTCTTGAAAATCTCAAGTGATGGTGCTCCCACAACTTCCGAAGGCAAAGCTATTCCCTTGGTTGATTGTTCTCACTGTCAGAAAATTTCTCCTTATTCCCAGGTTAAATCTCTCTTTGTTCAATTTCTATCCATTATTCCTTATCTGGCCTACAGGTGCTTTAGAAAATAGCTTGACCCCTTCCTCCCTGTGGCAGCCCCCCAAATATTGGAAGACTGCTTTCCTGTCTCCCCTGGTCCTTCTCTTCACTAGACTACCCAGGCGCAGTTCCTGCAACTGTTCATTGTATGTTTTAGTCTCCAATCCCCTACAGTTCATTTATATATTCGCAAAATTACAAATTTTTTGAAGACAGAGGGTTTAAAAACTGGTTGAAAGCTTTCTGTGAAACCTTCTCAGCCATTGGCTGAACTGCTGTGATGTCACAGAAGCGTCCACTGATCAGTGTTTCTCATTCCTTGGTACCCAGCTGAGGAATTCTGGGAGTTGAATTCCACCTATTTCAAAAGTGACAAGGTTGAGAAACACAGCCACAGATTCTGACTGTTGAGAATTAAAGTTATAGAAGATGCAGTCATGGCAAAAAAGGAAAAAAAAGGGGGAAATTTATTTAATAAGATAAAGCAGCCAATTTTTTATGTTCAATTAATCTTGCCAATGGATTTTTTTTTTGCGGGGGAGGCTTTCATTTATAATCCAAAATATGGTATGAAAAATAGATAAGCTGACCAGCTTTTACACTGTGGAAACTTGGTTGTTTCTAACAATCAAGATACTAGAGCTGGCCTTGTTCGTGGTGACTGGCTTAAAACTCTGGAAATCCTAAATCCAGAGTCAATATCTATTTACTTCCATGCTTGTATTAATAGGAGAGATTCACATACTTTGCTAGGTGTGAGGTTTCTTTGGCCATGATTTGCTATGTAAGTCAAAGTGATGTTCTTCCTACCCAAAATTGCCAGCCGCTGTCTACAATCAGCAGTGCGGGGTTTATCCATTTGTTTATCATCTGCTTTTCCAATATAGGGCACCCCCCCCAAAAAAAAATCAAAAATAAAATAGAAGCAATGAAAAGCAAAGGAAAAAAACTCGCTAGACCAGGGCCTCCAAACTTGGCAACTTAAAGACTTGTGGACTTCAACTCCCAGAATTCTCCAGCCAGCTGGTGCCAAATTTGGAGACCTCCTCGCTAGGCCATCATGGCCTATTTAAAGGCGTAAAATGTATCATAGCATATGGATTGATTATCATTCAAGTATGAACCCAGAATGATCAAACATGAAACTTGGTGGGACTAATTAATACATGAGAAAAAACGGGTAGTGCGAAGACTGAAATGTTGATTGAAATGTGGAGCGGAGGGGAGAGGAAGGGAGGAGAGGAGAGGATGGAGGAGGGGAGAAAAAAGGGGAGGAGAAGGGAGGGGAGAGTGGTGGGAAGAGGAGGGGAGGAGAAAGGGGAGGGGGAGGAGAAGGGAGGGGAGGAAAGAGCAAGGGAGGAAAGCGAAAAGGCACGAAAGGAAGAAGGAAAGGAAGGAAAGTAGAGACAAAAGAAAACAGAAGGGAGTGACTTCCAAAAAGCATGTTGAAGATAAGTAGCTTACTACTTCTGAGGTTTAAAATAGCTTCTTATGCAACTTTGCATTTTTGCAAATGATTCATACCCACTAAATGATGTGCTTTGGATTTGGTGACTGCATTAGAGATCATAATGGGCTGTGAGGAAATTGCAAGTTTTCCAATTGTATTTCTGAAGCCCCCCTACCCATCCTCTTCCCGCCAAGGGCTCTGTCTTGGGTGTCAATAGCGGGGGGGGGGGGGAATGGGCTCATCCCAGCAGACTCTGGATGTCTGGAATTTCTGGCTGGTTTTACTTGCTGGGAGGTACCGGTGGGGGGGAGCCCAGTTTGAAGATTAAAAGAACTGACACATAATGAAAACAACTGAGGTTTTACTGTCACAGTGCTTTTTTTAAAAAAATATATATATATAATTCTGTCCTTTAAAAAAATTAGAAAGAAGATGGAAGACTAATAGAAACTCATGTAAAGTTTAAAAAAAAGAGAAAGATCAAAGGAAGAACAAAACAAAGGAAAAAATAGAAGGAAGTAGCTTTCCAATTTTCTTTACAGCAGTTTTAAGTAACCATTATCACTTTACTTCTTGTTCTACGGTTACATCTTTGCTTTTTTCCTACAATTTATACTTTGTAGTTATCAAAACCATAAATCACAAGTTCCTTTTTTTTTTTCCTGTTTCACACAAAAAGTCTACAAGTTTTCAGTCAGCAATATATGTAGATTTCGTCTTTTCTCTGATCAAGGATGTCAATTTGGCCATTTCAGCATCTTCTATTGGGAGCATTTTTAAAAATTTTTTTATTGATTTATTTGTATCCCACCATTATTATTTTTACAAAAAACTCAAGGTGATAGACATATTCAACATACCTTCCTCCAATTTTCTCCACAACAGCAATCCTGGGAGGCGAGTTGGACCAAGAGAGAATGACTGGCCCAAAGTCACACACAGCTGGTTTTCATGGCTAAGGTGGGACTTGAACTTACGATCTTCGGCTTTCTCGCCTGATGTCTTAACCACTAGACCAGTGGTCACCAACCAGTGGGGCGGGGACCACTGGTGGTCCACAAGAAAATTTGGGTGGTCCACAGAGAAATGTCTCCCCCAAACAATTAATCCAGGCTGTGTGGGAACACAAGGCTGTGCCGCCCACATGGCCCACAGGAACACAAGGCTTGCTTCCCTTGCATTGCAAACAACACGAGGTAGTGAAGGGAGGGGGGAAAGGATGGAACTTGCCCCACTTGTCCCATGAGCCTCGCCTGGCCACGGGGCTGCTTCTTTCCACTTCTTTCTTCTTCTGCTTTTGTCTTTATGCAAGGAAAGCAGCAAAAGTCTTTCTTTCTGTCCCCCAAACTCCGCCAGAAATGAATCTTTGGGACCCTGCAAGGCATCATGCTCCAAGAGGCTGCGCCGGCATGACAAGTCTCACAAAGACTCATTTTTAGTAGAGTTTGGGGGAGAGAAAGAAAGACTTCTGCTGCTTCTGCTGCTTTCCTTGCATGAAGCCAAAAGTCTCTCTCCTCCCCCCCAAGAACGGAGCTGGAGCTGGTATCTTGTGATCCCAAATAAAGAACGATCGATCGGTAGGAAAATGGGGTGGGGGATTTTCCTGCAGTCTTTTTGGTGGATTTTCCCAGGGTCTCTGGTCCGCGGGATTTAAAATGATGAGTTTGGGGGTCCCTGAGGTCCAAAAGTTTGGCGACCCCTGCACTAGACCAACCTGGCTTCTTAGTACTGAGGCTTTCCATCTTTGCACAAATAATAATCTCATTGCAGTTATCAGTTTACAGGCGACTGTTATGTATAAGTTGGGTTGACAAAATCAGAAATGAGGAGGTGATAAGTTGCCTGGGAAAGCCAAGGGAAATCATCAAAACCATAAAAAAGCAAAAGTTAGAATATTTGGACATGTGATACGACACCCAGAAAAATATGGCATAGTTCACTTAATCCTTTATCCTAAAATTGAAGGCAAACGAGGTCCAGGCAGAAGAAGAACATCATGGCTTCAAAATCTAAGAGACTGTTTTCAGCAAAACTCAGAAGCACTTTTTCGTGCGGCTGTTGATAAAAATAGGATTGCCAACATGATTGTCAACATCCAATGACAGAAATGACACAAGAAGTAGAAGTTATCAACCATAGAAGCAAAGCTGCTTTTTTTTTTTCCAAACCATTTATTAGTCCCCACAGAAAAGCCTCCAATTTCAGTTGTATGTTCACCTTAAAATCCTCTGCATTCTCACATGTATTTGAATCCAGAACTTTCTAACTTTTTTACATATTCACCAAACACGATACAGTTAAAATGGCTCTTCTTATGGGTCATGTAGGTTTTATTACAGCATCACTTCTGAGGTGGCACAAAACATTTCCTTCCACAATTGGAAGATCTCTCTATGTGTTCTCTTGAGTCACCTCCATAGACCTCTGTGGCTTCTCCTGAATCATCACCATCTTAGGTGGTTAGCCCAGCAGTCAGAGAAAGATGGAAGGGAATTGGCTCTGTCCACGTTTTTGCATTCCTGTGATACCCATCCTATTATCGCTACTTCTTCACCCTATACACCATGATTCATCCTTCCATCATGGGATGACTGACCACCCAGAAACCTTGCATCGAAGAGCAGAATGAGAAAGAAAAGGCTCTTTTTAGGCATATTCCAGGCATGTATGTTTATTAATTTATTTATTTGATTTGTCCATCGCTTACAAGATAACGGGTATAAGTATAAACATAGTTATGAGTACATGAAATGGATACATATAAGAAAAATAAAAAATAAAAGAAACAATAGGACAGGGACGGTAGGCACGTTGGCGCGCTTATACACGCCCCCTACAGGCCTCTTAGGAAATGGATGAGGTCAATAGTAGACAGTCTAAGGTTAAAGTTTTGGGGGTTTGGGGAAGAAGAAACCACAGAGTCAGGTAGAGTATTCAAGACCTTGACCACTCTGTTGCTGAAGTCGTATTTCCTGCAATTAAGTTTGGTGCGGTTCACCTTGAGTTTGTATCTATTGTCTGCTCTTGTGTTGTTGTGGTTGAAGGTGAAGTATTCATTGTCAGAAGAATGAAGAGCTGGCTGGCTGGGGGATTCTGGGAGTTGAAGTCCATACATCTTCAAGTTGCCAAAGTTAAGGCATCCTGTTTTCTACCGGTTTGGACTAGTTCGGGCGAACCGGATGTTAAATTTGCATCTGGTTTGCCGAACTGGTATTTGAACCAACCGGCTGGACCTGACCTGCCCCTCCCGCCCCTCCCAGGAGTCTACACATGACCCATTTTCGATGCAGAAGTGCAGGGTCCACACAGAGGCTCTGGGAGGGGGAAAAAAACGGGCCTTCCAGGGGAGGCCATTTTCATCCTCCCAGAGGCCCAAGGGAAGCCTCCAGACCCTTGGGAAGGAGACAAATGGCCCTCCTGGAAGTTCCACCCAGCAACTGGGCAGCAAACCGGTTGCTGGGATTTTTGAATTGCACCCCTGCCTGTTTTAGACATACTTTCACTAAGTGACAGCAGCTGGCTAAGACTTAGCTAGGCTTGAAATCCTAAACTGGCTTAGGGTGAGATTGGATATATACTTGGAAAGGAGACCACCAGGAGACCACAAGGTATCTGACTCAATTGGGAATTCAAAAGCATCTCCTGAAAAAAAGGTGATAGCAAACACCTGTATTACAGGTAGCCCTCAACTTACGACTACATTGGAGCCCAAAATATCTGTCATTAAGTTAGACCATTGTTAAGTGATTTTTGCCCATTTAACAACCTTTCTTGCCACAGTTGTTAAGTGAATCATTCCAGTTAAGTTAGTGACACAGCTGTTAAGTGAATCAAGCTTCCTCATTGATTTTGCTTGTCAGGGGATCACAAAACAGGATCCCATTGATCCCTGGACACTGCAAGCATCATAAATGAGTTGCCAAGCACCTAATTTTTGATCATGTGACCACGGGGATGCTCCAATGGTCATAAGTGTGGAAAACGGCCCTAAGTCACTTTTTTCAATGTTGTTGTAACTTTGAAGGGTCACTAAACTGTTGTAAGTTGAGGACAACCTGTATTATTACCAGGAAAACCATATAGATGCATTCATATAATTATTGGGAATTAAATGCAACTTTATCTAATTTTTTACACCGGCAAAAGGTACATACAATATTAACCAAGACTCCAAAAGTGTAGGCAGAAAGGTTTAAAAGGAGGCAGGGCCTGACTTTCTCATAACTCAAGAGCTGGAGCAAATTATTGAGAGGATATGCAAATAATTTATTTGGCTCCCTTTGAGCAATTATAACCCACTGGCGGGTTATAAATACTTCAAGGAATCAAAGGAAACAAAAGAAATTTCCCCAGATTTCACAGTCATAAAAACAATAACTGAGGAATTAAGATACTGCAGGTGTTGGGCAAGCATCTGTCAAATAGGACATCAAGGTAGCCATCTAGTGACAGAGTAACTATAGATAAATTTTACTGCCAAGCAAGGATTACAAATTTCCGTTGTTGATGTGGCAATAGATAAGCCACTAGGGAGGGAAGTGAGCCTTTTCATACCTGAATGCATTCCTAACAGGTGAGTCAGTTGAGGGAATAACCCAGCTTCTGACTATCCAGGTTCTACTGGGCCAAAAGGAAGTGAGAAGGGAAATATCCCCAGAAGAAAGATAATCCTGAACCAGGATTATCTCTTCAACAAGGAAACTGAAAGAACAGCCTTAATGAAATTGTCCCAAAGGTGTTTTTCCATAAGGCAATCAGACTTTCTTCATTGTTTTTTTTCCTTGAAAAATGTTTCATGTCTCATCCAAAAAGCTTCTTCCATTCAGTTCAGAAATGAAGAAGTTTCTATCACCAGCGAGATTAGCAAAGATATTTAAAAACATGTCCGCCAAGTATTGGAAATGTAATCAAGCACATATTACCACATGTAATGGACATGTGTAAAAGAAAAAAAAAATATGGACAAATACATACATGGTTAGAAAAAATGTTAAAGCAGCATGTAGATGATAAGCCAGAAATATTTTATTAGGTATTTAACACCAGATAAGTATGATAAAGGGAATGTATTTTTTAATAGTACATGTTTCAACAGCAGCAAGAATTGTATTTGCATAGCACTGGAAAAATGAAGAAACACCTACAGAAGAAGATGTAATTTAAAAACATAATAGATTGGGCGGAAATAGACAGACTGACATTAAAAAGAAAAGAAAAAGAAGATACAGAACATTTTCAAACATTGTTTTACCAATGGTTAGATAATAGAGATAGAAATTGGGAACTGGAAAAGTATTATTATGTAAGCAAAATGATCCAGACCAGGGGTCTCCAAGCTTGGCAACTTTAACCCTAGCAGTCAGTTGCCAAGCTTGGAGACCCCTGATCCAGACAATACACTGTTCACAAAGCACCTCTTTATGCAAAGAGAAAATGTATAAATAAACTGTTAAAAAGAAAGAAAGAAAGAAATGAAGAGGTTTCTTGAATGAGAAGTAAAACGTTTTCAAAAGGGGGGAAAAATCCCCCATGAAAATCCACTTGCTTTTTCCAAAAACACCTTTGGGACAACCATGACCTGGATGATTAAGCATCTCCATAAATATTTCTCCAATAAAGTTGATTCTGTCCAGTTGGGGAAAACATTTCCTCTAGCTTTCAGGGCAGCTGCAGAATGGGAAGAGACTATGAACTTGAGAGTTGAGTTGAGTTTAATTTAGTTTATTGTCATTGCACCTCGTACAATGAAATTAAATACCAACTTTGGGGTACATTATGACTATGAAAATAAACACAAACACACATCCTCCACACTCCACACATTGAATTGAAAACCCCTGGTACTGCATTAATATTGCACTACACAGTTGAATTCAATAGAGTTACTGCCCTGGGATAGATGCTGTTTTTCAGCCTATTTGTCCTTGTTTTTATTATCCTGTACCATCTGCCCGATGGTAATAGTTCAAAAAAAGGGTGCCCAGGATGAGATGGATCTTTGAGAATGTTTTGAACTTTCTTAAGGCAGCGGGAGCTATAAAGCTCTTCCAAAGAGGGGAGAGGGCAACTAATAATCTTCTGGGCAATAAGAGGCAGGCATAGTGGGAGAAAGTAACTCCAGCACGTACAGGTCCTGGGTTCACGCCTACCATCTCGGGTTGGAGGATCTCAACTGCAGAGTTTTGAGGCAGACACGCAAGAGAAATGTGGCCAACTACGACAACTTTTCCCAACCTTGGGCTACTTCTGGATGGGTGGACTTCAACTCCCAGAATTCTTAGCAGTGGCCATCTCTTCATTAGAAGCTACTCCCATTTTGGGACGGGTTGCAGTAAAGGGAACTCAGGGTGCTGGGGAGGTCCCAGTACAGCGAGTCCTCAACTTACAAGAGTTTGTTTAGTGACCATTCAAAGTGACAGCACTGAAAAAAGGGACTCACGACTGTTTTTCACACTTACAGCCATTGCAGCAATCCCCCTGGTCACATGATCAGAGTTCACATGCTTGGCAAGTGACTCTTAGTTATGATGGTCCTTTGGTCATGTCATCACCTTTTGACAAGCAAAGTAAATGGGGAAGCTAGATTCACTGAACGACCGTGTTATTAACAACTGCAGTGACTCACTTAACAACTGTGGCAAGAAAAGTCATGAAACGAGGCAAAATTCACTTAACAACTGCCTCACTCAGCAACAGAAATGTTGGGCTCCATTTTGGTCGTAAGTCGAGGACTACCAATAAAGGAGAAAAGGTTCTTTGCTCTCGCTTGACTGGGAAGTCACTGGGAGCTGCCTGCAATACCTGATCCATAGGATATGTCATGCCCTTGGTAGAGTTGGACTCTGAGGGAGAGGAGGAACAGCCGACAGGGAGTGGAGGTGTGGCTCTGGAGGTTGTGGAGGAGGCTTGGGAAGGGCAGAGGCCGGCTGGGCAGTCAGAGGAAGAACAAGGCCTCTTCATCCTAGGACACGCAGGGAGGAACAGAGAAGGAAACAAGAGAGGCTTACAAGAGAGGAAGTGGCCATGATCCCCCTCATTAGTTGCAGCTGGGGAGAAGAGAGATGATTAAAACACAGCCAGAAGCAAAGTGTGTTTTATTTTGGGCTGAAGTTATCTTGGTTAGTGTCCTTCCAACAGACTGTGCCTTGTTATCTCCTTGAATTTGGTAATTACTTATCCTGGTCCGTTGTGGAAATTTTGTCATTGTAGTTTGTTTGTTTTTTAATTTCACCTTTATCTGCTCATTAAGTTCGGACTATTGCTTTCTTTTGAAGACTACTTTTGAGTACATTTTATCTCCAACTGGGAATTACTGAACAGTGGGGCCAAGTTGGAGGCATTAAAGGACAGTTATTTACGTTTTGGATTTTATTACATTTGTGTTACACTCCAGGTCATCACAATATTAGCCCTAAAGGACAAGGAGCATACATTCCCTCTTTATTTGCAAGGCTACATTAACCAAATCCTGCAAGACTGAAACTACTTCTCCCATTTTTTACTATGACATGTAATCCTGGGCTTGCCACCTTAGTGGAGCCTAGCCATTGCAGTTGTTAAGTTGCAATGTAACAAAGTTGTCACGTGATTGATCTGATTTTACAACTTTGGCAACAGTTATTTTGTGAATCACCATAGCCGTTAAGTAAATCTGCAGTTGTTAAACAAACCCATTGCATTTCCAACAAGTTGGATTGGATGTTGGATATATTTTTGGTAATCTGGAGGGTGCTAGATGCCATCTATATATCATTTTATATAAGTTCTCTTTATAAGACACAGATTTAGTTATTGTAAGATTTCTCTGCCAGATTTCTTCCCAGTCTTCAAAGTCTATATTATGGCCGAAATTTCTTGCCCACGCTATCATTGGACCTTTCACAATTTCCTCAGCTAATTCATATTCCAATAGATAATTATATAATTTAGATATCTTATTTTTATCTGGGCCCAAAAGTATCTCATCAAATTTAGTGCTCCAAATTCTTTTAAATCTTTCTCATATCTTGTTGCTATTTGGAAATAGGACCAACAGTCAATCATTATTTTTTGGTTTTCTAACTCTTGGGTCGATTTGAACTTTCCTTCTTTGTCTAAAATTTGGTGATATTTGAGATTTTTACTGATGTCCATTGTATTAGGGTGGAAACATTGCCTCCAATACAACCATAATGGAACTTTAATGAAATGGTTTTTCCTAACATCGGACCAGGTTTTCATCAAAGATTTGCGTAAAGTCTGTCTCTGAAAGTATGAGTGATTTTTACTACTCGGGTAAACAAATCCATTGTTCGCTAGGGGGAGTTTTTGTCAAACACCTTAAGTAAATACTGGTTATTGGCAAAAATGTAGTAAATCACAGTCACATGGTTCTATACATGGGCCGGTTTCCATCTGCCTTAAAATGCACGTGACCAGGGGGCAGCTGTCAGAACTTCAGTAGCAGAGGTGGTATTCACAGGTTCTGGCCAGTTCTGGAGAACCGGTAGTGGAAATTTTGAGTTCAGAGAACTGGCAAAAAACCACCTCGGACCGCCCCCGCCCCCATCTATTCTCTGCCTCCCGAGTCCCAGTTGCCTTGCGCAGGAGAATGGAGCTGGAAAGCAGGCTAGTGGGGTGGGGAGGGAATGGGGATTTTGCAGTATCTTCCCCTGCCATGCCCACCAAGCCAAATTCACAAGATCGGTAGTAACGTTTTTTGAATCCCACCACAGTTCAGTAGCAATAGCCCTTAGACTTATATCCCGCTTCACAGTGCTTTTACAGCCCTCTCTAAGCCTTCTCTGACTTTACAGAGTCAGCCGATTGCCCTCAACAATCTGGGTTCTCATTTTACCGACCTCAGAAGGATGGAAGGCTGACTCAACCTTGAGTCTGTCTGGATTGAACTCCGGGCAGGTGGCAGAATTAGTTTTCAATACAGCGTTCTAACCACTGTGCCACCACAGCCCAGCTCCTTTGGGAGATCCATTGTAACTTTGAAATTACGACTTATTTGCTAAACAAAAGGTCATAAGTTGAGGACTACTGTACTCCTTGGAAAATTAGGGAGAGTTCTTTCTGAAACACTCCCTGCTGCACCCCCTCTCCTTCTGTGGACTTAAGACATCATTTACATGCCCTTTTGTGACTTTTCCTCCTGTCTCCCAAGGCCATTCCCACGCATCATTATAAGGCGGGACAGTGGAATTGCATCAGGGGTTCCATTGGGTGGAAAGCAATTGATGGGCATCTCACTCATCAGAGCACTTGCCCTATTGACTGTTTATGTCATACAGCATGGCTTAACTGGGGATAGCAAAACTACCCTAGAGCTTTTCCTTCAGGGAGGTTTTTTTCCTACATGTCTTAACCTAGGTAGAACAATGTTCCTATCTAGTTAGGCCTTGCAGTTGCTTGGTAACCTCTTCCCCAAAACAATCAACGGGGTGTTTCCACACAGCCTGGATTAATTGCTTTGGGAGGTGACATTTCTCTGTGAACCATCAACATTTTCTCGCAGACCACCAGTGGTCCCCAGCCCACTGGTTGGCGACCACTGATCCAGTCCAACCTCCTGCCCAAGCAGGAGACCCTACACCAGGGGTCTCCAACCTTGGCTCCTGGAAGCCTGGCGGACTTCAACTCCCAGAGTTCCACAGCCAGCTTTGCTGGCTGTGGAATTCTGGGAGTTGAAGTCCACCAGGCTTCCAGGGGCCAAGGTTGGAGACCCCTGCCCTACACCATTTCTGACGAATGGCAGTCCAGTCCCTTCTTGAAAGTCTCATATGATGAAGCTCCCACAACTTCCGAGGGCAAAGCTGTTCCATGGGTTGAGTGTTCTCCCTGTCAGAAAGTTTCTCCTTGTTTCCAGGTTGAATCTCTCCTTGTTCAGTTCCCACCCATTATTCCTTTACTACAGGCACTTTAGAAAATAGCTTGACCCTTCCTCTCTGTGGCAGCCCCTCAAATAGGACATGAGCTGTGAGAATAGCCAGGCAGAGGGAAAACATGGACCATATTCCTCTTTTATTGCACCCAAGGACCCCCCCCCCCCCGTCTTTCCCCTTCCCTCCCCAGCTTCTCAGACCCCTTGGCACACTCAGCACTGCCCAAGGCCTTCTTCTTCAAAGGGCCTGTTATTATCTACTACGAAGGACCAGGCGAGTGACAGAAAGCAACCCGCTGTTTTGCGGGGAAGAGAGGCGAGCAAGACAGGCTTTTTCTCCTACCATGTTCCACAATCAAGAAGCCAACAATACCTCAAAGAGGTTCCCCATAACAACAGTAACACGCTTTGGAACCATAAGCAAATGATGTCCTGATTTGACTGGCAAAGGCCGGAGGAGGAAAACTGGAACTTCCTGGAGGGGAGCCTTTCTAAAGAGCTAGAAACAGGCAGAGGCAATCAGGGAAGGCTGGTTCCTCCTGGCACGTTCACTTCCATTCGAACCACTTCACTGCAGTCGGGTTTCCTCCTCAAATGCTACTTATAGCTCAGCAGGGGAATGACATATGATGGCATTGTGGCCATTGAAAATGGCAGACAGGAGGAAGAGGGATTTCTCTGCATTTTATCCCTACGACAACACCGCAAGAGAATTGTATTTGCTCAAAATTGGGAAAATGAAAAAAATTCCAATAGAGGAGGAAGTGATTAAGAACATGTTGGAATGTCCAGAAATGAGTAGGTTAACAGTAAGCAATTACAGAACAAGAAGAAAGGAGTATTATAAGATTTGGGAACTGTTCCATGAAGGGTTGGAAAATAAAGCAAGAAATTAAAATGATACTGTAATAATGATATAGCATGATATATAATGTTGAACAGGCTATAATATGAATGTAAATTAACAAGCTTGGGGAGCTATTTTTACAGATGGTTGGAAAATGAAGCAGGAAATTGAATGACACTATAATAATGATATATTATGATGTTATGTCTCACCTGTGCCAAGAAGGTGAGAAGTCCAGGTTTCCAAATGAATATAAACAAGCAAACAAGTCCAGTAATGACAGGGTTAAATTCTTTGAGCCAGGAAAGTTCTTGGCAGTCTCCCACAAACTGTCTGCCAAGTCCGATAATAAAACAAGAACATAAATCACAGGCTACTGCCACACACAGAATCTATCAAAACTTCTCTCATAAATTAACACGTTGACCCGAACAAGAACCCAGAGCTAACACACCCACTTTTATTCCCTGTGGGGCTTGTCTGTCTCTCATCTCAGTCTCTGATTTGTCCTTTCTTTCTGCGTTGCATCTCACGCTTTTGCCTGCGTCTTTGCCTCGCATCAAACCAACATTCCTCAACCAGAAGCTCTGATACACCCTCCTGGTTATCTGCCAACACCTGAGGCACAACCAGGGAGGAAGGTCTTACTGAAGAGGAAAGTCCTGGGAAGGAAGGCAATTCCAAATCCTCTAACAAAGCAGGCTCAAACCTCAAAGCCAAATCCTCCTCTTCCCCATTGTCCAAGTCTGTGTCCTCTAACAGAGCAGGCTCAAGCCTCCGAGTCACATTATGATATATAATGTTGAATAGGTTATCATATGAATGCAAACTCAGTAAGAACTGTGTACAAATATTATTATATGCACTAGAGATATGTACCCAGTTGACTTTGTTATAAAAAAAAAAACTTTAAATAAATAAAAACAATGTAAGGTAGATTGAACGAAGTATAGCTGGCTCTAAAAGAACACCTACAGAGCTCTTTGGTTGAGTGAGGATTTGAACCTGCTTCTTCTTAGGCCAATCCTCAACTACAGGTAGTCCTCGACTTACGACCACAATTGAGCCTGGCATTTCTGTTGATTTGATTGTTGATTGTACCCTATGACTACCATTAAGTGTTGTACATTATGATTCTTGATTCTTAATGAATGTAACTTTTCTTTATGTATACTGAGAGTATTTACACCAAACAAATTCCTTGTGTGGTCCACTCACACTTGGCTAGTAAAGTATTCTATTCTATTCTATTCTATTCTATTCTATTCTATTCTATTCTATTCTATTCTATTCTAAGTGAGACATTTGTAAAATGAGATTTTACTACTTTTCTTGCAAAGAAAAAGGAATTGCAAAATTGCATGTGACTCTCTTTAACAATTGCCCTGCTTAGCTATGGAGATTCTGCTTCCAATTGTGGTGCTAAGTAGAGAAGCAGCTGTACAGCATGTCAGTTTAAGCCTTGGTGGCTTAAAGCAAATCCCTTTCTTTTTGGGGCAAAATTGACTAACCAGAAACACCCAAGTAGGACATCTGGACCATAAATCCTCCTGCTTCTGCTGTCTATGGAGATTCTCAGTCATGCAGGTCAGGGTTGTCCCAAAAGGTGCTTTTTCAAGAGGGAACTGGACCTTCTGGTTTTTCTTTGGAGACGTTTTACTTCTTCTCCAAGAAGCTTCTTCAGCTCTGACTGGATCCTTCTATTTCCCTCCATCCAGTCAGAGCTGAAGAAGCTTCTTGGATGAGAAGCAAAACGCCTTCAAAGAAAAAACAGAGGGTCCAGTTGCCTCTTGAAAAAATGCATCTTTGGGACAACTTCCTACAACAGAAACAGGTTCCTTAGGCATCCTAAAAACAACTTTAGTGGTTACTGAATATATTGTGTCCACCAATGTCCAGCTGTGAATATATGATAGTCTCTTTTCAGGAAGATATTTAATTCCAAGTCTCCTTGAGTTACTAGAAGTTGGGCAGCCAACTAAATTATATAAATAAATGAATAATTTCCCTGTGCCTCTAATAAACTAAACGGAGATCTGCACAGGAAGTGCAATAATAAATTACTCTAAGGGTGATTCAAGACTCTAAGGAATGTGGTTTATTTTTAATTTAAAGGGGAACATGCGTGGAGGCTTCTAACAATAACAATAATAGAGTAGAACTTCTGGTCGGGAACGCTTCTGACCCTGACCAAATTGGGTGATGACCAAGAATTTTGCAAATTTTTTGCATCTGGTCGGGAACAAATACTCCGGTGGTGATCGAACAGTCGTGGCAATTTCCCCTTCCGGGCCATTTTTTTTGTTGTACACGCATGCGCAGTCAGTCTTGCTTCCGGTCAGCCTGGAAACTCATATGGTTTTTTGGGTTAGCTGGGCAGAAATATTTTGTCATTGCCTTCTGCTAAAATGCATTCGAATTCTCATTCCAATACAGGTAGTCCTCGACTTACCACCATTCCTTTAGCAAACATTCAAAGTTACAACACGCTGAAAAAATGTGACTTGGGTCCGATCCTCGCACTTGCAACCATTGCCCCATCCCCACAGTCACACAATCAATTTTTTTCATGAAGCAGAAATTTTTCCAAAGAGACCTGCCATCCTTTCTTTCCACAAGCACTTCTTAAGAATCTGTGGATTAATGGGGTGTCAAACTCGATTTCATTGAGGGCTGCATCAGGGCTGTGTTTGACCTCAGTGGGGGAGAGGGGCAGAGCAGTGGTGGCATTCAGCCGGTTCACACTGGATTGGGTGAACTGGTAGCAAGGATTTGGTGTGGCTCCCCGAACTGATAGTAAGTTCTGGCTGGCCATGCCCCTGACCCGGTTGCTCTCCCGCCCGATACTCGCTTCACCCCGCCCGCCTGATGTTAGCCTAAGGTATTTCTTTCTTTTTTTTCCCCTCCCAACAATCAGCTGTACATACGATCAGCTGTGCCGGGATTCCCCTTGCTGAGGCACAGGAAGGCCTCAGCCCTCCCTCCATTTTTTGCCTTCCTGAGCCTCAGGGGAGCCTCAGGGGAGCAAAAACGCTCTACCAGAGGCTCTTCTGAGGCCAGGAAGCTCCCAAAACGGAGCGTGAAGAGGTGCTGCGTGCCCCTCCCATGTTCTGTTATTTTTCTTCCTGAGCCTTAGAGGAGCCTTATGGAAGCAAAAATACCCCCCTGAGGCTCCTCTGAGGCTCAGAAGGCCCCAAAAAATGGATGTGGGGGTGGCTGCAAAAAAAAACAAAAAATCACACCCACCCAGTCACATGGCCAAGCCTGCTAAGCTACACCCACAGAACCGGTAGTAAAAAATTTTGAATCCCACCACTGGGGCAGAGGGGTATGGCCAACATGGGCGTGGCCAGCTCGACATCACTTGTGTCAGGGGCACCTGTGGTGAAAATGGGCTCCTGAGCTCCGTTTTCGGCTGTGACGGCCTCCTGCAACCCTCTGCCAACGAAAACAGAGCATGGGAGGGTCACACATGGCTCTCCCGAGCTCCATTTTCGCTGGCAGAGGCACCACGGGGCGATCCTTTGTTGTTTCCAGCGTGGTCCCGCAGGCCAGATCTAAACACCCCGCAGGCCGGAACCAGCCTTGAGTGGCCTACATGCTCACTTCCTACAGTATTGTGGAGTAAACTGTTCCAAAAAGTTGCTAAGACAGAAAAAGAAAACAAAACCAAAAAACAAATCCCTCCTAGTATCAGAGAGATGAAAGATTTTTTTCTCGAAAGACTTGGTGGCCTGAACCAACCCTGGCACGCCATTCCAGTTGTTCCTGCACATCGGTTTATAGAAAACTTGTTTGTTGTGCTGGTTCGGGGCTTTTGCAATTTAATGTATTTTATTTATTTTTGCTGGTTTTACCTCTCGAAACAATGTTATGACTAAGCATGCCATCATCCATCACAAACATACACACACCTTTTTGATTCTGGCCGTACTTCTTCTAACAATAGCCTGATGGGAAAAAACCTAGCAGGAGAACATATTTCCGCATCATTGTTTGCATTCACATGCCAAAAATAGCTTTCCTTGCGTGCCACACTTCTGCAAACCCAAATGCCTTTTAAAGGTCAGGCAGGAGAAGGAGGGAGAGTGTAGCAACCTGCCTTTTAAGGTAGGACAGTGATGGGTTTTTTTTTTTCCTGAAAGTGAACTCACTGCATTACCAGATCAGTGATGACTTACATTTAGGCATGCGGTAGATTTCTAAGAAATGTAACAGAGATTAGCCAGTTATTGGAATAGTTTTTCTTCTTCAAAACCACTGAAGGACACAAGCAGGCAAAGTAAAAATAAGTTCATCTTGCATCTCTAGAGACCAGCTCTGAGTACAGAATACAAGATTCCTCACTACACCTGAAATCCATACAGTGCCGGGGTTTTAGGACTGTTAAAAAAACAATCCCAACCACGCAAGCTTTGTTTGCTTGTTTGTTTCAGGTTTTTATGTTTATAGCATGTAAAAATTCCAATTTCAATTGAACAGTGTGTTGTCTGGGTACAAATACTTTTATGATATAATAATCAAAATGTTTACAACAATATTCATTACATTGGTGTTAATTATAGTTAGTGGTAGGATTCAACGTTTTTACTACCGGTTTTGTGGGCATGGCTTGGTGGGCGTAGAAGGGGAAGGATATTGCAAAATCTCCATTCCCACACCATTCCAGGGGAAAGATACTGTAAAAATCTCCATTCTCTCCCCACTCCTGGGGGAAGGTTACTACAAAATTCCATTCCCTCCCCACCCCACTAACCTGCTTTCCAGCTCCATTCTCCTGTGCAGGGCAACAAAAGAAGACCCAGCCAATCAGCTGGGACTCGGGAGGCAGAGAATAGATGAGGGCGGGGCCAGTCAGAGGTGGGATTTGCCGGTTCTCCGAACTGCTCAAAATTTCCGCTACCGGTTCTCCACAACTGGTCAGAACCTGCTAAATACCACCTCTGATTATATATAAGCAGCAGCAGTAGTAGTAGTAATAATAATAAAAATATTATTTACTTAACCAATTCAACACGCCTTTCTTATATCACTAATCCTATCCATCTATTTCCCTGTATCTAGCTCCTGTTTTTTCCAGCTAGCCATTGATAAAAGAAATCCCAAGTCAGAAAGTATTTGGTTTCCTTCTTTTCCTTGATTATAAGTGTTAGCTTATCCATTTCTGCCCATTCTAATATTTTTAAATCACATTTTCATCTGTTGGGGGTCTCTTCACATTTCCATTGTTGCACAAATACAATGCTGCAGTCAAGCATGCATGCAAGCTTTTGAGTGCTTCGTAATTCTTTGGAGGATAAAAGTATGCAAAGAGTACTGAAAAAAATCCAAAGCTTGCAATGGTTCTTTGTGTCATTTTTTTTTATTGCATCTAATATATAGGTAGTACTGGTAGTTCTTCACTTATGACTGATTGTTTAGTAAACGTTTGTGTTGTAGAGCGGCGGTTACAAAGGGAGACGGAGCCAGGCTAAAGGCTAACAACTTTATTCTAGCGAATAAAGGGTTGCCGCGGCTTGCCGAGGCTATCTGACAGCCAGCTGGCGGCGACAGCTGATGCCGTTTGACAGCTCCCTTTTATAGCCGGCTGTCAAACGGCATCAACCAATGGGAGCGATCGGCGCTCCCACGTTGGCGGCGGACCGGAGGGAGGACTGCTGCTTGTCTTTGAACACAGCACTCCTTCCCCCTGGCCACGAGCATGCGTAGTCCTGTAGCCATGATGGCTGCTTTCGCTCGCGGCCCGATCTCCGAAGTTCCTGAGGCTTGTCAGCGGCTGGTGCGTCTTGTTCCTCCCGGGCAGTGACTGGAACCTGCAGAGGGTCGCTGGCCATCCCTGGACTGCTTTCTGGTGACTGCTCGGGTGAGTCTTCCCGCGGCGGTCGGCTGGTAGCGTTGTCGGGCGGCAGGTAGACTGGGTCCTTCGGCGGGTTGGCTGGCGGTGAGTAGACTGGCTCATCCGGCGGCGGGTAGACCGGGATTTCGGTGGCAGTCTTGTTCCAACGCCTCCTCAGCTGGTCTACGTGCCTTCTCCAAATCCGGCCATCTTCCAGAAGGACTCTGTATGATCTGGGTCCTGCAACAAAGACTATCTGCCCTGGCAGCCATAAGGGGTGCCCCGCATAGTTCCTGGCGTATACCTGGTCTTGCAGGGCGAATTCCCTGGCATGGCTGTCAGGAGCGTAGTGGGGGTGCAATCTGTCCAGGGCGGTCCTGAGGCGCCTGCCCATTAACAGTTCAGCAGGGGACTTGTTGGTGGAAGGGCACGGGGTGGCATGTTGTGTGAGTAGGTAAGTTGATAGTTTGGCGTGCCAGTCTGCCTGGCCCAGCTTGGCCAGAACTTCCTTGGCAGACCTGACAGCCCTTTCTGCCATTCCATTACTTGCTGGGTGAAAGGGGGCTGTGAGATGATGCCCAGATTAGCTGTGAAGATGGCAAACTTGTTAGAACTGAATTGGGGGCCATTATCTGAAACTAATGTGTCAGGAAGTCCATGAGTAGCAAACAGTCTGGTCAAGGCCCTTGTGACAGCCAGCATTGTGGTGGAGGGTAACAAGGCTACTTCAGTCCATTGGAGAATGAATCTACAACCACCAGGAATGTCCTCCCTTGTATGGGACCAGCCAGGTCTACATGCAGCCTGGCCCAAGGGCCCCCCGAATCTTCCCACTTGGTTGGGGCAGCTGCTGGTGGGGCTGCTCTTGTTGCCTGGCAGGGCTGGCACGTGTTAACCCAGCTGGCAATTCGGGCATCTAATCCTGGCCACCAGATGTAGCTGCGGGCCAAGGCCTTCATCCTTACGATGCCAGGGTGACCCTCGTGCAGTGCCCTGAAAACTGGTTCTTGCAAGGTGGGTGGTATGACCACCCTTGTCCCCCATAACAGGCAGCCCTGTAATGAAGAAAGCTCCTGCCTGCGGGTCTTAAATGGCATGAATTCAGGGGCGAACTGAATGTCAGGCCACCCCCTCCCTACCCAGTCCAGGACTTGGGAAATAACACGGTCCCTCTTGGAGTGTGCAGCAATATCCCCAGCTGAGACTGGTAGGTTAAGTTCATTGCAGTCGAAGATTGCGTGGATGGGAGCTGGGTCCTCGACTGGTGATGGCAGGGGGCATCTGCTGAGGGCATCAGCATGGCACAGGGTCTTCCCCGGGCGATGTACCAGTGTGTAAGAGTAGGCGGCCAGAAATAGAGTCCATCTGGTCATTCTCGGGGATAACACCTGTGGGGTTTGCTTATCCCCAGCTAGCAGTCCTAATAGAGGTTTGTGATCTGTTACAAGTTCAAAACTATGGCCATAAAGGAACTCATGGAATTTTTTTACAGCGGCCACAGCTGCTAAGGCCTCCTTATCGATCTGACTATAGTTCCTCTCTGCAGAGGAGAAAGTTCTTGAAAAATAGGCAATGGGTGCCTCTGATCCATTTGAGAGCCTATGGCTCAATACAGCTCCTATACCAAAGGGTGAGGCATCAGAGGCTAACACTAGGGGCAGGTTTGGGTTAAACTGAACCAACACAGAGTTTGAAGTTAAGAGAGACTTCACTGCTTGGAAGGCGTGGGCTTCCCTTTGTCCCCATTGCCATGGGGCTTTCTTATCTAGGAGCCTATGTAGGGGTTCAGCTACAGAGGCTTTGTGAGGCAAAAAGGAAGCATAAAAATTAAGGAGTCCCAAAAAGGCCTGCAATTCAGTTTTGTTAGAGGGAGTGGGTGCCTCATGAATAGCCCTAACTTTACTCTCTATGGGGTGAATTCCAGATGCATCAATTCGATAACCCAGGAAGTCTACCTGTTTGGTAGCAATGGTGCATTTGTCTTTTTTCAATTTAAGCCCGTTTTGCCAAAACCTGTCAAGGACAGATCTCACTCTGAGTAAAAGTTGTGTTTTGTTGGTGGCAGAAACTAGAATGTCATCGAAGTATGGAACCACCCCAGGTAGGCCCTGGAGGATTCTTTCCATGAGTGATTGGAAAATGCCAGGGGCCACGCTAACTCCAAATTGCAAACGTCTACATCTAAATGCGCCCTTGTGAGTAACTATAGTTTGTAGGTCAGCAGTGTGTTGGTCAACGGGAAATTGCTGGTATGCCTGTGACATGTCTAACTTTGCAAAAATTATGCCTGGCTCAAAAGAGTGGAGCAGGTGTTGGATTACAGGTACTGGGTCTGCGCTAATTTGTAGGAAACGGTTGAGGGACGTCTTATAGTTAGCGTAAATTCTCACGCTGCCATCTTTTTTTAAAGGGGTGACTATGGGGGTTTCCCACTTGGCGAAGTCTACCTGTTCTAGCACCCCCTGTTTGATAAGTTTATCTAATTCAGCATCTAACTTAGGCCTAATGGCGAAAGGTACCCTCTGAGGTTTCAAACGAATTGGGGTGGCTTGTGGACCCACATCAAAAGATATGGGGGTGCCTGAATAGCAGCCTAGTTCACTACTGAAAACATCAGAGTAGTCTTTAAAAAGGGCATCTACATCAGAATTTTCCACAGAGTGAATTCCCGTAACATTGAGGCCTAGGGCAGGAAACCAATCTAATCCTAGCAAGCGAGGAAGGGCACCATCTACAACCACCAGTGGCAAGTGACCCCTAAAGTTTTGGAATTGAATGAGGAATTTTCCCTTACCCAGGACTGGAATGGTCTTCCCCTGATAATCCCGAAGAGTCAGGTGGCAGTTGGTCAGTTTCTTTTTTGAGAGCGAAGGCAGCAACTTCTTCAGGGAGGCCCATGAAATGATGGAGAGGGTTGACCCGATGTCTACTTCCATTCGGCAGGGCTTACCTTCCATAAAAAGAGAAATGCTTAATTTGTTAGGCCTAGAGGTGTTGTTGTTTGCGTGGTAACAAGTGTAACAATGTTCCACTTGCCTTTGGTAGGAGGCAGAAACTTGAGGTCTTTGTATGGAGGCCTGCTCAGCTTGGCAAACCCTGGCTATGTGCCCTTTCTTCTGGCAGTTCAGACAGATAACGTTCCTGAATCTGCAGGTTGATCTATGGTGGTTGCCCCCGCAGCTTATACAAGAGGTTTGCTGTTTGGCTGTCAGATTGTTGTATTTCCTAGGTGGCCCTGGGGGGGGTCTTGGACGCGTGAGGCGGTTTACCTCCAGAGGTTCTTCTTCCACTTCTTGGGAGACCTCATCATAGTGGACTGTAGCCTGCCCTTGCTTAGGGGTGTTCCCCTGAATTTCAGCTGCTGATAATTCTGACAATTCAGCAGCCTGAGCTTCCTCAATAGCTGAGGCTAGGGTTAAGTCTTTTTTAGCCAGTAACCGCCTTTGCAGCTTTAGGTCCCTTACTCCTCCCACAATTTGATCGAGCAGCATGTCCTCAAGGTAGTCCCTAAAACCACAGTGTATGGCAGCCGATCTCAATGCTGCCATGTACTGACTCACAGTCTCCCCTTTAGCCTGAGTTCTTCTTCTAAAAGCCAATCTCCTGGCTATCCTAGAGGGTCTGGGGGAGTAGTCATTTGACAAGATTTCTCTCAACTCATCCCAGGGAATAGCCTTTATAGAACGTGGGGACACTAGCGCAGAGGCTGTGTCAAAAACTGTGGCCCCACAGAAACTTAAAAAATAGGCGCTTTTCCTTAGATCCGTGGCTTCATCTAGCTCAATGGCATTTAAAAAGCATTCAAACCTATTCATATATGATTCCCATGTTTCTGCCCCCAGTTGGAAGTGTGGGAATGTCGGATTAGAGGCCATTAGAGTGGCAGCGTTGGTTTCCTTAGCTGAGGAAAAATAGAGTCTTCGCTTTTAGAAAACCGTTTCTGGCTGCGCCTGTCAGCGGTGTTCGGCTCCTCAGCTGAGAGGGCTTTTAAATTTCGCGCTCTTTGGAGAGCATCAGTGGCGGTGACTCGATCAGCTCGTAGCGGCTTCGGCTCTTTCTTGTTGTGACTTCGGCTTGATTTCCTGCCTGGTCGTCTTAGCTGTATCCCGCCCTCGTCGCCAGTGTTGTAGAGCGGCGGTTACAAAGGGAGACAGAGCCAGGCTAAAGGCTAACAACTTTATTCTAGCGAATAAAGGGTCGCCGCGGCTGCCGAGGCTATCTGACAGCCAGCTGGCGGCGACAGCTGATGCCGTTTGACAGCTCCCTTTTATAGCCGGCTGTCAAACGGCATCAACCAATGGGAGCGATCGGCGCTCCTGCGTTGGCGGCGGACCAGAGGGAGGACTGCTGCTTGTCTTTGAACACAGCAGTTTGAAGTTACAATTAACAGTTAACAACTGTTAACTGCGGTTGTTAAACTACCACTGTAAGTGAATCTGGCTTCCCCATCGACTTTGCTTGTCAGTAGGTTGCAAAACCCAGGGGCACAGCAGCCATCCTAAATTACATGCCAGTTGCCAAGCGTCCAAATTTTGATCATGTGACCATTGGGAGGCTGCAAAGTTGTAAGTGTGAAAAATGGTCACAAGTCACTTTTTTCAGTGCCATTTGGACACTGAATGGATGGTTGTAAAGGACTACTTGTGTTGCTTTATTTGGGGGTTGTGAACTGCCTGGAGTTTGGACTGCTGGGCTGCAAGATGGACTGCTGTATGGAATGAATGAATGGCCCTGCCTGCCTAAAGGCCTGGTCACACTGCCAGAACTTTGCTATAGCGTTCCTTGAACGGTAGGAAGAGGGAGACAAATGTCGACACCGCTCATCACCGCGCACAAAATCAGAAAAAAATTTGAAAACACGGGCGTTGCCTTAGCGGTGCACCGCTGAAGCCGGCGTTGCTTTAGCGTTGGTTTAACGGTAGGGAACGTTGGTTTAGCGGTGACGCGAGCGTTGATAAAGCGGTGTTCTGCGCATGCGTGCGTTGGCTCGGTGGGGGTTTGAAGTAATTGATTTAGCAACATGCCGCTTTGGACTACCGTAATGGAGCTGTACGGATCGCTTGATAAAGTTCTCAAATTCGATAAATTCGGAAGCAAATTCGATACAAGAGATGTCTGCACTCAATGGCTATTCCAAAGGGGCTACTGGTCCATTTCTCCCCGTATTTATAGCCAAATTCTGGTTCCGCTCCAACACCTCCATACCAACGCCAAACCAAAGTTCATCACCGCAATGGATCGCTGCTTCAACGCCTGACACCGTTCCAGGAATCCCGTGTCCGCTCGTAAAACGCTTACAACCGCTCCACCAAAGTTAGTGCAACGTTTAATCACCGCCCAGGCAAAGCTTGCAAAACAGCGGTGGTCCAGCGTTGAAGATTTCTGCGTTGGCCTGGCGGACCCAAGCGTCCACGAACTTGCGTCTAGCGGTACCAAACTTTGACCGGGCGTTGTTGGAGCGGTGGTGAACTTTGCCAGAGCGGAAAATTGTGCGCTCCTCACCACTCGCAATATTTTGTGCAGCTCAAAACTTTCGGAGCGGTAGGAGGGACTGTAAGCGGAGGCCGAGCGTATATGGCGTTGCCTTAACGGAGGCCAACTTCTGTTAAACGGTGGTGAACGGTTACGAGCGGTGATGATTTTTTTTCACCGCTCCAGGACCGCTATAGCAAAGTTCTTGCAGTGTGACCAGGCCTTAAGATTTGAGGAGCAAGGTAAACCAAGTCAGCCCTATCCATTGTAATCTGCCCAATATTTCCCTTCCCACCACTTCCATGCTCCCTGTTCTGCTTGCTGCTGTGGCATCTGCTTGACCCAATGTTTCTCAGCCTTGGCAACTTTTAAGATGGGTGGACTTCAAATCCCAGAATTCCAGGAGAGGGCTGGGGAATTCTGGGAGTGGAAGTCCACCCCTCTTAAAGCTGGGGAATGCCTGAAATTCTGAGGAAAGCTGGCAAGGGAATTCTGGGAATCGAAGTCCACTGCTAGGACCTGCTGGATGTCCCCTCATTTTGCAAAATACCTTCTTCTCCCATTCTGACATACACACGCGCGCACACACCTTACACGTCACCGGGGTCAGTCCGGGCGAGGGACGGCCTGCCCGCCGCGGCTTGATGAAGTAACCAAACGGTCGTGGGATTGCACACAGACACACACACACCCCGCTGACCTGGCCGGGAACTGAGCAGCCGAATCACCCGGGCCTGCTTGCGCAACCCGCCCTCCGCTGCTGTCGTGCCGGACCTCTCGGGGATCGGAGGGTCAGACGCCACGGCGATCAACAAAGGCCCCGGCAGCTTCTGACATCAGCGGGAAGCCTCGGCCAGGCGATCCCATCTCCCACGTAGCAAGCTGGCCGATTCAGTTCCACCTTTCCCTGCTAAAAAGGCGGGAATCGCGCTGTGGCTCGGATGAACCCTCACCGAAGGGAGCTAGGAAAAGGGGCCAAGGAGCCGCGTCGCCCCGGCTACGTCGCTTTGCACGCTGGAAGAGGAGATCCGTGTCAGTCCGGGGTGTCAAAAAAAAAAAAAAAAAAGACCCACGTGTCTGCAAGGGCCCTTTTGGATCCGGGTTCGTGGATAGCGGTGAATCTGAGCTTCGCTTGAGGACCGCAAAGAGTCACTTTCCGGGAGATGCCCGGCTCTGTAAATTAGAGAGATTGGTTGAGAGGGAGAGAGGGAGACGGGGAGGGAGGGAAGGCGAGAGATAAAACGATAAAAGCTACATGAGAAAGATGGGATAAAAGAGATTAGATTATGAAGATGATGGCGATAGCTAGCTAGCTAGTTAGCTAGCTAGACAGATAGATTGTGTGTGTGTGATAGATAGATAGATAGATAGATAGATAGATAGATAGATAGATAGATAGATAGAGTGTGTGTGTGTTTATATATCCATATCTATCTATCTATATGGGGGTGGGGTGAGTGAGTGGATGGATAGGTAGGTAGGTAGATAGATAGACAGACAGACAGACAGACAGATAGATATTGAATGATAGATGAGAGGGAGACAGAGATAGGCTGAAAGAGATGTGTGTGGGTGAGAGGGAGAGAGATGATAAATACAGAGGGACGTGCAAAAGTGCACCATTCTGCCTTCTGTCCATGTCCTATTGTCCCCATTTATTCCTACCTATTTCCTGTATTCTTACTCATGTTTATACTTATATCTATTAACTTGTAAGCAATTCACAAATCAAATAAATAAATAAAATAAAGAGTTGGAAGGGATATATGAAGTCTTCTAGTCCAATCCCCTGCTCTGGTAGAAAATCTCACCTCCTCCTACTGGTCTCTTATGATTATATTACCTTTGTTTGCATGTACACTGAGAGTTTATGCACTGGACTGTGTCCAATCACTCCAATCACAGAATATTCTTTATAATCTAAAGCCACATCAACATCTGGGCCCATGTTCTGTGGGACAACCATATCTTCACCCACTCCCTTAAAGGCTGACAGGCTTCGGATTAGTCAATCTTGGGGAAAATCCTGAAATGTTAAAAGTATTGAAGATTTAATGGCTGACCAGTTGTTGTAAGGCTGTTGTAAATGCTGATGCAATGAGGATGAGGATGAACACTCTGCCATGAAATTCCAAGTAATAGAGAAGACAACTGTTAAAAGATCTATCTGACTGCAAGGAAAGGGTGTGAGGGGAAGCAGTCCAACAATCCTTTTCCCAGCCTTTTTCTTAATTGTAGGAGCCCTTCTTCTTTTCCTGAGCTCATGTCTCTTCAATTCCCTTCATTTTATCTACTTGACATGAGTTGGAAGTTGGGTATACATATAAAAAGATAGGATCATTCTGGGGATGTGTGGTTGTTTTTTTTTACAAAAACAAAACAAAACCCAAAACTCCCATGCAATCATTGAGTTATCATAGTTCATTTAGTGACTGTACGAAGTTACACCGTCACTGGAAAAAGTGACATGACCATTTTTCACACGACCTTTGCAGCATCCTGTCATGCTCCTGGTGGAGACTGACTCTGAGGGAGAGGAGGAACAGCCGACAGGGAGTGAAAGTGTGGCTCCGGAGGTTGTGGAGGAGGCTGGGGAAGGGCAGATGCCGGCTGGGCAGTCAGAGGAGGACCCAGGCCCATCCCCTCTCCATCCTAGGGCACACAGGGAGGAGAGGATAAGGGGGAGACATGGTCTCCTCAGGAGGAGAGGGCCTTGATCCTCTTCATGGGCTGCAGCTGTGACAACTGAACAAGAGGACGGACCTTGCATACTGGCGAGTGCTGAAAACAAAGTGTGGAAATATCTCTAGTTTATGGTTCCTCTCTGACTTTGGCATCCTTCCCAGTGTATTCTGATATCTATGGAAGTTTTCAAGCCCTTATCTTGCCTGTTGGTGTTGTTTTTTATTCTTTATAATTTAAACAGCATTTTTAGTTTAAACAGCATTTCCTCCTTCTTGTAACTGCTTGTGTGGGAGTTTTTTGTCTCCAGTCAAGGATATTTGGAGCTTGGAAGCAAAGTGAAGGAATAAAAGGGGCTTCACCTGTTTTTTGTGACTGTGTTTATTTTGTATCCCAACCTGGGTCATCACACATCCCCAGGGTCACGTGATTTACATTCAGATGCTTGACAACTGATTCACTTATAACGGTCGCAGTGGCCCGGGGTTGGTGTCCTGACAAGCAAAACCAATGGGGGAAGCCAAATTCACTTAACAACTCTTGTTATTAACTTTATTGCAGTGATTCACTTAACAATAGTAGCAAGAAAGATCGCAACATGGGGCAACATTCTCTTAATGACCATCTCACTTAGCCACAGAAATTTGGGGCTCAATTGTGGTCATAAGTCAAGGACTACCTATACTAAACTTAACTGAAGATAGGTTAGGAGGGCTACTGACAACTTTAAGCCCAGAAATATCAGCTCTAAGATAAGCGTTGACCTGACCCTTTTCTTCCGCTAGTGTCTTGTGTGCTAAACTTCAGCTGTCTCTCCGAATGCATTGTAATCAGAGGTGGTTGTCAACTCATAAAATACAGAAAGGGAGTGGGGAGCAGTGCAGCAACTTGCAAAACCGAAACTGCATTCCATAAATGTTTTCAAAGATAATAACTAGGTGACTGAAGTTTTTGCCGGGCAAAATTCTAATTAGAGAGCATGGCTGATGACTCTCGGCTATGTTTGTATCCCATTGGAGAATAGCAATTAGGATACACCCAGGGGGTGGGGGGAAACCAGGGTCAAGGGTGACAATGAATGAGGTGTCTCAGAGTCAGCTACACCCGGTAGTGCCAGACATGTTAACTCCCAATAAAATAAATAAATCCTTTTTAAGTTTTGGAAATTTGGCTTGAGACTCATGATTTAAATGAGGGTAACTGCCTGAATCCTAACAGTGGTATTCAGCTGGTTCAGACCAGTTCTGGCATACTGGTAGCTGAAATTTTGAGTAGTTCAGAGAATTGGCAAATACCACCTCTGACCGGCCCCATTCA
Source organism: Hydrophis major (assembly GCA_033807585.1). NCBI lineage: Eukaryota > Metazoa > Chordata > Lepidosauria > Squamata > Elapidae > Hydrophis > Hydrophis major. The sequence goes on from CM066329.1 coordinate 58,451,956, forward strand.
CCTACCCCTGCCATTACCTCTCCTATATTCCCTTGTTTTTTAGTTCAGCTGATTCACAGCGGAGTGGATTGCTAAAAAAAACAGCTGGCCCTTGAGCCCTGCCCCTGAATGTGCACAAAGGACACTCTCATAACCAGTAGAAAAAAAAAATTTGGAAACCCACCCCTGATTGTAATGATAAACCCCAGTGTGGCTGGGAACCTTGGAAAGGTAGTCTCAATGTAATCATGGGCTGTTAAGATCAGGGAAGTTCCCATCTGCAAATAGTTCCAGGCAATAGTTAAATCCCGGATTCCTGTTTCGTTTAAACTAGAAAATAAATTGAATCTTAGACCTCAGAATAATTAACCCTATTTTGATTCATGGTTTGGCTTCCTGTTTTGTAATCAAAACATAAACCACAGTCTAGTGATTCAGGTACAGCAAGGAACTATTAGTTCAACGTTACATGGAGGATTTGTTGAAGGAAAGGACAGATATGCACGTACACACACAAACACACTGTAATTCAATACAACATAAACAAAGGTTGATTGAAGTCAGAAGTTACATCTGAATTGAGCCAGATCCTACAGGTTTAATTCCTATGTATGTATTTACAGATAGTCCTTCACTTACAACAGTTCATTTAATGACTGCTCAAAGTGACAATGGCACTGAAAAGAGTGACATGATCATTTTTCATTGTAGCATGAAATCGAGTTTGACACCTGGGATATAGATCAATTTTCTCCATGAGGATTACCAAGATATTGGCAGGACATTTTGAAAACCCAGAAGTAGCTAAATGTCCATGGAGCTTCTCAGTCATCCAAATGATGGTTGTCCCAAAGGTGCTTTTTCAGAAGGAAACAGGACTTTTTTGTTTTTTTCTTTGAAGACGTTTCGCTTCTCATCCAAGAAGCTTGTTCAGCTCTGACTAGATGGTGGGGGATCTGACTGGATGGAGAGGATGGATTCCCCTCCATCCAGTCAGAGCTGAAGAAGCTTCTTGGATGAGAAGCAAAATGTCTTCAAAGGAAAACCATAAAGTCCAGAAGTTATTTGGAGTTGCAATATTATACTACAAGATTTTCTAGACATTACTCATATCTTATAGGAAGCTACCTCCCTCCTAGAAGAATGAAATATTTTAGGAAATATTAAAAAGGAAGACCATTATATTTCCCTAAAGGGAGAAATATGTTCTTGGAGACAGAAAGCAGCCCACACCTTTCTTAATAGCCCTCAGCAGATGTCAGCACTTGAGGTAGATAGCTCTTATAGGCAAAAATTCCCTGCAGCAAGGCCTGAACAAAGCAGTGGTGGGTGTTAGGGATAACATTGTTTTACCCTAACTGGTTTAGGTAAATAATAATATGTAATCATAGTTTGTAAGTTAAAGTGTCTGCAACTTTAACTGTGGGATAGTAATTAAGGGAGTGGTTGTGAAAGCACTTTAAAAGAAGCAAGACGGCAGCTTGCTATCTCTCTGGCTTTGAAGTTCCTGATTACTGCAAGGACACAAGACTGCATTCCTCGAACGGGAGAGAAAACAAAGGACTGGCTTGTAAGTGTATTGACATAGGGTATTCAACACGGACTTTGATAACTGAATATCCCTGAATGGACTGACTAAATGATACATGACTATTGGACTGTTATTTTGACTATGCTATGAACTCATAATGGAATAAACTATATATTTGATAGCACAAGCGTATCTGTCATTTTTACTGTATGTTAAATAAACATACAAGCTTAGCTCACTCATTTATCTGTGTGCCTATCTGACTAAGCTGCACATTCTGTTTAGCTTGTCTCCCTAACCCTGGTTGGGGAAACCAGGCTTAACACTGGTTATGGGCCCAGAGGCTGCAAAGTCAGTTTAACTAGGATAAAACAGATTTATATAAAAGTGAGAGTTTGTGTTGTTATACATTACAGTAAACAGACAGCTGTGTTTTTATTAATTATAGTTTTATATCCATATAAGAAAACATGGCACAAGTCAATTTACAAAGTTTGTCCCTGATATCCAAGTTGGATGGAACAAACTATGTATCATGGTCTATGAAATGTAGTCTGCTTCTACGAAGTGAAGGTTTGTGGAACATAATTGAAAATCCACCAAACGTAGAAGAATGGGATCCAGAGGATAAGGAAGATAAATTAAAGATAGAAGAATTTATGCATAAAAATGAACAAGCAATTTGCATTATTGCTTTAACCATAACTGATAAACAACTAGTTTATATCCACGGAGAAAATACAGCTGTTGGGTGTTGGCAGAAGCTGAAGAGGATTTATGTTCGAGATAATGTTGGTGCTCACATAAATCTAACACGGAAACTTTTCAGTACACATCTCCATAAGAATGGTGATATGCTGAGTCATTTGAAAACTATGCAAAGCATTTTTCACGAACTGCACGAGAAAGAGCTTATTTTCTCTGAACTACATCAAGTCTATATAATACTATCTTCCCTCGATGAAACCTATGATAACTATGTAACTTCACTTGAAATATTGCCAAAGGAAAGCCTAACTTTAACTGATATAACTGGCAGATTGATTGAAGAGGCCAGAAGAAGGCTTGAAAGAGACGAATTAAGGAGGCAGCAACCTCAAAAAGAAGATAATGAAACTCCTACTGCATACACAATTAAAAGGTGCTTTAATTGTGGAGGAAGAGGACATTTGGCAAGATTTTGTAAAAAGGCAAAGCACCAGAACGCTGGCCAGAATACAAAAAGTCATCAAAAGATAAATAAAAATTTAGAGTTAGCCATGTATAGTAACGGAGCTGTAAAAAATAATTTATGGGTGGTTGATAGTGGAGCATCACATTGTATAACTAATGATAAGAAAAATTTTATTAAAATGTCCAAGAGTACACAGCAGATATCGTTAGCCAATGGCTGGAAACTGAAAGCTAAAGGTCAAGGTATAGCATATTGTTCTTTTATAAAAGAGAATGTAAAAATGTTATATGTACCACAACTTAAGTTTAATTTAATTTCAGTTAGAATTTTGGTTAAACTAGGATATGTAGTTACATTTAAAGGAGATAACTGCATAATTGAGAAAGAAAATAAGAAAATTACTGCATCTTTAAGAGGTGAATTATATGTGTTAAATGATGATGGTTTAAAAGTGGCTAACACAGTTTATGAAAATAAGAAACCTCATGATGAATGTATTCACTTGTTACATCGAAGGCTAGGGCATTTAAATTTTAAAATGCTTAAGAGAACTGTTGAATTATCTAAGGGAATAAGTTTGAAACCTTGTAATAAGTATTTGCAATGTAATATTTGTAATCAAAGTAAGACCAGGATCACACCTGCTAATAGAGTTGATGGATTTACTACCAAAGAACCTTTAGAGGTAGTATTTGCAGATTTAATAGGTCCTAAAAAACCAAGTGTAGGAGGAGCTCGTTACATACTAAGTATAATGGACCATTATTCTAGATATGGATTTTGCTATTTAATGAAGAGCAAAACTGAAACGTATCAAAATCTATTTAATTGGATTAAATTTGCAGAAAGGAAAACTAAAAAGAAATTAGTAACTCTTATAACAGATAATGGTACGGAATTTACAAATAATAAATTCCAAAACAGACTAAGAATGTTAGGTATTCAACATAAAATGTCTGCACCATATAGGCCACAACATAATGCCTTTATAGAGAGAAGAGGCCAAACATTACAATCAATGGCACGATCTATGATGTCTGATTCAGGATTACCTGACAATTTATGGGGAGAAGCAATAATGTGTGGTAATCATATATTAAATAATGTTGTTAATTCAACAACAGGTGAATTACCATTCACACTGTGGCATGGTACAAAACCTGATTTAAGTTACATGCACACATTTGGAGCACCAGCATGGGTGCATATCCCTTCACAACTTAGACACAAAGGACAACATAGAGCTAAAAGATTATATTTTGTAGGATATACATCTAATCATAGATCTTATAGATTCTGGGAACCAGGTGCATCAAGGGTTTACACCAGTGCTAGTGCAAAATTCCTAGAACATGTAGGATGGAATAGATTAGAGCAAGATTTAAATAATGAAGTAATTATTGAACCCTACAAAAGGCAGAAAGATCAGATTAGTTATAAGAAGATTCCAATTAAAGAAGTCCACGAAGAGCAAATAGGACCAGAACAAGAGGAAACAGTTGATCAGGAAGAGTTAGATAATCAAGAAGAGTTAATAAATGAAAGTCCACCAGTAAGTCCTGTAATACCTAGACGTACTACACGTGTAACTAGACCACCTGATAGGTATCAAGCAAGTATAGTTTGCCAAGTAACTAAAGTTCCAACTAGTGTAGATGAACTTAGGATGTATCCTGCTAAGGATCAGGAGAATTGGCAAAAGGCAATGGAAAAGGAACTAAATTCATTAAAAGTAATGAAAGTTTATGAAGATGCTAAATTACCTCCAGGAGAAAAATCCATTGGGTGCAAATGGATATTTAAAGTAAAAACTGGAAATGATGGGACTGTTACCCATAAGGCTAGGTTAGTAGCTCAAGGATTTAATCAAACTGCATCTGATTACGATGAAGTTTTTGCACCAAGTCTTAAAGCAACATCTTTAAGAGCAGCATTAGTGTGGGCAGCTAAAAAAAACTATGTCATTAACCATTTAGATGTAGAAACTGCTTATCTACATGCACCATTGCAGCACACTATATATTTAAGAAAACCAGTAGGTATAAAAGACAATAAAGTAAATAGTAATGATTGTTGGAAACTCAAAAAGAGTCTTTACGGGTTGAAACAATCTGGGTTTGAGTGGAACCAATATATTGTGAAAGAGTTAAACAATATAGGTTTTAAATCTGGTTTAGCAGATCCATGTGTGTTTGAAAGAGAAAATAATGGAACGGTGTCATTATTGTTATTATTTACAGATGATATTGCTTTGATAACCAAGACTAATAATGAAGCTAATGAGATTATATCATTATTAGCCAAAAAGATAAAATTAAAGCATTTAGGTGAAATTAAAAAGTATCTAGGATTGACAATTAACAAAACAAAAAATGGTTTTAAGATATCTCAAGAAGATAAAATTTGCCAATTAATTAAAATGTTTAAAATGGAACTTTGTAAACCGGCAAAGACTCCAATGAGTCAGGAAGTTTGCAAAACTGATGATCAAAGTCCCAAATTTGATAAGTCCACATATCAATCTTTGATTGGAAGCTTATCATATATAAGCAATTGGTCTAGGCCAGATATAGCTTATAGTGTAAATCAGCTGGCACGTTTTAATTCAGATCCACAACAATGTCATTGGCAATCATTAAAGAGAATTTTAAGATATCTTAAAGGAACAATGAACCATGCATTGTATATAGAACCAAAGGGTGATTTGAGTCTTAGTGCCTATGCAGATGCAAGTTTTGCAACTGATATAAACACTAGAAAATCAACATCTGGGATGGCTATATTATTTGGTAAGACATTAATAGGGTGGAGGTCAATCAGACAACAGCATATCAGCTTGTCCACGATGGAAGCGGAATTTTCATGTCTGTCATTATTATGCACTGACTTGATTTTGTACAAACAGTTATTATTAGACATGGGTATAACTGTAAAAGATTCCATTATTGTGTTCAAGGATAACCTAGCAGCTATAAAATTAGCTACTAGTATTGTTGTAAAAACTAGATCAAAGCATACTGATTTAAGATACTTAAATGTTAGAGAATCTGTAAAGAATGGGCTAATTAAATTGGAATACTGCATGACAGAAGAAAACATTGCAAAACAATTTACAAAAGCTCAAGGAGTAACTAAGTTTAAAGAGAGTTGTAACAAATATGATTTAAAGATGTAAATAGTTATATTTATATTATTATTTCCTAAAAGGGGAGAATGTTAGGGATAACATTGTTTTACCCTAACTGGTTTAGGTAAATAATAATATGTAATCATAGTTTGTAAGTTAAACTGTCTGCAACTTTAACTGTGGGATAGTAATTAAGGGAGTGGTTGTGAAAGCACTTTAAAAGAAGCAAGGCTGCAGCTTGCTATCTCTCTGGCTTTGAAGTTCCTGATTACTGCAAGGATACAAGACTGCATTGCTCCAACGGGAGAGAAAACAAAGGACAGACTTGTAAGTGTATTGACATAGGGTATTCAACACGGACTTTGATAACTGAATATCCCTGAATGGACTGACTAAATGATACATGACTATTGGACTGTTATTTTGACTATGCTATGAACTCATAATGGAATAAACTATATATTTGATAGCACAAGCGTATCTGTCATTTTTACTGTATGTTAAATAAACATACAAGCTTAGCTCACTCATTTATCTGTGTGCCTATCTGACTAAGCTGCACATTCTGTTTAGCTTGTCTCCCTAACCCTGGTTGGGGAAACCAGGCTTAACAGTGGGATTCAAAATATTTTACTACTGGTTCTCTGGGCTTGCCTTGGTGGACATGGTGTGGCTTGATGGGCGTGGCTTGGTGGACATGGTGTGGCTTGATGGGCATGGCTTGGTGGGCATGGCAGGGGAAGGATACTGTACAATCTCCATTCCCGCCCCACTCCTGAGAAAAGGATACTGCAAAATCCCCATTCCCTCCCTACCCCACTAACCTGCTTTCCAGCTCCATTCTCCTGTGCAGGGCAACCAAAGGAGACCCAGCCAAACAGCTGGGACTCAGGATGCAGAGAATAGATGGGGACAGGGGCAGTCAGAGGTAGGATTTGCCGGTTCTCCGAACTACTCAAAATTTCTCCTACCGGTTCTCCGGAACTGGTCAGAACCTGCTGAATACCACCTCTGGAACAAAGGTAAGATTAGCCCTCAGCCACAGTAGGAATTGCCCAACAAGCCCCTCATTGCATCAGCAGTTCAAACTTCAACTTAGCTCAGACAACTTACAGAGCCAGCTATGACCCCTACAACAGCCAATAGAATACATGTTCTTGCACAGGAACAGGAAGTTCAAGTGCAAAGTCCAAGAGAAGTTATAAAAACCCCTCACTTTCAACTCCATGCGGTCAGTGGCTCAGAACCTATGTTGTTCTGCTTCATCATTAAACCACCTTTCCAAATCAGCCTTCATATTTCCAGTGTCTTTCTCCTGGCTTGGAATTGAACTGGGTGGATATTTCTTCCAATGATCTATTTCTATTCCTTTCTAAACATCTCAGTTGTGAAATAGTTTTAAAGTATACTAAGTAACCACTTGAATTTCTATGACCCTAGTAATACGCTTAATCACTACCTATAGATTGTAAGAAAGACCTGGCAGGAATACCTCTACATCAGGGGTGTCCAACCTTGGCAACTTTAAGACTTGTGGACTTCAACTCCCAGAATTCCTCAGCCAGCAAAGCTGGGAGTTGAAGTCCACAAGTCTTAAAGTTGCCAAGGTTGGACACCCCCTGCTCTACATTCTTCCCAGACAAGTAATTTGCTTGACAAATTACTCCTAAGTATACAAGTAATCCTCAACTTGAAACCAGAATTTCCATTGCTTAACAAGGGGGTTGATAAGTAAGCCGCCGTGCCTGATTTGATAAACCTTTTCTGTCATGGTAGTAAAACTAATCACTGCACTTCCTGAGTGAATTTGGATTTCCTCATTGACTTTGATTGTTAAAAGCAATCTGGGAAGATCACAAATAATGGCCATATAACTTTGGGATGCTGCAACCATTGTAAATACATGCCAGTTGTCAGGTGCCTGAATTTTGTCTCCGTGGCCTTGAGGGTGCTGCGATGGTTATACTCCTCTCTTTTAAATTCCCTGTACAGGTATTGGCAGTCCTTGACTTACAGCCATTCATTCAGTAACCGTTCAAAGTTACAATGCCACAAAAAAGTGACTTACAAGTGGTCCTCACATTGCAACATCCCCCTGTTCATGTGATGAGAATTTAGGCTTGGCAACTTGCATAGAGTTACAACAGCTGCAGCATCCTGGGGTGATGTGTTCACTACCGTGTTTCTCACATAATAAGGCCGGGCCTTATTTTTTTTGAGCCACAAAAAACGGCTAGGCCGTCTTTTCGGGGGTGACTTAATTCCCACCCTTGCATCCTCACCACCAGCCGCTCCTAACGGGTGATCATGGCGAAGCGCAGAGAGCTCCCTACTCCCACCTTTGCTGCAGATACCTTTGGCACCCACCGCTGTTGCTTTCCCTTCTGTCCATTCCGCTGCCACGTTTGGAGCTGCCGCTTCTGTGTTTGGGGTGCCACCGCTATTTGGAGCTCCAAACAGCGGCAGTGCTCCAAATGCGGAAGTGGCAGCTCCAAAAATGACGGTGGGCGATCTTTTTATTTTGGTCCGCGCAAAGTTCAGAGCGAGCAAGAGAGGGAGACTGCGATGCCTCCATCCGAGATGGCAACCTCACTAGTGGATCACAACGTGGCTGGAAGCCCAAATCGGCGGGAAACGATGGCGATCTTTTTGGAGTGAGAGGAAAGGGAGAGAAGAGTTGCGAGGCGTAATTTGCAGGAGGAAGTGGGTGTACCCCATGGCAGGGAGCCCAAGGAAGAAGGGCCAGTAGGCAACGGAGAGCGTCCCGTAGCTCCGGAAGCAGCCTAGAGATGCACCCGGGAAGAGGCGCAGATGCTGCCTTGTAGTCCCCAAGCCAACTGTGTGCGCCGCCTTTAGTTATGTGCGCTCCACGCTTTGGGCATCTCTGTGTGATCGCGACCCTGTCCTTTCCAACTGGTGCCCTTTCTGCTTTCTGGCTCTTTAGCAAGGCATCGCGGTCTCCATCTCATGCTCACTCTGAACTTCGTGCGGACCAAAATAAAAAGATCGCCCACTGTCATGTTTGGAGCTTCCGCATTTGAAGCTTCCGCCGCCATTTGGAGCTCCAAACAGCGGCAGTGCTCCAAAGGCGAAGCCGGTTGCTAAAGAGCCAGAAAGCAGCAAGGGCGCCAGGTGGAAAGGACAGGGTCGCGATCACATGGAGATGCCCAAAGCGCGGAGCGCACATAACTAAAGGCGGCGCACGCAGTTGGCTTGGGGACTACAAGGCAGCATCTGTGCCTCTTCCCGGGTGCATCTCTAGGCTGCTTCCGGAGCTACGGGATGCTCTCCATTGCCTACCGGCCCTTCTTCCTTGGGCTCCCTGCCATGGGGTACACCCACTTCCTCCTGCAAATTACGCCTCGCAACTCTTCTCTCCCTTTCCTCTCACTCCAAAAAGATCGCCATCGTTTCCTGCCGATTCGGGCTTCCAGCCACGTTGTGATCCATTAGTGAAGTTGCCATCTCGGATGGAGGCATCGCAGTCTCCCTCTCTTGCTCGCTCTGAACTTCGCGCGGACCAAAATAAAAAGATCGCCCACTTCTGCTACTTCTGCGTTTGCAGCACTGCCGCTGTTTGGAGCTCCAAATGGCGGCGGCACTCCAAACACGGAAGCAGTAGCTCCAAACTTGGCAGCGGAATGGGCAGAAGGGAAAGCAACAACCGGGGGTGCCAAAGGTGTCTGCAGCAAAGGTGGAAGTAAGCAGCTCTCTGCACTTCGCCATGATCACCCGTTAGGAGTGGCTGGTGGCGAGGAATTGCTGCCCATGGGGCGCTCCTAATGTCAAGTCCCCCACCTTTCCCCCTTATTTTGCATGTTTTAAAATAGGCCTAAATTTGGGGGGAGGGGCTTAATTTGATTTTATGCCAAAAAAAACATACTGGGCCTTCCTATTGGTGGAGGCTGTATTGTTGGAGAAACACGGTAGTTGTGTCTTCCCAGCCGGCTTCCAACAAGCAAAATCAATTGATTCTGTTATGATATGTACAGAATACCCTTGAGTAACAAGGATATGCACATGGAAACATTTATGAGAGTAGTTATGAATAATTATTCAGCTACACACAGATACACTAAATTGAGTTAAAGTTTACTTTAAGAAATAGCACAGTCCAATAAATGGTCCAGGTCATATACATTTAACAGTCCAAAGAATATCCAATTACAAAGTCTTCTTACCGGTTGCCTTTGTCATTTACAGTAAACAAAAATATCAGAGCATAAACACAACAGAGAACCTTAGATAGCAACAGAATGTCAGAGAGACAAAATGTCAGAGAGACAGAATGTCAGAGAGAGCAAGCTATGATCTCTAGCTCCCTCTTATGGTAATTTGCAATACAATCAACTAATCGGAATATAGTATAAATCAATACAGTGATTTTGTCTTAAAGCTACAAACATACATTGTTGGTTTATATATTGCCAACCCAACTAATTGGTGGACAGATTCCTAACAGATTCATTTAATGGTGATATGAGTCACTGAAAAGGCGCAATGATTTGTTTAACAACCGGGCCAAAAAGTCATAAAATCAAGCAGAATTCACTTAACGGTCGCCTTGCTTAAGCAGTGGAAATTCTGACCTCACTTGTGATTGTAGGTTGAGGACTGCCTGGATCGCCATTGTCCATATTTTTTCTGAAAACTAGAAATCCATATGGTGAAGATTATAGGAAAAAAGAAACAAAAGTTGCTAAGGTGCTCTTTATTAGTAAACAATGCCAGAGGGCCTTTCTTTCCTTGCTAATGAATTGCAAAGCATTTATGCAAAGTTTGTTAGGGAAAGAATTATTAGAACGGACAGAGGTGCAGCTGAAACTATGGAAAGCTGGTTCTTACTAGCACTATACCAGTTAATACTTCGCAGCCTTTTATTCATCAAATTTAAAAACAACAGCAGACATCCAGAGGTCCATAACTTCATAGCAATAGCCCTTAGACTGGTATACCACTTTACAGAGCTTTACAGCCTGGGGTGGGCTTTAAAAATTTTAGTAATGGGTTCTCTGCCCCAGTGGTCACTAACTGGTGGTCCACGAGAAAATTTTGGTGGTCCGCAGAGAAATATCACCCCAAAGCACCCTTCAAAGCAATTAATCCAGGCTGTGCGGGAACACAAGGCTTGCCTTGCTTGCTTTGCGAACAACACGAGGTAGTGAGAGGAGGGTGGAAAGGGCAGGCAGGGGGAACTTGCCCCACTCGCACCACACACCTGGCCTGGCCACCGGGCTGCTTCTTTCCGCTTCTTTCTTTTTCTGCTTTTGGCTGCATGCAAGGAAAGCAGCAAAAGTCTTTCTCTCTCTCTCACAAACTCCGCCAGAAACGAGTCTTTGGGACCTTGCAAGGCATCCTGCTCCAAGAGGCTGCGCCGGCATGACAAGTCTCACAAAGACTCATTTCTGGTGGAGTTTGGGGGAGAGAAAGGAAGACTTCTGCTGCTTCTGCTGCTTTCCTTGCTTGAAACCAAAAGTGTCTCTCTGTCAGCCTTTAAGATTTTTCTCCCTTTGCTTTGCATCTTTTGGCTGTCATAAGTAACGGGGGGAGGAGGGGGGAATGATTATGGGAAGTGAGCTGGAGGTGTTACAAACCAGAAGTGTATAAACTGGGGGGGGGGGTACATTCTTGCTTACATTTCTATCCTATGCCATGCACATCCTATATTTACCTGCATCCAAAACAGACCATGTGGAAACTCCTGGGAGGGGTGGGGTGGACAGGACCAGCCAGGAGTGGGATTTTGGGGATCTCCAAACTGCACAGAATCTTAGCTAGGGGCTCTCCCGAACCCCTGCAAACCCCCAGCAGCCCATCCCTGTTTACAGCCCTCTCGGAGCAGTCTACAGAGTCAGCCTTTTGCCCCCAAACAACCTAGGTCCTCATTTTACTATCCTCAGAAGGATGGAAGGCTGAGACAACCTTGAGCCAGTCAGGATCGAACTGCTGGCAGTGAGCAGAGTCAACCTGCGATACTACACTCTAACCCCTGGGCCCCCCCAGGGCTCTATAGTAGGTTGGGCCTGTCACCCTAACAAGAGAAACCGACTTTCAAAAATGTACAGAGGTAAATATGAGAAGTTCTGTTGCTAAGCCAAGCAGGTGTTAAATGAGTCACAGCTTAGTACTGCAATCGTTAGCTTAACACCTGTGGTCATAAAATTAGGTGTGGCTCATTTCACAACCGCCTTGCTTAGCAACAGAATTTCTGGTCCCAATTGTGGTTCTAAGTCCAGGATTACCTGTATTTCTAAACTAATTGGCTCCAAGTTCCTAAGTTCTACTCATCGAAAGATGCCACAAACCCATTCCCACATTTCTTTCCTAAGTTTTCCATAGCAAGGTAAGAAATGAGCAAAGCAATCAGAATGCAAAATCATGATGCCTAGAGAGCCCCATCGTATTTTGTGTATGAGATAAAGGCAATTACTCATTCAAAGCCTCTTTTTGGGAAAACACCCTAGAATAACATGGCTGCCAACTCTCACGCAATCAGCATGAGACTCACGCAATTCAACCAATTTTGACTGTCTCACTCTGATAAACAAAATCTCACGCTAAACCCCCAAAATCATGGAATGTACAAAAATATCCCTACATTCTCTGATTATATTCCGAATATTTCCCCTTAGCTTAGGAGAAGGATGAGCTCCCAGCGCCGCCCCGCCCTGCCCAGCCACCCCGCCCTGCCCAGCCACCCCACCGCGCCTCTTTTCCCGCCTTAATCCTTCTGCCGGCGTCCCGTAACTGTCACGATGCCGATCATTAGCAAATCGCTTCAGGAAAGCGAAGAGCAGGAGGCTTCTTCCCGCCCGGGGCGCTCGCAGCCACTTTGCCCCGTCCTCTCCCTCTCTGCAATGTCCTCTGGGACAAGCCAGCTGCCCTAGGCTTTCCAAAGAAGGACACGAGGGGGCTGGCAAAGCCTCTTTTGCGGGCAACAGCCTCGGCCAGTAATAACAATGGTAAGCAAAGTCAACGGAGTGGCTTCCATTTAACCACCAAAGATGTTTCTTTATTTTCTCTGGCTGGATTTCTGACCCAGGGGAGAAAGACCATTTAAAAAACAAAAAGGACAGAAAGAACACCAAGAAAGAATGGGACAACCCCCCCCCAAAAAAAAAGAGATCCAACACAACTCTGAATAAAATTATTATTATTTTAAATTTTATTATTATTATAATTATTATTACCACCCCTTTACACGCCTTATGCTCTCTTTTAGCTGATCCAAAAGAGTCTTCCCAAACCAGCAAGGCGAGAAGCGCGCCAGGCTGATCTATAAAGGGGCTGGGCAGCTTTTTTGCAAAATACTTAATAGAAAGGTTGGAGGACTGACAGGATTACATCTCTGGCAGTGGATGAAGGAATCACTTTTTCCTCTTTCTCCTTTGAGTTTAAATCCTAGGTCTCCATGCACCAGATCGACAGGACTGTACTACATTATTATCATATTTTCAAACCCTTAGATAAGGACTCAATAAGGACTTTTTTTGATGCCAGTAGGCTTCTCAGCCCCAAATTGGGATAGCCCTGACTCAACTAGAACATATTCTAATCTTAACACAATTTACCATCCAAAGAGCAGTAAGACCATTAAGTTCAGAATCTAAACTTACCCAATAAATAATATACTGTTTCCTCACTGTGCTCAAGCTTCAGAATACAGTAGATGAGTTTTACAGTTAACAATATGTATATTTATATGAAGCACTCATTATTTGATTAAATGTTTAGTTTATACATGTCTAAAATTATGAACCCCTATTTCAGTCAACAAGTTAGTATATAATTAAAGACTGAGACTATAGCATTTGATATTGGCATGTAGTATGGTATTTGATACAGAAAGAAGAATACCCATTGATGTATTTGCATTATCTCTGTAGTTGTTTCAGGTTTTTATCTTTTTGTTGCACATTGAATTCATCCTATAGTGGTCTATAGTACATCACTAAGCTAATAAAGTCAGTTGAGGTAGAATACTGCAGTTACAAGTCAGGAACTTCAATTATTCATGGTCAGTGAACTGCATTATTAATATCTTACAAATCCGGTTCAAGTACATTGGTGCTGCTTGCATGTATGTATGTATGTATATGTCCAAATCATGACTAAAGTATGCATCAGATTGCACCATTTAAAATGTAAAATTGTCAAAGCTCCCTACCGTGGAAGGGGGGACACCCCACTTCCACACCATCCCCCCCTCGGTCGCTCCACTCCCTCGCAGTGTCTCACTCCAAACTATCACTCAAGGTTGGCAGCCCTGGAATAAATTACTTGTTCTGTCCTTAATTTGAATACTTGAAATCCCCGCGCTTTGATTGGCTAAAGCGCGGGGATTTCTGATTGGCCAGGCGAGCCGCGCTTATTGGTCCGATTGAGGTCTCCCGCGATTGGCTCACTCAAGAGCGGGAGACTTGAATCGCTGCCATTGGCCGCGGCCGCCGCAGCGAAAAGGATAAAAGCCACGGGCTTTTTCCTTTTCGCCGGTTCGGTTCACAACTATTAAATAAAGAGCTTGAAACTTAGTCACCGACTCCTGGCTTCTTTTGCGGACACGACACTGGCGACGAGGATGGGATCCCGACCCTGAACCGAACCCCGTGTCCAACAAGAGCCAGTTTCAGCACGGAGATGGCGAAAATCGCACCGCCCGCCCCCTTCAACCCCGCCACCGAGGACTGGGAATCGTTTTCAGACCGTTTCCGCATGTACCTCGAGTGCACCGGAATGAAGGACGCCCCGGGCCCGCTAAAACGCGCCGTCTTCCTCACACATTGCGGAACCGAGGTCTTCCAGATGGCCAAGGCATTGGCCAAGCCGGCAGACGCAACCGCCATGGACTGGGATGTCCTCGAACCTATCCTGCGGCGCCATTACGCCCCCGAGGTCCCCATCCTAATCCGGCGCAACGAATTTTACCGCCGAGATCAGAAACCAGGCGAAAAACTGAGCGATTTCGTCGCCGAGTTGCGGCGCCTAGGAGGACTCTGCGAGTTTGAAGGTCTGAACAGCCTCCTCAGAGACCGATTCGTACTCAGCCTATGGGACTCTACCCTCCAGAGCCGGCTTATGGCCAAAGGCGACATCAGCCTAGCAGACGCCCTCACCGCAGCCGCAGCCGCAGAAGCAACCCGCACTTCCGCTGACAGCATGCGAAAATCAGACGCGAAGGGCGTAAACAACAACCCGGCAAGGTCGGCCGACCCAAAAAACGAATCAACCGCACACTACGGAGAATTCCAGTATACGTCCAGCACGTCAGAAGACGAGGAGGACATACATCGCGTGCAGACGGGCCGCGGCGACCAGCGGAACTGAAGAAGTCGCAGGTCGAGGACCAACTGTGCCGGGTGCGGCGGTGACCACCCCAGATCAGAATGCCGATTTTTTGACTCTATCTGTAGGCATTGTGAAAGACGGGGACACATCGCTCGAGTTTGCCGCCAAAAGAAGACCCGCAGCCCGCCCAGATGGGAACATCACGACCGAAAGAAGGAAAGTCCCCCGCCCAGGACCAGAGATCGCCAATCGGACGGTCGGTGGGACCGAATCCAACGATCTTCAAGAGGCGGCGACAGTCGGCGAAAGGAAGATACCCACCAGACTGTGACCATTGGCCACGCCATCTCCGACGGCGCCAGAAAGGTACACGTAGAAGTCCATATCAAAGGCCAACCATGCAAGATGGAGGTGGACTCCGGGTCCTACCTCTCCATGATTGCATGGCACGAGATTAAACGGCTAGTGCCCACCCTCCATAAGAGGAACATTAATGCCCAAAAAATCATTATAAAAGACTACCAGGGAAACCGCGTCCCGGTAGTGGGCACCAAGAACTTTAATGTAACTTACAAAGGCCGCACCGAACAACTCCCACTCACAATCGTCGATCGTGACTGCCCAAGCCTGCTGGGCCTACAATGGTTCGCCCCGCTTGACATCGCGCTGACAGGAGTCAACCACGTCGTCGACGATGGCTGGGAACAGCGGCTAACCCAGGAGTTCCAGGAGGTCTTCGACGGAAGCCTGGGCAAGTACCAGGGGCCCCTTATCTCATTCGACCTAGACCCTAGGGTTTCCCCCAAGCGGCTAAAACCTAGGAGGGTACCATTCGCCCTAAAACCTAAAATTGACGAGCAGCTCGACAAGCTCGTCAAACAGGGGGTGTTGCAGCCGATAGACCATGCCCGATGGGAGACCCCTATAGTGACCCCAGTCAAGCCAGACGGGTCCGTGAGAATTTGTGGGGACTATAAGGCCACCCTGAATGGCACGTTGCAACAAAGCGCCTACCCCGTCCCAATCGTGCAACACCTACTGCACTCACTGGGAGGGGGCAAGGTCTTTGCCAAGCTCGATCTAGCCCAGGCATATCAGCAGTTACCGGTCGACGAAAAAACGGCGGAAGCCCAGACCATCGTGACCCATCGGGGGGCATTCAAATGTAACCGGCTCCAGTTCGGAGTCAGCGTGGCACCAGGCATCTTTCAGAGCCTGATGGAACGTTTACTACAGGGCATCAAGGGGGTGGTGCCCTATTTTGATGACGTTTTAGTGGCGGCGCCAAACGAAGCCGAATTAGAAAACCGACTCAGGGAGGTCTTAACAAAATTTAAAGTAACGGGACTCAAAGTAAAACGAGAAAAATGCCAACTATGCACAGAGCGAGTGGAATTCTTGGGCTACCTTCTAGACCGGCATGGCATTCACCCTACAATTAAAAAAGTGAAAGCCATCAAAGAAGCCCCCGCCCCAAAGTCTAAAACGGAACTACAGGCTTTCTTAGGCTTGCTGAATTTTTATAATGTTTTCCTACCCCAAAAGGCTACGGCGGCGGAGCCTCTGCATAGGCTCCTGGATAAGGCGGCAACTTGGACTTGGGGGAGACGAGAGCAAGCTGCCTTTCAAAAAACCAAAGACCTCCTCACCTCCGATGCCGTCCTGATTCAATTCAGCGAAACCTTGCCCTTGGTTGTCACTTGCGACGCATCACCTTTCGGCGTCGGCGCTGTCCTCAGCCATACTCTCCCCGACAAAAGAGAAGTACCCATCACTTTCTTTTCCAGGACTCTAACTAAACCGGAGCGGAACTATAGCCAGCTGGACAAAGAAGCTTTGGCTATAGTTGCCGCCGTTAAGCGATTCCACGAATACCTTTATGGCCGCCCGTTTACCATTGTGACAGATCACAAGCCGTTGCTGGGCATCCTCGCTGGAAACCGAGCCACCCCGAACATTTTATCACCCCGGATGACAAGGTGGTCAGAGTTCCTGGCAGCCTACAGCTATGAACTATTGCACAAGCCAGGTAAGAAAATTTCGCACGCGGACGCTTTAAGCCGCTCACCTTTACCAGACTCTGATCCTGACCCAGCACCAACAACAAACACCCTTAGCATCGAAAACTTGCCCAACCTACCCATTACCGCGTCAGACATTGCCAGGGAAACTATCAAGGACAGGCGTCTGGCGCGAATTTTACATTGGGTGGAAAAAGGCTGGCCTGAAAGAGACAGTGACGAATCCGTTAAGATATTCAGAAACCGCCAGACTGAACTTTCACTACTCAAGGGATGTATTTTGTGGGGTGACAGGGTGGTCATCCCGGACAGGTTGCAAGGGAGGGTCTTAGAGATGCTGCACGAAGGGCATCCTGGCATCGTCAGAACTAAAGCCCTGGCCAGGAGTTACGCTTGGTGGCCAGGGATGGACAAACAGATAGAGGCATGGGTAGCCAAATGCCAACGATGCCAGGAGACCAGACCCAGCCCACCCGCAGCACCCATCCTGGACTGGGAAACACCAAGGGGACCCTGGTCCAGAATCCATTTAGACTTTGCCGGTCCCACGAATGGACATACCTTTCTAATCACAGTTGACGCTTACTCTAACTGGTTGGAGGTAAGCGACATGAAATCCACTACCACGGAGGCCGTTATTAAAGAACTTTGCAAACTCTTTTCCACACACGGCCTCCCAGACGTCGTCGTCTCAGACAACGGGCCCCAGTTTACTTCCCTCGATTTCGAGAGGTTCCTGGCGGAGAGGGGCATCCGCCACGCATTAACAGCACCGGCGCATCCGGCGGCGAACGGTAGGGCGGAACGGATGGTCCAATTTACCAAAAAAACCATCCGGAAAATGGACCACGGGGAGATCAACGACAAAATCAATAAACTCCTCTTTATACAACACATCACCCCGAACACCACTACCAACAAAAGCCCAGCCGAGTTGTTGATGGGTAGGAAGCTGAGGTCCCCGCTCGACAGGTTACACCCAACATATAACCCGGAGCGACCCCCAGACTCCAGTACAAAATACCGGACCTTTGCCCCCGGTGACTTAGTGTACGCAAAAAATCTGACGGGGGACCCCCTATGGATCCCAGCCGTCATCACTCAAATCACAGGTCCACGGTCGTACCGGCTCCAAACCACCGATGGGCGAGCCTGGAAACGACACATAGACCAGCTCAGGTCACGAACTGCAACAGACCTCAACCCCCAAAACACAAACCAAGGGGGGAGGGAATACCCGAATAAACAAACGCAAGAAAAAATAAACCAGCAGTACTTACCGGAACGCAGCCATCGCGAGTCCCCACCGGAGAAGAACCACCCAGCCAGCTCTACCGACTCGGAGAAGCCAAGCGGGAGCGGCGAAACCCGTAGCTCAACCAACCCGGAAGGCCCAGGTGGGAGCCATGGAGAAGGAACCGGCCCGATCATCCAGCCGGTTCGCACAGAAGAGGGAGCAGCCAAGAACATGACCGCTCCGGCCGAAATCCAGCTTGCAACTGAGTTGCGCAGGTCAAGTAGGACTAGACGGAGCCCCGCCTACCTACGTGACTACGCAACGTGATGGACTATACCAAGAGGGGAGGGGTGTTCTGTCCTTAATTTGAATACTTGAAATCCCCGCGCTTTGATTGGCTAAAGCGCGGGGATTTCTGATTGGCCAGGCGAGCCGCGCTTATTGGTCCAATTGAGGTCTCCCGCGATTGGCTCACTCCAAGAGCGGGAGACTTGAATCGCTGCCATTGGCCGCGGCCACCGCAGCGAAAAGGATAAAAGCCGCGGGCTTTTTCCTTTTCGCCGGTTCGGTTCACAACTATTAAATAAAGAGCTTGAAACTTAGTCACCGACTCCTGGCTTCTTTTGCGGACACGACATTACTGGTTAGGAATTCAGTGTTCAGCTGGAAACTACAGGGAAGAGAAGAGCTAATTTTAACCATCCTTTCTCACTCCCCTGCCCCTCTACCAGCAGCAAAGTTTTGCAGGCCTGAACTGATAAATTCTAAATACTAAATCTTCAAAAGATGCAAAAGGATTCCTCTTTGTGTTTTGCGCAGGCTAACAAGCTGTTCAAAGGCACAATCAGAGGTCAGCTGTGTGTTTTTTTCCAGGGTAGGAGAAAGTAGTAGAAGATAAATGATGCAAATAATTCATCACAACAGCAAATAGCAATAGTGCTTTACAACCCTCTCTAAGCAGTTTACAATGTCCCCAACAATCTGGGTTCCTATTTTACCATCTCCGAAGGATGGAAGGCTGCATCAACCTTGAGCCAGTCAGGATCGAACTCCAGACTGTAGGCAGAATGTGCAATACCACATTCAAACCACTGCACCACCAGAGCTGCCCAGTGAAAGTTACACAGTGGTCAATCCTACTGACAGATTTCAAGACCTTTGCAACTATGCCTCCATTTTCTGCTGATTGGGAATTGTGTAGCTTCAGTCTTGACACACAAAAAGGGGAGCCACTGTTGTACATTTAACAGGTTTAGGAAACTGCCAAACT
Source organism: Hydrophis major (assembly GCA_033807585.1). Classification (NCBI taxonomy): domain Eukaryota; kingdom Metazoa; phylum Chordata; class Lepidosauria; order Squamata; family Elapidae; genus Hydrophis; species Hydrophis major. Next base: position 58,471,580 of record CM066329.1, read on the forward strand.
GCGTAGAGATTGGGTTATTTTTGTTTGGATTTTTGTTGCAAAAGATTTTGCACATTATGTTACATAGGTTTTAAAGGAAACGGTCAGCTAAGCCATTTGTTTGTCTCAAGGATTAACAATATTCCATTATTGCTGATCCTTGTGTTATTATGCCACAGATTTTATGATATCTTACAACAATATGTTGCACTGGTTATATTACAGCAGTGAATTTTTTGGTAAATCAGTGACAATTAAGTATAAAATATAAGGTTTTCTTTTCCTTTTTCATTTATATCTCTATTTTTATTTCATGTGTATCCTGCATGGTGTTTTTTGCATTTTTCTAATTTGTAATGCAGTGTAATTCTATTATCACTGTGCCAATGGCAGCATTAACACAATGTTTTTGGCAGCAGACAAAAAAGCCAACGCAATCGTAGGTTGCATTAACAGAGGGACAGAGTCAAGATCATATGGGAAGTATTAGTACTGCTTTGTAAAACTTTACTACGACCACACCTGGAATACTGCACCCAGTTTTGGTCACCTCATTACATAAAGGATGTTGAGACTTTGGAAATAGTGCAGGGAAGAGCAACAAACATGAATAGGGGGATGGAGACTAAAACATATGAAGAATGTTTCCAATGGGCATAGCTAGTCTAAAGAAAAGAAGGACTAGGGATGACATGACAGCAGTATTCCAGTATTTGAAGGGCTACCACAAAGAAGAGTCAGTCAGCCTATTTTTCCACAGCACCAGAAGGCAAGACAAGAAACAATGAATGGAAGCTAATCAAAGAGAGAAGCAACCTGCAATTAAGGATAAAATTTCCTGGCAGTGAGAAAAATTAATCAAGGAATGGCTTGCCTTCAGAAGCTGTGGCTGCTCCACCACTGGAGGCTTTTAAGAAGAGACTGGACTGCCACTTCTCTAAAATTGTATAGGATTTCCCTTCTTGAGCAGAGAGTGGGAATAGAACAGCATCCCCCCAACCTTTTGGTCACCAGGTACCAGTTCTGGTTCCATGGAGAGAGGATTTTTCCATGGACCAAAGTGGGTGTGGTTTGATATGCTGCCTGCATCCCATAGATGGGGCTTGGCATGTTTGCGCAGCCTGGTTTCTGGCCTGTCATTGCCCAGTGCTGGTTTGTGGACCAGGAGTTGAGGACTCCTGGACTACAAGACTTCTAAGGCTAGTCTGAAATGGTATAGGGTTTTCTGCCTAAGCGGAAGGTCCCTTCCAACTTTGTTATTCTATTCTATTCTATTCTATTCTATTCTATTCTATTCTATTTTATTCTATTCTATTCTTATTCTATTCTATTTTAATTCTATTCTATTCTAATTCTGTTCTGTTCTATTCTATTCTATTCTATTCTATTCTATTCTATTCTATTCTTATTCTATTCTATTTTAATTCTATTCTATTCTAATTCTGTTCTGTTCTATTCTATTCTATTCTATTCTATTCCAATACTGTTATTTTGTATTCTGTGTTAGCAACCATATCTCCCAATTGCAACATGTCTTCCTGCAACCACTCAGCAGCAGGATCTGGATAACTGTTAATGTGTGTGTATATATATATATATATATATATATATATATATATATATATATATATATATATATATATATATATATATATATATAACAGCGCTCTCTCTCTCTCTCTCTCTCTCTCTCTCTATATATATATATATATATATATATATATATATATATATATAGAGAGAGAGAGAGAGAGAGAGAGAGAGAGAGAGAGAGAGAGAGAGAGAGAGAGAGAGAGCGCTGTTATATATATAAAATGCCACAAAGTGCAGTGATCCATGACTTCAATTCCTGGTAGAAGGCAGGAGTCCCACAGAAAACAAGAACTACTATCTCCTTCCTGAAATACAGCCCTGGTAGGCATTAACTAAGGTTGCAACCGAGGCCTGGGGCATCGCAGGGGTCACTGATTCTTTCCTGTTCAGTCTTTTCCATCTCTCTCTTTTGTGCTAAAGAAAAATAGCTTATGCAACATAAATGAGCAGCCTGGAGCAAAGCCACTGTAAGAAACCCTAACTTCTTAATTGGAAAACCACCCAGCATTGTAAACCTTTAACAACTCCTGGCTTCATGTTCCTCTAAGGTACATAAAGAAGTCCTCTGCACATTTTCCAGCACTGTGGAGAATATAACTTTAGGGTTTGTTGCCACGCAGAAATCTCCTTCCTGAATCCCATACCTCTAACAATGCCATTGTCCGTATGGATTGCAAATGATAGGGCTTGTATGGGTAGTCCTCAACTTATGACCGCAATTGAGCCCCAAAGTTTTGTTGCTAAGCGAGGCAGTGAGTTAAGCGAGTTGGTTCAAAGGACTGCAAGTTTATTGCACGTTAACTCTCTCGACCAGAATCTGAACTGTCAAATTGGCAGTAGATCAGAATCACTGGAATTCAAGGTGGGCTGAACCTGGATTTTTTTTTAAGGCACGGAGGGATTTGAGATGGATGGTGCATTTGATCTCTCCCTCAGGCTTAGCCCTGTCATCTCCTACAGCTAGAGTACTGCATCCAGTTTTGGTCACCACACTATAAAAAAAGATGTTGAGACTCTAGAAAAAGTGCAGAGAAGAGCAACCAGGATGATTAGGAGACTGGAGACTAAAACATATGAAGAACGGTTACAGGAACTGGGCTTGGCTAGTCTAGTGAGGAGAAGGACCAGGGGAGACAGGATAGCAGTCTTCCAATATTTGAGGGGCTGCCACAGAGAGGAAGAAGGGGTCAAGCTGTTTTCTAAAGCACCTGTAGCCCAGACAAGGAATAATGGATGGAAACTGGACAAGGAGAAATTTAACCTGGAAATAAGGAGAAACTTTCTGACAGTGAGAACAATCAACCAATGGAACAAAAGTTGTGGGAGTGCCATCAGTTGAGACTTTCAAGAAGAGATCGGACTGCCATTTGTCAGAAATGGTGTAGGGTCTCCCGCTTGGGTGGGGGGGTTGGACTAGATGACCTACAAGGTCCCTTCCAACTCTGATGATCTGTTTAGCTATTTAAAATAGTTTGGGTCTGCCTGTGATTGTCTAGTCTGGTTAGCCTAGTAGGCTTGATCCATCCTCCTTCCCTCCAGGACATCAGGGGATGCATGGCAATGGTATCAAAAAAAAAAAAAATTGCTCTCTTTTCATGCATGTTGTCACACATGAAAAATGATGGCTCTTCATTATCATGGACACAGTTTTCGTCATTATTAATCAGTGGAACGACTTGCCTTCAGGAGTTTTGAATGCTCCAACACGGGAATTTTTTAAGAAGAGAGGTTGGATAACCATTTGTCTGAAGTGGTACAGGCAGTGGTACGATTCAACTGGTGTAACAGCATTTAGAAAAGACCATTTTTAGCTATAATACTTGCCTTCTGTTGCATCCCCCAGTGAATAAAACAGCCGATGAGTGACAAACGGCTCTGATGCGCGAATCAGCTGCTCAAAAATAAGGAAATAAAGGGCAGGGATGGGTAGGTGGGTGGGACCAAATGATCGCTGGAACTACCGGTTCACTTGAACCGATCTGAACCACCCCCTGGATTTCCTGCCTAAGCAGGGGGTTGGACTAGAAGACCTCCAAGGTCCCTTCCAACTCTGTTATTCTGTTCTAAAGCAGTGGGGTGGGGAGAGCTGCCATGTCTGATTTTTTACACTGTTGTCCGTATCAGAATAAGCGAATGACACCCCTTTTCCCTTCGGCTCTGAAAACAATCATCATGCAACTATCCCTCCAGAAGGTCCCTCCGCTATCTCAGCATGATTCAGCAAATGATGACATAGGAGCCCAAGTGGTTGAAAACAAGCAGGGGCAGCTATCAAAAGGGATGGGAGGCCTACACCAGATCCCCATAATATGTAGGACATTCCTTGAATGGGGAGGGGTGAGTAGGAGCAGGGTGCAGGGACCAGGGGAACCAAGATGGGGAGGATCCCCATTTCGGCTCTTAATGTAACCCTTCCATTCATTCAAACTAATTGAATGGATCATTAGCCAACTGGTTTTTTTCTCCCGGCCTCCTATCCAGACCCTTGATGCAATGCTTTGCTTTAAAGCTTTTCATGAGCTGGTTCAGCGCCAGCCAGGGATGAGTCAGGGGAGGATTAGTTTTGTTGATGCTAAACCGCTAAACCACCCACAGAGCTGCATTCCAGCTCGGGATTCCCAAACCCATGGATTTAGGGTCAAAATATAAACAAGTCCATTTCCTGAAGGTCAAGACTCAAGAGTCTGCCTACAATGGAAACCTTTTGTCAAGCCCGAAATTTACATATGTGTAGCCATTTTGTCTAGCAGATAACAGATAATAGATCATCAGAGTTGGAAGGCATCTTGTAGGTCATCTAGTCCAACCCCCTGCCCAAGCGGGAGACCCTACACAATTTCTGACAAATAGCAGTCCAATCTCTTCTTGAAAATCTCGTGAGCCTTTTTATATATACTTTTTCTTCCTTTCTCTTTGCTGGTTATGGGGGAAAGAGTTTCGGGCTTGCCACATTCCTAAGGAGGGAGGAGTGGAGATAGAGAGAGTTGTTCAGGCTAGGTGGTTCTCCTTCCCGTGGGAACGAAAGCTGACCCTGCTGAGACCTGGAGGTGGAGATTGATGACACCAGGCAACGCTGATTTACTTTCTATTGGAGAATGTGTTTTTTTGGGGAGCTGCTTCTAACTTCCAATATTATATGGTGTAATTCTGGGTTGTGTCAGAGCCGGACTTACAACAGACTTTGCCAATTTGATGCTTTCCTAAATAAAATAAATTGTTTTGGAAGGTGGACTGTGCTCTTTCTTTTTACATGGATTTCATCACTTGGAAACCTGACACCTTTCTTAAAAACAACATATACCATGAGGAGACTCCTGGGCTTATGGCGAGAGGGATAAAGAGGATTATGCTTCAAAGGTAGAACCTGCAGACGTGACCAAAGCACTTGGCGCACCAACATGGTAGCCTCCAGGAGCCCAGACGGACAAAAGGATAGGAACAGGAGCAGCAAGAAACTAATGGATCTGAAGGATCGTGTGTGAGCCTGCTGCATCGGAAAGATGTGGTAGGAGAAAAGGGCCTGTCACAATGCCCCAAAGGCGCTTTTTTTTTTTTTCAAGAAGCAACTGGACTTTCTGGTTTTTCTGTGAAGATGTTTTGATTCTCATCCAAGAAGCTTCTTCGGCTCTCACTGGATGGTGGAGAATAGAAGGATCCACCATCCACTCAGAGCTGAAGAAACTTCTTGGGTCAGAAGTGAAACGTCTTCAAAAAAACCAGAAACTCCTGTTGCCTCTTAAAAAAAAGCACCTTTGGGACAACCATGATTGGGAGGACTGAGAATCTCCATAGACATGTCCCTGTCACAATGTCAGGTCACATCTGGAATAGAATCTATTCCTTCTCCTTCTCTTCCTCCCTTCCTTTCCTCCACCTCCTCCTTTCCCCCTTCTCCTTCTCCTCCATCCTCTTCTTCTTCCTCTTCTTCCAAAATCAGAATCAAAGTAAGTTTTTAAAAATATATATATACAGATCATCTTGGAATGCTTGTTTTAAACACCCCTCCAGTGGGAAGAAAACAATATGAATATTGTTGCAATCACTGTTATCTTTCTTACTTTCTTTCTTTTTGCTAAACAGTGGCACTGTTTAAATAATACTGAGTCATTGAGTCAGTAGCCTAGCAAAGTCAAGGGCAACTTTCTCTTCATCTAAACAGAAACCAAAGAAATTATACAACGAAAGCTATTCTGATTTTTGACAGGAACCTCACTCATAAATAGGAGTTGGATTAAGCGTAATTACTGAGTTCAAACTCCAGGCCTGTGCTACTCATTCCATTCATTCATAAATTGGATTCTAGTCTTCTCCTTGGCTGGACTTGCTGCCCTCTTCTCTGAGATAATGAAGTTTCACTTAGCAACATCAATTTTGGGCTCAGTTGTGGTCGTAACTAGAGGACTACCTGTATTATTGCCCATTTGGTCACCCCACGTGGAAGGGAAGGGGAGACCAGGGAAGTGCCCACTGTTAGGGATATACACCCTAGCAGAATCTGCACGGCAGGCAGGCAAATATGTGAGATAGATGTTTTTGTAGCTTACACTCAGTAAAACAGATACACTGTGCTAGTTAAATAGTTTATTCCATAAATAAATAAATAGTTTATTTATTTTTAGCATAGTCAAAAACAGTCCATATATCATTTACTAGTTCAGTCCGTCCGGGGATTATTCAGTTGCAAAGTCCAGTGTCAAAAAAGAGGTCATTAAACTTACAAATATCAGTCCAGTAATATATCTCTTCGCAGTAGAGATATAAAGAAGTCAAACCTCCTTTCTTCTTTCAGCAGCAGCAGGGAACACGCAGTTATCAAACCATCAATCCATCATCGTCAACAATACAGCAATACAGCAATACAGTAAGCCAGCAGGTTCTCTTGCTCCCTCTTATTGCAGTTTTACAACCGCACCCAAAAATTCCATGCTTTGCAGTTTAAAGTGACACACACTTAAATTCACTACCATAGTTTATATATATTATTTTTACCCAAACTACGTTAGGTAACCTTGTTATTCCTAACACCCACAAATCCCGTCCTCCCATCACCTCATGGCCAGCATTTTCCATGGCCAGTTGAACAGAAATTTAATAGATTAGCACAGCTGGAAGGGACCCTGTGGGTCATCTAGTCCAGGGATGGGATTAAAAAATCCCAGGAACCAGTTCGCCTACCAAAACTTCCAGGAGGGCCCTTCCCCAGGGTCCGGAGGCTTCCCTCAGGCCTCTGGGAGGGCAAAAATGGCCTCCACTGGGCTCCGCAGGCCCTCTGGAAGCCGGGCTGTTTCTGGACTTCCGGAAGGCCCATTTTTCCCTCTCCCAGAGCCTCTGCACCAACCCCACACTAACCTCCATCAAAAATGGGCTGCTTGGAGACTCCTGGGGGGGGAGGGGAGGGAAGGGGTGGGCAGGGCCAGACGTTCGGTTCAAATACTGCTCTGGCAAACCAGATGCCAATTTAACGTCCGGTTTCCCCCCAAACCGGTAGAGTCCCATCCCGATCTAGTGCAAACCCCCCGCCCAAGCAGGAGACCCATCCCCATTTCTGACATATGGCACAGTCCAGTCTCTTCTTGAAACCTTGTTGAAGGCCTCAGATGGAGAATTTACTCTAGGCATCCGGCCTGATCTCATGCTTCAGAATCCCATCATACACAACATTCCAGAAAAGGGAATGCATTGGATAGCATTCCTCTCTCTGTAGCTGTGGGTAGAAAACAGAGCTTAGGATCATAATAAAAGAAGGTGAAGCCAGGGAGCCCAGCCCATGTCCCCATTTTGTATGGGTAATCTTTGATGCGCGGCCATAATTGAGCCCAAAATTTCTGTTGCTAAGTGAGACATTCGTTTTACTATCTTTCTTGCCGCTGTTGTGAATTGAATCACTGCATGTGTTCAATTAGCGGCATGGTTCTTAAGTGAATCTGGCTTCCCCATTGACTTTGCTTGTGAGAAGGTTGCAAAAGGGGGAAACGCATTGATCCCGGGACATTGGCATCGTCATAAATAGGAGTCAGTGGCCAAGCATCTGAATTTTGATCCTGTGACCATGGGGATGTTACAAAGGTCATAAGCGTGAAAAGCAGCCATGAGTCACTTTTTTCCAGCATCGTTGTAACTTCAAATGAACTGTTGTAAGTCGAGGAACTACCAGTATTAGATTCACTATCCCACTACAATATTGTTCCAAAAACAGCTCCCAATGTGTGGATATGGGGTATTTAGAATAGAATAATAGAGTTGGAAGGGACCTTGGAGGGCTTCTAGTCCAACCCCCTGCTTAGGCAGGAAACCCTATAGTGGGTGTCAGCAATCCGCGGCTCTGGAGCCGCATGCAGCTCTTTGGGCCCTCTGCTGTGGCTCCCTGTTGGGTGATTCTACCACTGGCTGGCCCCACCCCTCACCCTCCCCTCCCAGTCATTCCTCGCCTGGCCTGAGAAGGTAAAACACAAAAAACAGAAAAGAGAGAGAGAGAGAGAGAGAGAGAGAATAGACCGATTACCCACAGTGTTTAAGGTTGCAGACCCCTGCCCTATAGCATTTCATACCAATGGATATTTGGATCTTCTTCCTTTGTTCTTATGTCCAACAAGCCATCCCAGCTTTGTTGATCTGGCCCGCAGGCCTTGAGTTTGACACCCCTGTTCTGTTTTGTTCTGACTTGCAACCTGAAAGGAGAAACCTTTCCTGCACCTGCACTTCCTTTGAGGATGGGCCTTATAAATAAATTACCTTGGATACTGAGCAGAGATTGGGTGATACTCTGGCCAAGGTTCATAGAGCCAGGCTTAAACCTTCAGTCACACAGAGCTCCCTGGCTGACTTTGGTAGAGCCAGTCATTATTTCTCAGCCCAACCTATCTCACACCATTATTATGAAGATGAAATTGGAGATGGTCCATATGGGGTCTTCTTGAGTATGAAGAGGGTGGAAGGAAGGAAGGAAGGAAGGAAGGAAGGAAGGAAGGAAGGAAGGAAGGAAGGAAGGAAGGAAGGAAGGAAGGAAGGAAGGAAGGAAGGACAACCAAACATAGGAAATAGAGGAACTTTTTGCTATCCAGTTAACTAAGGTATGTAGGAAGCACATCACTATATTACTGGGGGATTTTAACTACCTCAACATCAACTGGGAGACAAACTCTGCAGTAAATGGAAGATCAAACAGGCTCTTGACAAATCTAGCAGACAACTTTGTTTCCCAAAAGGTAGAGAAGGGAACTAGGGCATTGGTGGGATTCAATTTTTTTTTTTACTACCGGTTCTGTGGGCTTGGCTTGGTGGGCATGGCAGAGGAAGGATGCTGTAAAATCTCCAGTCACAGGCGGTATTTGCCGGTTCTTCGAACTACTCAAAATTTCCACTACCGGTCAGTGGTGGGATTCAAAATGATTTTACTACCAGTTCTGTGGGTGTGGTATGGCTTGTTGGGAGTGGCTTGTTGGGTGTGGCAGGTGAAGGATACTGTAAAATCCCCATTCCTTCCCCACCCCACTAACCTGCTTTCCAGCTCTGTTCTCCTGTGCAGGGCAACCAAAGAAGACCCAGCCAATCAGCTGGGATTCGGGAGGCAGAGAATAGATGCAGGCGGGGCCAGTCAGAGGTGGGATTTGCCGGTTCTCTGAACCACTCAAAATTTCCACTACTGGTACTCCAGAACTGGTCAGAACCTGCTGAATACCACCTCTGAACTAGGGGATCAGCCATATTGGACTTAATTCTCACTAACAGAGATGAAATGATAGAAGGGCATTGAAGCGACAGGAACCTTGGGGTGGAGGGAGTGATCATGCAATGTTGGAATTCCACATTATGCAAGCACAATAGAATAAAGTCAAATTAGAGTCTTCGATGTTAAGAGAGCTGATTTCAATAAACTTAGAGAGAGCTTTGGAAGGATTCCACGGATGAAAAGCCTCCAGGGGAAAACAATCCAAGAAGCTTGGGAAATTTTAAAAAAGTGAGATTATAAAAAAGGGAGGGAGGGAGGGCAGAAGGAAGGAAGGAAAGAAACATGGAAAGAAAAAACAAGAAAGGAAGGAAAGAAACATGGAAGGAAAGATGGAAGGAAAGACAGGAGGGAGGGAAGGGAAGAAAGAACAAAAGGAAGGAAGAAAGAGAAAGAAAGAAAGAAAGAAAGAAAGAAAGAAAGGAAGGAAGGAAGGAAGGAAGGAAGGAAGGAAGGAAGGAAGAAAGAAAGAAAGAAAGAAAGAAAGAAAGAAAGAAAGAAAGAAAGAAAGAAAGAAAGAAAGAGGAAGGAAGGAAGGAAGGAAGGAAGGAAGGAAGGAAGGAAGGAAGGAAGGAAGGAAAGAAAGAAAGAAAGAAAGAAAGAAAGAAAGAAAGAAAGAAAGAAAGAAAGAAAGAAAGAGGTATTATTCTTTTCTGAAGCATTTATGAATCACCACTTGGTTGAATAGTGGACTATATCTGTGGTTGCCAACCATTGGGTCAGCGACCACTGGTGGTCCACGAGAAAATTTTGGTAGTCCGCAAAGAAATGTCACCTCCAAAGCAATTAAACCAGGCTGCGCGGGAACACAAGGCTGTGCCACCACATGGCCCACAGGAACACAAGGCTTGCGTTGCTTGCATTGCAAACAACATGAGGTAGTGAGGGGGGGGAAAGGGCGGAGGGGGGGAACTTGCCCCACTCGCCCCATGCACCTCGCCTGGCCACTGGGCTGCTTCTTTCCACTTCTTTCTTCTGCCTTTGGCTGCACGCATGGAAAGCAGCAAAAGTCTTTCTTTCTCTCCCCTAAACTCCACCAGAAACGAGTCTTTGGGACCTTACAAGGCATCCTGCTCCAAGAGGCTGCGCCGGCATGACAAGTCTCACAAAGACTAATTTCTGACAGAGTTTGAGGGAGAGAAGGAAAGACATTTGCTGCTTCTGCTGCTTTCCTTGCATGAAGCCAAAAGTCTCTCTCTCTCCCTCTCCCTCTCTCTCTCTCCCTCTCCCTGAGAACAGAGCTAGAGACAGTATCCTGTGATCCCAAATAAAGAATGATTGATCAGTAGGAAAACAGGGTGGGGAAATTTCCTGCAGACTTTTTTTTTTTTTTATTTCCCCAGGGTCTCTGGTCCATGAGATTTAAAATTATGAGTTTGGTGGTCCCTGAGGTTCAAAAGGTTGGCGACCCTTGCACTATATGGACCAATAATTGAGTTGGTTAGCTTTCTGTTTTTCTTCCAGATTGTAGATTTCCCTCAAAGCAAAGCTAAAGTTTGGGAAAATATAATCTGATAATTCCCTATGATGTCTGGGTTTTTTTAATTGATGAGCAAGACATGCCTAATTGTTTGAACTTTTGGAAGAGACAGTGAGTAGTTGGAGTGTAGGGCAGGGAAGCAGGTGGAACAGATCCAACTGCTTGTAGTGAAGGGCGGAGATGATTCAGCCAAGGAGGCATGTGACAAATTGATTTGAATCTGGCACGTAAGATTCTCTTTCATTAAAAAGGAGTTTTGTGTATACATCTCGACCCATTCTCAAACACATACTTACGCTGTTCATCATCATGAGTTGAGGTGATGACCCTTAACTCTGAGATGCGTCACAAAAAAATAAAACTGCAAAATAAATTTAGGATAAGATCTTTTTTTGTTGTTGTTGTTTATGGAGGCAAAACAGAATAAAGAGCTCTGTAGAGTTCCGATGTGCTGGACAGAAAAACAAGAATTATTGGTATTTCTATCAGATGAAAGGGAGTCGATCTTACGGCTACAATTAAGCCTAAAATTTCTGTTGCTAATTTGTGAAGTGATTTTTCCACCCCACTTTACTGCCACAGTTAAGTGAACCACTGCAGTTTGTTTAGTGTTATGCATGGTTTACCAGACTCCTATATCTAAGCCTAAGTAGATCAGTTTTCACTGTGAATGGAACCTGACATTTCTTTTACAGTACTGTTTTCCCTCTTCCCGGCTTGGCCTCGGCCTTCAAATTCCCTACACATGAAGTCAAAGTCAATGTTATCGATCGATTGGGAGCCAAGAAGGATATGTCTCCCAGCTGAACGAGAAAAGGGGAAGCTGAGTACATTTTTTAAAAATGCCCAGGCTGCTTGCATGCTTTGAGCTAAAAAAAACAACACGATTCTTCGCCATGTGTACAATTTGCATCTCAGCCAGGCCAGTTGCCAACTTGTACAACATCGCAGACTTCCCTCTGCTCAGATTATAACTAGAAATGGGGCATTTGGGATGATTTGACTGGAAAAGCGAACTCATCGTTTTATAAGTCATCTTTGACGTACGACCACAACTGAGGCAAAAGTTTATGTTGCTAAGTGAGATGGTTGTTAAGTGAGTTTTGCTCCACTTTACAATCTTTCTTGCCACAGTTGTTCAGTGAATCACTGCTATTGTTACCATAGTGACACAGCTGTAAAATTAATCTGGCTTCCCTCTTGACTCTGCTTGTCAGAAGGTCACAAAAGGTGATCATATTGTTGGAAGAAAAATCCTGTCTGGTTCCAATCTAGGAGGGGGAAAAAAACCCACTGGGAATGCTGCCTACAAGGAAGAAAGATCTCTGTTTATTTGATTTTCCAGAAACTTTGGTGACAGCAGAAATGTTTTTGGGGTGGCTGACCAAATGGCTAAGTGAGTGGATGGATTTTTATAAGGTTCTCAAGTTTTATGTTTGAGATGCTCCATGGGGGTTGTGCAGTGTAATGAGCCTTGTGTCTTTTACTATTCTAATGGTGGTGGGTTATTCCTATTATGACCTAAAGGTCATGTCCTGTACTTAGAATTTGGATAGGGGAATGTAAATTCTTAATCCCATCAGCTCCAGCCTTTTTTTTTTTTTTTAAACAAATTTTATTAATTTTACAAAAAAAAACAATACACAATCCAGGCAAAACAACTTGAAGAATCTTTTCTAAAAAAAATAAATAATAATAATTAAAGAAGAAAGCCAATAGAACATAACTCCAAATTGTAATATCAATATTTACATTATCTATTTAACTTCATATCTTATCCAAACTTCTCCTTTTATCCAAATTATATTTCTAGCTTATTAAAATTTTATTGCCTTTCATAAACATACAAAACACAAAACATAAACAAAACTAAAACATCTTTTCTGAAGGCTGCCTGATCCCGGGTTGAAACTCTTCACACAGACACAAATTCAAACATCATATTCACTTTATATATCCTTCCATATCTTATTATCATTTTCTTTTTTATATATATAAACCAATTTTATCAGTTTTACAAAAACAGTGCATAAACAATCAAGGCATAACAGCTTATAAATTCTTTCCTAAAAAAATAATAATAATTAAAGAACAAACCAATACTTTATCTATTTAACTTCATATCTTATTCCAGCTTCTCCTTTTCATCCAAATTATTTCTTATTGATTAAAATGTTATTGCCTTTTATCAATATACAAAAAAAAAAAAAAAAAAACCTTTATATATCCTTCCAAATCTTATTTCCATTTTCAATAACATTCTTTGTCTGTTCTATTTCCAACTATCCATTCATCTTTTTTCTTTTACTATACTTCTCCTATACACTAACTGGAGTGACACCTTTAACTCATTACCCTAACTTAAAAGTACTTCATATAACAATTTTTCTTGGGATTCTGTTTGAAAGATTCTAAAATTACACAATAAATTTTATACTCTAAATACACATATAAAAAGCACAATCTTATGTACCCTCCAGAATCCCTCTTTTATCCTAAATTAAATTCACCCATTGTCTCTGAATAAACTTTTTTTCTTTAGATCTTGCTTCCCCTCATTGAGGCTTCTCCTCCCCCCCTTTCTCTCTTGCTTATTCTTCTCCTTGCCCTTTTTACCCCTTTGTCTTTCCTCCTCCCTTTTCTTACTCCCTTTCCTTTGCTTCCTAACCTTGCCTCCACCTTTCCGCTCATTTTTCTCTTCTTTGGTTGTTTTTATAATTCTTAAAATCCCCTTTTTCTTATCCTTTTTTTCCTCCTCCCCGGAAAGAACCCATTGTTCATCAAAGATGGCTTCTTCTTCTTCTTTGTCCCAGTCCTTCTGCTGCGTAATCAACTTTTCATAAGTACGTAACGCCATTTCTAAGAATTGAAACAAACTGCCCAAAGTATCTTCTTTTTTATATTTTTGATATTCAGTCTTTAGTTCATCCACAAGCGATGCCATCATGAAAAAAGAAACTTTTCCCAAAACAACCACAAATATTTTTAATCAAGAATAATTCAAAAAAAAAAAAAATTCCAAAAATTAATACTTTTCTTCCTTCTTCTCTTTCTCTTTCTGGGGTTAATGTTTAATCAAAGAGGTCCAATTACCATATACCTTTCTTTGGGATTCTAGGCAATCTCCTCCTTTTTCAGCTTCTGCTCCAATTTTTTTCCCTCTCCCTTCCCACTTGCAATATCAATTTTAAATAATCAGAAATCCATACCTCCAACAAGGGTTTTCCAATTTCTTAAGTTTTTCAATGTCCAAAAACCCTTTTGTCCCTTATCTTCAACTCTCAAAACAATTCACTTTCAATGTCCAGTATATCCAAACATATCTGCTGTTTCCATGGGGTGGGAGAGTGAAGAAAAAAAAAAAGTTCCCTTTAACAGCTTCTCCGCCGCTTTCGATCTTCTTAGGGATACAATGTATCCTCCAGCAATTCAGACAGCTCAGTTCCAGCCGATTTGCAAGATGTTACTTGACCCGGCTCAGACAGCACTTTCACTCCTTACTTCCTCCAGCGCAATCTTACCCGGTTGCTGGCTTCTTCGTGGCGGCCATTGCTGACCGCCGCTCCACCGCCTTGGGAAAAAGGGGTTTTTCCGGAGGGGGAGGGGGTCTGCGACACCCCCAACCCCCTGTCCGACTCCCCTCTCTCTTCAGCTGTCCCTACAGGGCAGCCATATCCCCCTGACCCATCTGGATCGGGGGTACCTCGGCGGCTAGCACAGCAGGAATCGCGAGCTGTCGCGAATTCCTGCTGCCCCGAAGCCACGCGGAACCGGAAACCCCATCAGCTCCAGCCTTTTGTGGGAGCGGTGGCTGAAGGCGTTTTGTTTATGAATACGATAGACTGCCTTTCTGAATCGGTACAAAATATCCATATCAAAAGACTTGAGACCTATGGAAGGAAAACTGGAGCTGCTTTCTCTGCAACCGTCATGAGGGGTGAAAAACCCTCTCCTATTTCTCAATATTTTGAGAAATATTAAAAAGGAAGAATATTATATTTCCCCGGGATGAGAAACATGCTCCTGAAGACGGAAAGAGACAGCCCCAGTGGTGGGATTCAAAAATTTTTACCGGTTCTATGGGCATGGCTTGGTGGGCGTGACAGGGGAAGGATATTGCAAAATCCCCATTTGCTCCCCACCCCAGTAACCTGCTTTCCAGCTCCATTCTCCTGTGCAGGGCAACCAAAGAAGACCCAGCCAATCAGTTGGGACTCAGGAGGCAGAGAATAGATGGGGGCGGGGCCAGTCAGAGGTGGCATTTGCCTGTTCTCCAAACTACTCAAAATTTCCCCTACCGGCTCTCCAGAACTGGTCAGAACCTGCTGAATAGACAGCCCCCACCTTTCTTTTTAGCCCCCAGCAGATATTTTTGGCCCAGTAAGAAAGACTGGGCTAGCCTATCTACAAAACAAAAGACCTTCAGCTCCAGGGTGAAGGGATTAAGACATGACCCTCCAAGACATAATAGGTTTAACTCACTAGCAGCAAAGCTCACTTCACTGCACAGTCTCCAAAGGACATTGCATCAGAGTCCAGACTTCAACCAAACCTGGGAGACAGAGCCAGCTATGACCCCTACAACAGCCAATGGAATACAAGTTCTTGCACAGGAACAGGAAGCTCAGGTTCAAAGCCCAAGAGAAGGTACAGAATAAACACCCCTCACTCTCAACTCCTTGTGGCCAGCTGCACCAGAACTACAAACATAGGGTCCTGTTCATCAATAAATGGACCCTCTTTCCAATCATCTTCCAACCTCCATTTTGTCTCCAGTGCCCTTCTCCCAGCTTGGAGCTGAACCAGATGGATATTTTCTTCCAACAGTCAAAAATCTGAGACCGTTGCCAACCATCTGAATTACGAACACATGACTGTGGGGATGCTGCAATAGTTGTAAGTGTGAAAAATGGTCAGTAGTCACTTTTTTTCAGTGATGTTGTAACTTTGAATGGTGACTGAATGAACTATTGTAAGTCGAGGGCTAACTATACAATTCTCCTCTCCTGGCGAATCTTTGAGAAAGGCCCCATCAGAAAGTAGATCAACTTTCCGACCAGCCCTGTGGCAAAGCACAACCTAGCCCATAATAGTAGCAGCCATTCAATTCAATTCACCTGTCCCTGAGTAAGGAGCCCAAATCGGCCATTTACCTCTTGACCTGGTGAGAAAGTAACTAAGAGCAAGGAATGTCTTAGCTTCTAAAAAGAGTGCTGAGAAGAGCAACAAAGATGATTAGGGGACTGGAGGCTAAAACATATAAAGAACGGTTGCTGGAACTGGGTATGTTTTGTCTTATGAAAGGAAGGCAGTGCTGCCAACTCTCACGCAATCAGAGTGAGACTCACGCAATTCAACCAATTTTGACTGTCTCACTCTGATAAACGAAATCTCACACTAAAGGCCCGAGAGATCGTCCTTGCAATGGGAATTCCGGCCTCGAATAAAGGCGCGCTTGTGGAATAAGACCCCCTCCACCCCAAATTTTATTTCTAATTCATCTTAGATTTGCAATTTAAAGCAGGCTAATCCGCTTGCAAATTTGCCGAAGAACGGTGGGTTTAACAGAAAGAAACTCCCCTCCCCGTCTCTTTCCCCCGCGGCCACACCTCTCTAGCAAACTAATCTGAATTTTAACCCTTCAAAAACCATAGCTCCTTGCCTCTAATTTTGCTTTAGATGTGATTTTTCAGGGGATCGGTGGCTCCGAGCAGCCGCTCGCCTCGCCGATAAAAATATATTTGTTTTTCGATTGTACTAAGGGCATTGGTGAAGTGTTCCCTGGTTTATTTTTCCTTTTGCCCTTTTTATGCAAGCTGCATCAGCTATTCAAAAGTTAGAATGGAATAGAATTGGAATGAAACTGGAATGGAATGGAATAAATTGGAATGGAACTGGAATAGAACAGAACAGAAAACTATTGTCACTTTAAATGTACACTAATCAGCATACATTAAAACAAAATTTCAGTTCAGTTCTCAAAATATAACCATTACGCATATACCCGCATATACCCGCATATACCCACATACACATACATATATGACAAAGAAACATCACAGTCCATTTCAAATAATTACCCAATTATTTTTTCAAACCTTTTATGAAACTAAAAGGCCTATGCTATGTCTCATTGGTTTTCATAGTCAAGTTCCCTCACTGAAGAAAAATGTGTTTTTGTAATATGTGTCCTCATTTTTTTTCTTATGCCTATGGGTTAAAATGTATGTATGTATGTATATGTCCAAATCATGACTAAAATATGCATCAGATTGCACCATTTAAAATGTAAAATTGTCAAAGCTCCCTACTGTGGAAGGGGGGACACCCCCCTTCCACACCATCCCCCCCTCGGTCGCTCCGCTCCCTCGCAGTATCTCACTCCGAACTATCACTCAAGGTTGGCAGCCCTGGGAAGGACTAGGGATGACATCAGAGGTGCTATTCAGCAGGTTCTGACAAGTTCTAGAGAACCGGTAGCAGAAATTCGGAGAACCAGCAAATCCCCGCCTCTGACTGGAGATTTCGCAGTATCCTTCCCCTGCCATGCCCACCAAGCCACACACACAGAACTGGTAGTAAAAAAAAATTGAATCCCACCACTGGATGACATGACAGCAGTCTTCCAATATCTCAGGGGCTGCCACAAAGAAGAGGGAGTCAAGCTATTCTCCAAAGCACAAGAAAGCAGGACAAGAAGCAATGGGTGGAAACTAACCAAGGAGAGAAGCAACCCAGAACTAAGGAGACATTTCTTTTCTTTTTTTTTTGAAACAAATTTTTATTAATTTTAAAAACAACCAAAACATCATTAAACATTGAACACATAAAACCTCTTTCCATTATAAATTTTTACAAAACAGATAAAACATTATTTAATTTTATACAACATAATTATAATATATCCCATTTCCACTTAAATATCTTTTAGCAGATTTCTCATTATTTCTCTTTACTCTTATTCAATTATGTTTCTTTTCTATATTTATCCATTTTATACTCATCATATTCATATTTCCCTCTGTTTTGTTTATAATTATCCTCATCTAGCTTTCCTCCAAGGTTTTATTAAATCTCAAACAAACATAAATACACAAAACACAAAAACATAAAACTTCTTTTTAGAAAGTAGCTTGGCCCCGGATTACCTCTCTTTATGTGGACTTCAATTAAATTTATGCTCATCTTATATACCATTTCCTATCTTATTTACCATTTTATATCTTCATTATAGCTTCTCCCCGCTTTCCACTCTTCTTAGTTATATTTTATTTATTTCGTCTTAATTTACATCATTATACTTGTATCTTTTGTCCATTCTTTTCCAATTACCCATTTATCTACAGTAAAAAAAAAAGGATTTCTCCTGAAATCACTAATCGAAGTATGATGCCTTTCCATCGCTCTCCTAAATTAACACTTAAGGTAACACCTGTTTCCCCATCTGATTCTGCTTAGTACATTCTACCTACTAATTTTTAAAAGAAAGAAAAAATAGTAAATCTATAAAGTAATTAAATACATAATTAAACATTAAATCTTATAACATTCCAATTATCTATTTGAAAGTCAAATGCTACCATAATCAATTTATACTAACATAGTCAATTAAACTCTATACTTAAACTAAGTATTTTAAACATTCCTTTTAATAATTTATTAAATCTTAAAATCTATCATTGTTTATTTAATATTTTAATCTTTACTTAATTTTTATAAAATTCTAATTTTCTATTTCTAATACAAATACTACAATATTATCTTATGTACCTTGCAGAATCCTTTTAAGAAAAATTTTACATTACCCTTTATCCCTAAAAAAAATTTCTTTTTCCCATCTTGTTTCATACCTTTGTGGCTTTTTTCCCCCTTTTCCCTTCCTTTTTTATCCCACCTGCTCTTTTTACCCCCACTTCTCCAAACCTCCACCTTTTTAGCTTCCCCTCTCTGTTGTGTTTCTCTTTTCTTTTGCTTTCTAACATTGTATTGATGTTGCATCTTATTTTTCTCTTTCTTGGATGTTTTTTTAAGTCTTTAGTCCTTTTTCCTTCCTCTCTTTCTCTTTCCCTTCTTAATCAACTTTTTGGATTCATTAAAGATGGCTTCTCCTTCTTCTTCTTCCTCTGCTTCCTCCTTCAATTGTTGTATTTGCTGGTAAGTAGCAAGCGCCATTTCTAAAAAGCGAATAGTTTCTCTCCAAGTGTCCTTGCCTTCGTTCTTTATTTTTCCATATTCCTCTCTTAGTTCATCAACAGATAAAGCCATTATCAACCTTTTCTTCTTTTCTCTTCTTTTTCTTAAGACAACCAAGATATTTCAAAACTTAGAACAATTCCCCAAACTCCCAAAGTCATCAAACAGTCCAAACAGAGCACAAGATTCTTCCCTTCGCACTTTTTCTTCCTGGGGTAATATCAATTGGAAAGGGAAGAAAAAGCCCAATCTGTATTTAAAAATCTTATTGCAATTAACTTCCAATCTCAAAGTCTTCCAGGCATCTCCTCCAACAAAATCTTAATATAAATTTCTCCTTTGTCCTCTCCATCCCCACTTGTCACAAAGAGCTTTAAATTTTTATCTTCTATAAAAAAGCAGGCTTTTCAATGTCCATTTGTTGATTCCATAGGGAAGGAGAATAAGCTTTCTCTTTCATCACTTTCACTCGCCACTTATAAATCTCTTCTGGAAACAAAGTATCATTCAAAAATCAAGGTTTTCAGGATATTAAATGCATCTTATGCTCCCGGTTCAACCAAAAAACTTTTGCTTCAAAACTTTCTCCTTCTTCCTCCAGCACAATCTTGTCCAGCTGCCGGCTTCTTTGTGGCGGCCATTGCTGACCGCCGCTCCACCGCCTTGAGAAAAGGGGGTTATGCCGGGTGGGGAGGGGGTCTGCGAAACCCCCAAACCCCTGTCCAGATCCCCCTGTCTTCGGCTGCCTCTACGGGGCAGCCTTATCTTCCAGACCCGTCAGGATCGGAGGCACCAAGACGGCTAGCGCAACAGGGATCGTGCAGGATCGCGAAACCCCGCCGCCGCCGAAGCCTGGCAAACCGGAAGTCTAACTAAGGGGAAATTTCTTGACAATCAGAACAATTAATCCATGGAACAACTTGCCTTCAAAAGTTATGAATGCTCCAACACTGGGAGTTTTTAAGAAGATGTTGGACAACCATTTGTCTGAAGTGGTATAGGGTTTCCTGCCTAAGTAGGGGGTTGGACTAGAAGACCTCCAAGGTCCCTTACAACTATATTCTATTCTAGATGAAAATACCCACCAATTCATGTCTGAGCTTGAAAGCTAAGTGAGATAATGCACAGTACATAGGAGAGTGCTAGAAAATCTCAGAGCTTTAAGCTAGACTGGGAAAAAACCCAACACTCCCTAGAAAAACAAAATGGCAACTCTTCTCTATACTGTTGCCAAGATATTTGCATCCATGTGCTCACAACACTACACAGGGCTGGCTTGATTGCAAAGCATCTATCCTAGAGTAAATATTTCTCATTTCTTTCTTTAGGACTACCATTCTCCCGGCCGTGAATTTTGGGACTGAACAAAAATGTTTAAAACCAACAAGAAGCCTCCTTTACAACATGTTCAGCTCTAGCTTAACAATGAGGATTTAGACTAAATGTTTGGCTGTTGAGGCTACCTTTATGGGCTAGGACATTATTGGCTCTGGCTTTGCTTAGTCCACGTCTTCACGGCATCTTATGTTGCCAAAAAAAAAAAAAAAATCTCTGATTTCTTTCCAGCTAATCACAAAAAAGTTCAACTGCTGCTTGAAATATCATCACCATCACCATTTTAGCTATTGTCTGTCCACTGCAGGATGAAGGCCTCTTCCGCATGCTTCCAACCAATATGGTCCTGAGCTTTCCTTTGCCAATTGGGTCCGCAATACTTGCTGATCTTATTGATCCATCTTGTTTTAGGTCTCTTTCATGGATGCTTTTTATCAAGTGGGGTCCATTCTGTGACTGCCTTGGCCCACCTGTCATCGGTCTGTCTTGCTATGGGACCAGACCATTTCCATTTCATTTCTTTTATTCTCTTGATGGCATCGTATGCTTCTGTTTGTTCTTGAATCCATGCAAGGATCTTTTTGTCTTGGGATGATGAGCATGTATCTTTCCTTGGCTCTTTGTGCCACTCCTAGCCTTCGTATCGATTGTGAGGTTAGCATCCATGCCTCACCGGCATTAGTTAGAGCAGGTAGCACGCATTGATCGAAAACTTTTCTCTTCAGGCATAGCAGGGAGGTTATTCTTGAAAATTATGCTTAGCTTGCCGAATGCCTGCCAATCACATTTAACACACTTTCATTTTCCTTTATTGTATCACCATCCATTGAGATCCATTGGCCAAGGTATATGTAGTGGTCTATTACATCTAGTTCTTCTCCAGATATATCTTTTTTTTCTTTCTTTGGTGAATTTATTAAACATGGCCTGGCTCTTTTTCAGTACATATCTTTTTCCGGAGCTACTACAGTGTATCTATTATGGTTGGTAATAATAACTCCAAGAGTGCATAACTTTTAGAGATTTTAAGTGCACCGAAAGATATTTATTTTAAAGCCAAATAATTATCCTGCTTTGTGCAGCTCTTGTATGAAACTCTTCTGAGTCTTGAAATATATCCATGGTAAAGGACTTTGGGTAGAGGAAGGAAGGAAGGAAGGAAGGAAGGAAGGAAGGAAGGAAGGAAGGAAGGAAGGAAGGAAGGAAGGAAGGAAGGAAGGAAGGAAGGAAGGATAATTCTGAAAGTTAGGATGACCACATCTGGATACAAAACTCTGGACAACCAGTCATTGGCAATTATTTTCTACAATTCTTTACTCTAATGTGATGGTTCTCCAGATCCAGCAATGTCACTGAAAAGGAGAAATACATTACTCATTCAATTCCCATCCACCCCTGAAGGGTTGCCTGTGCAGACATGGGAGTGTACAGTATAGACATGCCCATCCTTTCAATTGACTTTTTAAACAAATTTAACTTTCCCAGTTCATTTCTAAACTCCAGAAGCCTCTCGCCATTTCCTTTCCTGGGTCAGCATTTTCCACCAGTAGTTCCTCTTCCTACCCCACCCAGGAAGCCCAAATTCTCAGACCCAACATCAGCCCTTTGCTGCCCTTTCATCGTATGGCCCTGGGGAGGGGAGAAGCGGCCTCACCCTCCTTAATGGCAAAGTGAGCCCAGGGCAAGGCTCCGCATGTAGAAAACTTCGCAGCTGGAGCAGCATATAGAAAGGGCACACCTACATCTCTAAAATAATAACTCTTGGAGTTTTTATTACCAGCTATAACAGATACAGTAGCTCCAGAAGAAGATATGTACTGGTCAGATTGAGCCATAGCACTACGTTTGGGTTTGTCAGAAGGTTGCAAAAGGGGATGGCGTGACCCTGGGACACTGCAACCTTCTGCTTTCTGAACCTGGCTGTTTTCTTGCAGATGTTTCATTACCAAACTAGGTAACATCATCAGTGATAGAAAGGAGTGGGGTCAGTGGTATGATTCAAATTTTTTTTACTACCGGTTCTGCAGGCATGGCGTGGCTTGGTGGGCGTGGTGGGGGAAGGATTCTGCAAAATCCCCATTCCCTCCCCACCCCACTAACCTGCTTTCCAGCTCCGTTCTCCTATGCAGGGCAACAAAAGAAGACCCAGCCAATCAGCTGGGACTCAGGAGGCAGAGAATAGATGGCCAGTCAAAGCTGGTATTTGCTGGTTCTCTGAACTACTCAAAATTTCCGCTACCGGTTCTCCAGAACTGGTCAGAACCTGCTGAATTCCACCTCTCGAGTAGGATTTTTTTTAATTTTATAGCCTAGCCCTGTGGGTATTGATGCTGGCTGGAGAATTCTGGAAGTCCACAAGCCTTAAAGTTGCCAAGTTTGGAGACCTCTGGGTTAGACTGTTTACTGTTGCTTGCTTGGCAGTTTCTTAATTATTGGGGTATACAGGTAGTCCTTGACATATGACCAAAACCGAGCCAAAATGTACATTGCTAAGTGATAAATGTGTAAAGTGAGTTTTGCCCCAGTTGCCACATTTGTTAAGTGAATCGCTGCAGTTGTTCAGGCAATAAAATGGTTGTTAGGCGAATCTGGCTTCCTTATTGACTTGCAAAAGGGGATCGTGTGACACTGGGACATCATAAATATGAATCCATTGCCAAGATCCTAATTATGATCACATGACCATGGGGATGCTGCAACAGTCATAAGTGTGAGAAATGGTGCTACGTCACTTTTTTCAGAACCGTTGTAAATTTTGAACAAGTCACTCAATGAACTTTTGTAAGTCAAGGACTAGTTTACTCCTTGATTGTTGATCTGATGTTAATCTGTGCGCATCTGGGTGCTGATTGCTGGTGGGGAGGTGTTTTTAATGTATCCTACTGATAAGCTGCCCAAGAGAACAACGATACTCACAATTTTATTCTAGGCATGATGATGAATTTCTCTGTAGAGCCACAAAACATGCTCTCATAAGCCCAGCTGGACAGATTCAAGGATGCAACTCAGATAGAGAAATTATTTTTCCTACAGATGCAAAACAAGCATTTGTAAGAACGATCAACAACTGCAGAATCTAATCCTACTTCTTTATCAGCCCCAGGATTTTAACCTCGGTTTTCCTTTGCTGCTCTAATGGAGTAATGGATTCCTTTCTTTACTCTGGATGTCTCCTGCCAAAGAATTTTGTATTTCTTGTTTTGCAAAGCTTCAACTCATGGTCTTCCCTTTTTGGAAAGAGTTGTAAACTAATTTGGAGAGGAATGGGAAGTGGAGACAGTCTGGTGCAGAAGTGCTTATGCCTTAGAATCCGCAATAGATGAGTTTGCACATGTTAAGTAAAACCCGCACTTTTTACAATTTTGTAAACAACAAACTAAAAGACTCAAGGTCCATCCCACCCCTGATAGGACTTAATGGTAAAGTCTGCAACAATGACACCATTAAAGCCAACATCTTTAACACATTCTTTGGCTCAGTATTTGTAAACAGCAATGGATGATGCCCAGTATTTCCTAGCTGAACCACAGAAAACCACAATGATCTAATACATATCGATTTTACAGAAGACAATGTTGAAAAAGCACTACGCAATCTAAAACCATCTCTATCTATTGGACCGGATGGAATATGTGCCTACTTCTTAAAAAAGCTATCCAGTGCCATAGCCGAACTTCTAAGCATAATCTTTGAAAAATCTTTCAGGACCAGCTCCTTGCCTAATCTATGGTCACAAGCCACGGTCATACCCATCTTCAAAAAGGGAGATCCCAGCCTACTTGAAAATTACAGACCAATCTCCTTATGCTCCGTCACCTGTAAAGTCATGGAATCAATTATTAACCAATCCATTATCCTCCACTTAGAGACAAACAACCTACTCTCCAATAAACAATTTGGTTTCAGAAAAAAACTATCCTGTAATCTGCAACTCTTACAATGCAAAAACAAATGGATTACACAACTCGATCAGGGCAAAGCAATAGATGCAATCTACATAGACTTCTGTAAAGTCTTTGATTCAGTGGTACACGCCAAACTACTCCTAAAACTAAAATCTTATGGTATCTCTGGACAACTGCATAACTGGATAGAAGCATTCCTGTCAAACAGACAACAAATGGTCAACATTGGGAGGGTTCTATCAAATTCTGTACCTGTCAACAGTGGTGTCCCCCAAGGCAGTGTTCTAGGACCAACTCTCTTCATACTCTACATAAATGACCTCTGTGATCATATTAAGAGCAACTGCGTTCTCTTCGCTGATGATGTAAAGCTGTTCAATACCACAGACAATACTGCTATCCTTCAAAAAGTTCTTGAATATGTATCAGAATGGTCAAACAAATGGCAACTTCAAATCTCAACAAATAAATGCTCTGTCTTACTTATTGGCAAAATAAATCAGAAAATAAAATACAAGCTGAATAGTCAAGACCTTGTTGATGATCCAAGCTCTGTCAAGGACCTTGGAATACACATCTCTAATGATCTAAGTGCTAGAGCCCACTGTAACTACATAGCCAAAAAGGCATTAATAGTTGTTAACCTAATCCTACGTAGCTTTTTCTCTGGTAATATCACATTACTAACTACAGCATACAAAACATTTTCTAGACCAATACTCGAATACAGCTCATCAGTCTGGAACCCACATTACGTATCTGATATTAGCACAGTTGAGAACCGTACCAAACTTGATTGCAGGAAATACGACTTCAGCAACAGAGTGGTCAATGTCTGGAATACTCTACCTGACTCTGTGGTTTCTTCCTCAAACCCCAGAAACTTTAACCTTAGACTGTCTACTATTGATCTCACCCCTTTCCTAAGAGGTCTGTAGGGGGCATGCATAAGCGCACCAACATGCCTACCGTCCCTGTCCTATTGTTTCTTTTTCTTATATGTACCCATTTCATCTATTCATAACTATGTATATACTTATACCTATTATCTTGTAAGCGATTGACAAATCAAAGAAATTAAAAAATAAATAAAACACAAACAATCCACTTAAGTCTTGATGCAATATATGAAGCAAACTTTTCAGCACGCACTAACAACCTGTACTTGTCATTAAAGAAATCTGCAAAGTATTACACACACGCACACACACACACACACAAACACACACACACACAAAAGCACTTTAGACTGCTGTTTCACAACTTCAATGTAGTACTCAATTGCATTATTGCATAATGAAGGAAGGAGGGAAAAAAACAAATTTTTTTGCATTTGCATTATTGCATAATGAAGGAAGGAGGGAAAAAAACAAATTTCTAAAACATGCAATGGCAAATAACAGAATAACAAAGTTGGAAAGTTTCTAATCCACCCCCCTGGTCAAGCAGAAAACTCTATAACTATTTCAGGCAAATGGTCATCTAATCTCTCCTTAAAAACTTCCCATGTTGGAGCATCCATACCTTCCGAGGCAAGTTGTTCTACTGGTTTATTGTTCTAACTGTTAGGAAATTTATCCTTATTTCTAAGTTGGTTCTCTCCCTGATTAGTTTTCATCCTTTGGTTCTTGTGGTGCTTCCTCTGGTGCTTTGGAGAATAGCTTGACCCCCTCTTTATGGCAACCCCTTAGATACCAGAACACTGCTATCATGTCACCTCATGTCCTTTTCATTAAACTAGACCAGGGGTCTCCAACCTTGGCCCCTGGAAGCCTGGCGGACTTCAACTCCCAGAATTCCACAGCCAGCTTTGCTGGCTGTGGAACTCTGGGAGTTGAAGTCCGCCAGGCTTCCAGGAGCCAAGGTTGGAGACCCCTGAACTAGACATACCCAATTCCAGCAACCATTTATCATATGTTTTAGCTTCCAACAAATCCTCTTTGTTGCTCTTCTCTGCACTCTTTCTAGAGTCTCCACATCTTTTTTTATATCATGGCGACCAAATGGACTTCTTTCTTCTGTCTGTCTGCCTTCCTTCCTTCCTTCCTTCCTTCCTTCCTTCCTTCCTTCCTTCCTTCCTTCCTTCCTTCCTTCCTTCCTTCTTTCTTTCTTTCTTTCTTTCTTTCTTTCTTTCTTTCTTTCTTTCTTTCTTTCTTTCTTTCTTTCTTTTTTATTTTTGGAGGGATGGACAACTTTTCCAGACCAAACTATTGGGCTACCTCTGTCATTTTCATTTTGTAAGGCTTGCATCCAGGGTCTTGCAGAATCTAAACCTTCTTGGGAGAGAATGTTATATTTGCTTTGCAACCTGCTACCTTCCCGCTTATTTATTTATTGTTAACTAAAATATCTAAAAACTCCACGAATCAAATCCAATGGCTCATGAGAAGCACATCCTTGAGGAGGTAACCAATTTCACTTGACATCTCCATTATTTTGGAGATGCTTTACTGTACTCGACAAATCTTAGAATTTCTCTGGAATTCCCATCATTTTCTTTTGAACTTGGCCAGGTTTATCCCATCTGCTTTTAAAAGGCCACCAGTGCCCAGCATGACTAGTAAAATCATTGTCAAAACGTTTAAAAGGCAACTAAGCATCCAACTCATAGCATTTCATATTCTTCTTATAAGAAAGCAAAAGGATCCCCGTGGGTGGTTGCCCTGACTGAGAACTTCTGCTTTTCATTCCAGGAAATAGTTACACCAAAAGAGCTGGTGGCAGATCGTGTCTTTGCAATGCAAAGACGTCTGGAATTGTGGTTGCTTCTGTTGAATTGAACTTCGTAAATTTAGAAAGCGTACGTGATGCTCAGCCCTGCTATTCTGCTTTGCTTTCCATTGCTGAACTCCAAGAGAAAAAAATATATATTTCCTATATGAGTCAAACTAATTTTTCCTCCTCATTAATACAAGTAGTCTTTGACTTGCTCGTTTAGTGACTATTCGAACTTACAACAGTAGTGGGGAAAAGTGGCTTATATCCATTTTTCACACTTATGACCATTGCAACATCCCCTTGGTCATGTGATCAAAATTTAGATGCTTGGCAACTGGTTCATATTTATGACAGTTTTAGGTGTCCCGGAATCAAATCTGACAAGCAAAGTTCGTGGGGGAGCCACTTTCATTTAACAACCGTTTTTTCTAACTTAACAACTGAAGGGATTCACTTAACAACAGTGGCAAGAAAGATAGAAAAATGGGGCAACATTTACTCAACAACTGTTTTGCTTAGCAACAGAAATATTGGGCTCAATTGTGGTTGTAACTCAAGGACTACCTGTACTTCATTCCCACTCTCCTGGCACTCTATCAGGCTGCAAAAACAGATAATAACAGATAATCAGAGTTTGACCATAATGTAAGGCCACTCTTGGAATCCTGCATCCAGTTTCGGTCACCACGATATAAAAAAGATGTTGAGACTCTGGAAAGAGTGTAGAGAAGAGCAACAAAGAGGATTAGGGGGTTGGAGGCTAAAACACGTGATGAATGGTTGCAAGGAACTGGGTATGTTTAGAAAAGAAGGACTCAGGGTGACATGATAGCAGTGTTCTGATATCTCAAGGGCTGCCACAAAGAAGAGGGAGTCAAGCTCTTCTCAAAAGCATCTGAGGGCAGGACAAGAACCAAAGAATGAAACCTAATCAGGGAGAGAACCAACTTTGAAATAAGGAGAAATTTCCTAATAGTTAGAACAATAAACCAATGGAACAACTTGCCTCCAGAAGTTATGTATGCTCCAACATTGGAAGTTTTTAAGGATAGAATGGAATGGAATGGAATAGAATAGAATAGAATAGCTTTTATTGGCCAAGTGTAATTGGATACACAAGGAATTTGTCTTGGTGTAAATACTCTCAGTATACATAAAGAAAAGGTACATTCATTAAGAATCAAGAATCATAATGTACAACACTTAATGATAGTCATAGGGTACAATCAGCAATCAAATCATACTAGGAAACAGTCAATATAAATCGTAAGGATACAAGCAACAAAGTTATAGTCCTACAATCACAAGTGGGAGGGGATGGGTGATAAGGAGTGATGAGAAGATTAACAGTAATAGTAGTGTACACTTGGTAAATAGTTGAACAATGCTGAGGTAATTATTTGTTTAGCAGAGTGATGGCTTTCAGGAAAAAATTGTTTTTGTGTCTAGTTGTTCTGGTGTGCAATGCTCTATAGTGTTGTGTTGAGGGAAGGAGTTAAAACAGTTTATGTCTGGGATGTGAGGGGTCTGTAAATATTTTCACAGCCCTCTTTTTGACTCATGCAGTATACAGGTCCTCGATGGAAGGCAGGTGGGTAGTAATTGTTTTTTCTGCAGTCCTAATTACTCTCTGAAGTCTGTGTCTGTCCTGTTGGGTTGCAGAACCAAACCAGACAGTTATAGAGGTGCAGATGACAGACTCAATAATTCCCCTGTAGAACTGGATCAGCAGCTCCTTGGGCAGTTTGAGCTTTCTGAGTTGGTGCAGAAAGAACATTCTTTGTTGTCCTTTTTTGATGATGTTTTTTATGTTAGGTGTCCATTTTAGGTCATGTGATATAGTAGAACCTAGAAATTTGAAGGTCTCTACTGTTGATACTATGTTGTCTAGTATTGTAAGAGGTGGTAGTATAGGAGGGTAGTATAGGAGAGAGGTTAGATGACCATTTGTCTGAAATGGTTATAGTTTTCTGCTTGAGCAGGGGAGTAGATTAGAAACCTTCCAACTTTGTTATTCTGTTATTTGCCATTGCATGGTCTCGAAATTTGTTTTTTCCTCTCCTTCCGTATTTTATGCAACAATGCAATTGAGTACTACACTGAAGTTGTGAAACTGTCTCGGTGTGAAAAACTTAGACATAGAATTATGTTATTGTCACTTTGAATGTAAATGGCATATATTAAAATGAAATTACAGCTCTCAAAGGGTCACCACCTCCAATATACACTACATAAACATGACAAATAAATAAATACAAAATTATGCATGTATCCCCATATATGACACAGAGAACTAGAGCACTGTCTAGTTTCGATGTATACAAGTATGCGCTGAGAGAAACAGTCATAACTCACTTCTTTCAGTGCCGTTGCAACTTTGAACAGTCACTAAATATATGGATGTAAGAGGAGGACTTATCTGTACAGCCCCAGCCAGCATAGTTAGCAGAGAGGAATGTGGGGCCCGTACTTTCAGCTGTGTTTGCAGGATCCCAGGATTGCCTGCATTTGGATCTGTCTGTCCCAAAGTTGCAAGATGCAGAGCAAAGGGTACGACAAAAACACGAATGAACAAACCAGCTGCAAATCCTTTCCAATGTGATAGCTCTGTTTAAACACACAAAGTGGTTTAGAAAGTTTCCAGGCTGATGGCTCCTGGGGCCATTAGTCAAAAGACATTGCACAACTACGCTCCTGTCAGCTTTTGTGACCAATGTTTTTTTGTGGTAATGGGGCAGGGATTGGTTTTTAAATGATGGGAAGATATGAGAAGATAAAAGCGGGTTTTTTTGGGATGCTGGGTAAAATCCCATTTATGAGTCATGGCAGTTGCATAATGTAACTCTGGCTTGAAGTACCACGTTTTTTTCCTGTTTTGTTTGGAAAGGGAATTAAAGTGTCCACATCTGTATTTAGCCTGTCTGCTTGGGACTGTTTATCTGCTTTTAGGTTCCCAAATCGCCAGAGAGTGGAAGGTAATGGGGTGAGGATGTATTCCAGGCAGGATGTTTACAATGGGGTCGCAAACCTTTGGAGCAAGTCTGTCAGTGAGATTTTGCATCTCGCAAAAAAATGAGGGCAAAGAGTACAGGGTGACACCTGACCTATATCCGGTCCCAAGGTCCTCGAGGTGAAATGATTATTTTCGGCAAACTTTGTCAAACTTTATCAGACTTAAACAGTGCAATTGATAGGTGGGTTTGTTTCCCCCTTTCTATCCCTATTTAAGGTAGTCCTCAACTTACAAACATTCATTTAGTGACCGTTTGAAATTACAACCTCGCTGGAAAAAGTGACTTATCACCTTTTTTCCCCACACTTGCGGCCATGGCAGAATTCCCATAATCACATGATCAAAATTTGGAGCTTGGCAACGGGTCCATAGTTATGATGGTCGTGGTGTCACGGGGTCATGTGATCCCCTTTTGCGACTTTCTGAGGAGCAAGGAGACTCGCTTAACAACCGTGTTACAAATGTTAACAATTGCAGTGATTCGCTTAACAACGGTGGCAAGAAAGATCACAAAATGGAGCAAAACTCGCTTAACTACTGTCTTATTCAGCAACAGAAATTTTGGGGGTCAGTTGTGGTGGTAAGTCGGAGTGGAATTCAAAAATCCCACCAACCGGTTCTCTGCCCGGTTGCTGGCTGGGCGTGGACATGGTGGGCGTGGCCTAACGGAACTTCCAGGAGGGCCGTTTTTCGCCTTTCCCAGAGTCCGGAGGCTTCCCTCAGGCCTCTGGCAGGGTCAAAATGGCCTCCCCCTGGGCTCCAGAGGCCTTCCGGAATCCGGAAACAGGCCCATTTCTGAACTTCTGGAACTTCCAATTTGGCCCATTTTTTGCTCTCCCAGAACCTCCGCATGGACCCTGCACTTACCCGCATCCAAAACGGGCCACATGGAGATTCCTGGAAGGGACGGGGCAGGGTGGGCAGGGCCAGCCAGTTGGTTCAACTACCGGTTCAGCCAATGATGGGATTCAAAAAAATTTATTACCGGTTCTATGACCGTGGC
Organism: Hydrophis major; assembly: GCA_033807585.1. Taxonomy (NCBI): domain Eukaryota; kingdom Metazoa; phylum Chordata; class Lepidosauria; order Squamata; family Elapidae; genus Hydrophis; species Hydrophis major. The sequence continues at coordinate 58,502,525 of CM066329.1, forward strand.
TTGGTGGGCATGGGAGGGGAAGGGTATTATAAAATCTCCATTCCCATCCCACTCCAGTGGAAGGTTACTGCAAAATCCCATTCCCTCCTCGCCCCACTAACCTGCTTTCCAGCTCCGTTCTCCTGTGCAGGGCAACGAAAGAAGACCCAGCCAATCAGTTGGGACTCGGGAGGCGGAGAATAGATGGGGGCGGGGCCAGTCAGAGGTGGGATTTGCCGGTTCTCTGAACAACTCAAAATTTCCGCTACCGGTTCTCCAGAAATGGTCAGAACCTGTTGAATACCACCTCTGGGTTCAGCGAACCAGATGTAAATTTAACATCCGGTTCATCCAAATTGGCTGAATCCCACCCTGGTCCTAAGTCAAGGACTACCTGTATCTGATTCTCCTTCTTAGGCTTTCCTGACGGGGTGATTTTTCTCCTTCAAAGTCAGGATGCCCTTCTCTTTCTCCTCCCATTAGTCACAAGCACTCCTTGTGGTCTCCCATCCAAATACTAACCGAATCCGAAAAGCTTAGCTTTTCAAGATTAACCAGGGTCAACTCTATTTTAATTAAGTGGGAATAATTGAAATATGCTGTATCCCCTATACTTGCTCTTGCTTCCACTGTTATCACACTGATGTCATTTTCTTCAGTGGAAGTTATCTGAGGCACAAATGACCTTTTGAAATTTTCTCCTAAATTCAAAGAAAGAGATACAGGGTGTCAATTTTTTTTCCCTAATTTCTCAGGACAAATGAGAAATCCTTCTATCATACCTCAAACTGGTCTGCTCTTTTTCTCAGACTACAGTAACTTCTCTGGAAGATATTCGTTCAAATAGCTCCTTGTAAAGAAGAACTGTGAAAATGACCTTAGGAGGGAAGAACCATTAAGAGAAGTGAAACAGCAATTAAGTCTTGGGAAAATGGAAAATATGAAGAAGAAATTCAGATGAAGCCCATCTTGATTCTGTTGGTATAGCAGAATGACTTTCAAGATCCTGTTATTATGCTGCATTACAATAAAGTAGCAATTAAGAATCTGATTCCTCAACATGCATATATATCACCAGATGAACTGACTATCCAAAAGATAATGACTTGTGCTGAGATGGATAAATTAACTCTGGTGTTACAAGAAAAGGAGGAGTCCAAGTATTATTGAATTTAAGAAAATTGGCATGACTGGATTGAGCTAAGATAGATGGATGATGACAAATTAATGATAAGCAACATATAGGTTAAATGCTTACATTCACATAAATTGTATATACTTGTAATTAATGTATAAAATAGTAGTATAAGATGAATGCCACAAACTGTTAATGTCAAGATATTTACACTTTTTGTTTGTTTTTAAAGTTATAAAAAATTAATAAAGTTTATTTTAAAAAGGGGGGCGAGAAGAGGGGTGGAACAGGAGACGATGCAATAGAATGTTCTGCTCCACGGTAATAATATATTAAAAAACAACAACAGTAGATTATGTCCTTCCCACCTATTAACTAAAACACATTTAGAAATAGAGCAGAGCGTCAGGGAGCGTGTGAGAGAATCCCTGAATGATATTCCTCAGAACAGGAACAAGGACATCACATGGGCAAGAGTGCCAGATGATTAGCAAATGTTCTTTGTGCAGCCAAAATGGACGGAGGCTTCCGGGTTCCATTAAGGCAAAGGAGAACAGGACATCGGTGACAACAGGACATCTGCAGCTGACAGTCAGGTAGCCCTCGACTTATGCCTGGGGGAAGGAGGGCTTAGTGACCATCCAAAATTACGACAGACCTCCAAGGCTATCTCTGAGGGAGATAGGCAGTGTCTAAATCTGACTGTCAACTCTGAAGCGAACCTGGATGAAGCCATCTTGTGCTGCCTCATAGTTGTCATGAAGCCTGAGAGGGCGAAGGGAGGGGAGGAGTAGATAGACCAGCTATCAGTCAAAACAAAAACTTGTCCTGTGGGAATCAAGGTCATCCCAACAGGTGGTTGTTGAAGGAGGAGTCAAGCCTGCCATCCATCCTAATTGGACAATGTGATCGATGACACCTGGAAGGGGGCAATTTTACCCTTTCAATTAGGTGAAAACTGCAGAAACTTTTAGAGTTGATTTTCACCAGCTGTGCCGATATGCTGAACGTATTCTTTGAGGAACACACTTCTGCTTTCAATGGGTGCTTTACTCAAAACGCTGACATTGACAAATAAACAAAATAAATGAAAAAGCTACTTATGACCCACTTCTGAATTCCAAGTGTCAGCTTCCTTTCTCCCTCACAGTCAGGCTTTGGGTGCTGCAAAACAACCAACCTGCATTACATCATGTGACTGCAATTTACTCCATCCCTCCTCCCCCAGAAACTAGCATTTACTTCCAGTTTCCAAAAAAAAAAAAAAGTACCCCATAGCAAATGTTTGCTTTACAACAGGGGGCCGCAAAGTTGGCAACTGTAAGACTTGTGGGCTTTAACTCTGGGAGAATTCTGGGAGTTGAAGTCCACAAGTCTTAAAGTTGCCAAGTTTGGAGACCTCTACTTTACAACATCTACATTCACTTAATGACCACTGCAAAATTGAGTCTGGAAAAATACGGGTAATCCTCAGTTTATGACTGTAATTCAGGCCTGCAACTATGATTGTAAGTCATGACAATTGTAGCGACTTACAACCATAGTTGCAGGCCTGAATTACAGTCATAAACTGAGGATTACCCGTATTTTTCTTTTACTCTTTCCACAATTCCTCTCTCCTTTCTTGTTAGCTGAATCTTTAGCAGGACTGGTGTAAGACTGCCTCCCTCAGCAAGTGTCTTGAGCCAGGCCTGCTAAAGATTCAGGTGATCTCCTGCTTGAGGGGAGGGGGGGTTGGACTGGACGACCTCCAAGGTCCCTTCCAACTCTGTTCTTCTATGATTCTATGACTATGGAGATTCTTGGTCATTCAGGTCATGGTTGTCCCAAAGGTGGTTTTCCACTAGGCAACTGGATTTTGTTGTTTTTCTTTGAAGACATCCAAGAAGCTTGGGTTTTGTTGTTTTTCTTCGCATCCAAGAAGCTTCTTCAGTTCTGACTGAAGGGCAGGGAAGGATTTATATTCCTTGCAGACAGCTGGTCAGGTTAAAGGACGCAAACGACCAGCTATCTGCAAGGAGTATAAAGCAAAGCTGGCTGGGGAATTCTGGGAGTTGAAGTCATCCGGGCTTAAAGTGACCAAGGTTGGGGACCCCATAGAAAAGGGGCGTGGGGGACGCGTGTTTTGCAAACAATACCCTTTCTCTGCTTTCGCTGGCACCATAACTCCTTCCCTTCCCCCTTCCCCCTCTTCCTCCCCTCCCCCCGCCCTGGCGGGGTTGCTCGTTGCGTGACCGTCTTACACACCGACCTGAATTACAACTCTTCCAAGTTCGGAGTTTCCAGTCTGAGCTGTTGGAGCTGCTTACAGCCGCTTAGCCAATGGGGTGGCGAGGAAGGCGTGGCCACCCTATTCATAAATTCGGGCCCGGCCGAGCGGCTCTTCAGTTCTAATTGCTTTCCGGGCGCTTACAAGCGTTTTTTCTCCTCCTCTGCCCGGACGACCATGTGTTACGCCTGCAAACCGACCATGTTACAGCTTAGCATGTCCCCAACCTCCGCCAGGGCCGCGCCTAGCGAGCCCCAATACTTCACTTTTGATCCTCTCCCGGACAAGGAGAAGAGTCCAACCCACCGGGGTTATACCAAGACCAGCAAGTCCAAGAGACGTTCGCGGAAAGTCCTCTACCCTCCAGTGGTAAGTCTTGAGGGGGAACAGTTCGCAGCCCGGTCCGAGAAAAGGGAGAGTAACGGGTCCATCCAAGAGTGCCATACTCGGGTCTTGACCCCTTTAAGATGCTCGCTGGCTGGGGAACTCTGGGAGTTGGAATCTCCACCTCCTTTGGTCCAAGGGGTCTCCAACCTTGGCAACTTAAAGACTTGTGGACTTTTAATTCCACAAATCTTTACTGCCTGAGCACGGGGGTTGGACTAGAAGACCTCCAAGGTACCTTCCAACTCAATTCAACTCAATTCCAATTCAGGCAAGGTTGAAGATAGCTACTTCCAGCAGTATTTGTCATCCAGGGTGGCTTTAAGTGATATGAACTTCAATTCCCCTGAGCAGAATTCTGGGAATTGAAGTCCACAAATCTTAAAGTTGGCTAAGGTTGGAGACCTTCTTCTTCTGGTCCAAGACAAGAAGCAAGGGGTGGGGGGAATTAATCAAGGAGAGAAGCAACTTAGAACTAAGGAGAAATATACTGACAGAACAATTAATCAGTGGAACAACTTGCCTCCAGAAGTTGTGGAGGCTCCATCCCTGGAAGCTTTTAAAAAGAGGTTGGACTGCCACTTGTCTGGAATAGTATAGGCTCTCCTGCTTGAGCAGGAGGTTGGACTAAATGACCTCCAAGGTCCCTTCCAATTCTGTTAACTTATCTGACTTGTCAAGAATAACAGTAGCAGAGTTGGAAAAGGGACCCTTGGAGGTCTTCAACCCCCTGCTCAAGTAGGAAAAGTTTTTAGACAAATGTCCAATCTCTTCTTTAAACCTCCAGTGTTGGAGCATTCACAGTTTCTGGAGGCAAGTTGTTCCACTGATTAATTGTTCTAACTGTCAGGAATGTCTCCTTAGTTCTAGGTTGGATCTTGATTAGTTTCCACCCATCCATGGCTTCTTTTCCTTGGCTGACCAGGATTGGAGCAATAAGGAAAGCATTCTGGGCCTAGCAGCACACTGCAAATTCGGGTATGCTGCTCCCATATGAACAGCGTATATATATATATATCCAGTACGGATTATTTTCCAATAATTGTGCAAAAAGTGTGTTTCTAAATCGGTGTTTCTCACCATGGCAACTTTAAGAAGTGTGGACTTCCAACTCCCAGAATTCTGGCTGGGGAATTCTGGGAACTGAAGTCCACAAATGGATGAAAAATACTGTTCTAAGTAGCTATCTTCAACCTTGCCTGAATAACATAGTCGGAAGGGACCTTGGAGGTCTTCAAGTCCACCCCCCCTGCCCCTTGGTCAGGCAGGAAACCTTATACCGTTTCTGACAAATGGTTGTCCAATCTCTTCTTTTAAAAACCTTCCTGGGGTTGGAGCATTCACAATTTCTGGAGGCCAGTTGTCTGCTTTGTGGGACTGTAACCATCATCCCTGCAGGGAACAGCAGCAATAGGTCCTTCTAATGCCGTAATTTTTTATTTTTTTTTTGGAACTTGGCAACTTTAAGATGTGTGACTTTGCACTCCCAGAATTGCCCAGCCAGCATGGACATATGGTGCATTTAGTGCATGACAATCCAAATCATTCCTGGAAGTGGAGGGGATGGGTTCCCCCCCCCCCACTACATGGGAAAGGGCAATTATTTCATTGCAAAGGCATTGAATTAAATGCAGAGGTTAATGTCACTAATCCCCTTTTCTTGTTTCTCTTTCCCAGGTGAAGCGTTATTATCCCACGGAGGAGCGCAGCTATGCCAAGACCTTCCTCTTCATCCTCCTTGCCATTGTCTTCTTCCAAATCTATAATGCAGAAGAAGACCTCCTGCTTGCTGGAGCCACCATGGAGGACAACACATCCATCTGCTTTCTGCAGGGCGGGGAGTCTCAGGCTCCTTCGGCACAGCCCATCATTGCAGAGCAACCCGTTGTATCAACACCCTCCTTGGAAATCGCCAATGTTTCTGAGTGGTCCTGGGGGGAGGACAGATCTTCAAAATCTACTCTCGACATCACCCATTTTTTGCAGCAGAATCCAGCTGCTTTCTGAAGAGGGAACAACCTCCCTCCCCTCCTGCTGGAGCGGGAAATGGACCGAGAGTCTATAAAGTGGGAAGCCAGGTGGCGGGGCTGCCATGCTCGAGGGCCTTTAGCAAAAGTCTCTTTGTAAAGCAGAAGTAAAGATGCAGAAAGGGACAAGGAGGCCTGGAGCTTAGGAGGCCTGTGCATTCCTGACAGAAGGCTGACGTCATAAGAAACTTGAACTCGGCTGACACAGCATTATGCAAACAGGAAGAGGGACGTTCCTCATTGGTGCAATTGAAGGAGGTGGGGGGAAAGGGGATATTTAATATTTATTAATAATAATAATAATAATAATTAATATCTATGTAATGTAAGCTGACTTTTATTTATGTGTGAAACTGAGAGGTAGGATAGGGAACTGCTGCTGTTGGGCTGCACTATGCCTTTGGAAAGAACTCTTAGAATGTTTTTATATTTTTCTAGCAAGGCAGAATTAACAGCGATGGTTTTGTGGGTCATGAATCTGATAGGAAGAAGGCTAGATTTTGGAAATTGAGAATCTTTTTAGCATTTGTACTTTGGTGAAGGAGCAACGGTGTTGTGATGCTCCAATACTGTACCTTTTAATGGGAGGAAAAGTTTTGTGACTGGGGGAGGGGGGGACAGAAAAACTGACAAGTAAAAAGTTGTCATTGAAGCTAATGGACAAGACTTCTCATCTTCATAATAACTGGCACAATAAAAGTTAAAGATGCTCCTTTTTATTTATTGTAAAAACATCTGATTTTTGTTGTTGTTCCTGCATTGTATGTTAGCCAGAATACTTTTTTTGTTCGTGTTTGCTGTGTAACAATAAGTGGTTTATGAAGGCTGATGCAGCCGTACTAGCATTTCCAAAACTTTAGTAAATCACTTTTGTGAATTGCACTTTACATGTTAACACTATTCCAGATGAACTGGCTCAATTCTGTATGTTCTGTGAACAAATCAATAAAAAAAAATTGATGTTTTAATCTTTGCCTGGCTGTGTGTATTTCTGAAAGCTGTGTGTAGAAAGAAAATTTTGGATTGGCAATAAACCTTTAAGAAAATTTTTGAGGAATCAACCAACACCCCCCTTCTGCATTCTAAATTCACAAAATCCCTTCACACACACACAGACACAATTACATATGAAAGAATAAAGCAAGGGTCTTCCAACTTGGCAGCTTTAAGACTTGTGGACTTCAACTCCCCAGAATTCCTGAGCTAACATGACTGGTGGAGGAATTCTGGGAGTTGAAATCCACAAGTCTTAAAGCTGTCAAGTTTGAAGACCCCCTGGAATAAACACTGGCAGCTTGATCATCATTAAGCCAAGCTCAGAGAAGATCAAAACTCAACTGTTTAACCCCGAATTACATTTATTTTCTACAATTTGGACCAACAAGAAGAATGAGTCTAGTAACCGTGAATTCTGTTTCAGTTGTAACTTCTGAGTCACCTTCAAATGTTGCCCCATTTAGGATGTGCTGCAATAATTGATCCACACAGCAAGGAACATGCGTTACCACCATTTGGGTTCCCTCCTGGTCCATATAGGGCCACATCCGCTCAACTGCACTGCTGACTTATGATTACATCAGCTGTGCTTGTAGAAACTATGAATTGAGGAGCGTCTTTGTTCATTCAGGGAACTTGTAAGGCGATCTGGTTCCAGCACGAGAACCAACATTTCTGTAGCCCAGGTGGTGGGTTTTTTTTTTTTTTTTGGAAGAACAGGACATTTGCCTTGCTATATTTAATCTGAGTTTGTTTGTCCTTTCCTGCCCTGTTCAGTTTTGGTCGCCACAATGTAAAAAAAGGCGTGGAGACCAGAAAGAGTGCAGAGAAGAGTAACAAAGATGATTAGGGGACTGGAGGCTAAAACATATCAAGAACTGTTGCAGAAACTGGGTATGTCCAGTTTAATGAAAAGAAGGACTAGGGGAGACATGATAGCAATCTTCCAATATCTCAGGGGCTGCCACAAAGAAGGAGTCAAGGTATTCTCTCCAAAGCCCCTGAGGACAGGACAAGAAGCCATGGGGGGAAACTAATCGAGGAGAGAAGCAACTTAGAACTAAGGAGACATTTCCTGACAGTTAAAACAATTAATCAGTGGAACAACTTGCCTCCAGAAGCTCCAACACTAGAAGTCTTTAAGAAGAGATTGGATAACCATTTGTCTGAAGTGGTGTTATTCTGTTCTATTCTAAATGGTTGTCCTCACAACTCCAGCTCCTGGTTCATTATTGTACTTCCAGCTGTTCCACTCAATATTATATTTTCTGCAGATCTGGTAAGCATTCTCCTTACTTCATGAAGAAACTACTGAAGAATGGAAGACTCAAAACATTTACTGAGGCATCTCCCATCTCAATACCTCTCCAATCATACATGAGCACACTTTCAAGTTATGATTTTCCAGGGGGGGGAGGGGGTGTACGCCTTTAGTTTTCAAGGCCATATCTAACTAGCTTGCTAATCCAACAAATTGTGGTTCTCAAATGCTTTAAGGAAATCAAGATATGATAGCAGCATTCCTACCATCTATTAAGGAGATTACCTGTCAAAAATACAGATGAGGTTAGTCTGACAGGATTTGATAAACTCTTGATAAATTCTGCATAACTTTTATTAATTACTGCATGATTGTCAAGGTACTTACAGATCAACTTCCTCATGATATGCTCTAGAATTTGCCAGGTATTTGATGTCTGTCAAACTGGCCAGAAGTTTCCCTTTTCCACTTTTTAGACACTGGTTCTCCTATGTTTCTTTTTTAAATTGTTTTATTATTAAATTTATTTGCCATTTTGAAGTAACTATGACATTTCCCCAATTTGTCAAGATTTTGCAAAGATATTGCATGCAGGTAGTCCTTGACTTACAGCAGTACATTTAGTGACTGTTCAAAGTTACAATGGCACTAAAAAAAGTGATTTGTGACCATTTTCCACCCTTACGACCATTGTTAAAGGAGATGGAATATTGAGGCCATCAGACTGATTGAGGATGGATGGATGGGTTTCTTCTAGGTTGCAATTCCCTTTTAAATTTGCAATTCCCTTGGACTGAACTGAGTGAAGAGACAGGAGTGAGAAAATTTCTATTCTGTCCTATGAAAGGGTCACTTTGTCTAACAATAGAAATAATCCTAGGTACACTGATAATGACCTCCGTTTCCCCCAAACTGGCCAGCAAACCCTAGGATTTTTCACCTTGAGGTCCTCAACTATAAAAATCTCTTCCCTTCCCCAATCCCTTGAGTTTCTCTTTCTTGTAAAGCAAGTGCCCAATTATCAATACAATAAATGTGTGTGGGGGTTTTCTCCTCAGTGTTGTGTCCTTCTGAATTTGTCACAAAGGTTCCTCAGAATAGAATTTAAATCTAGAATTTCCCTAGAATTCAAACCAGGGATTCTCTGCTGACTCTCTCTTTATTCATTCAATCCTACTTCTTTCTCTTTTTACAACCTCTTCATAGGGCAAATGTTTAAAGTGGACCAAATTAAAAACTAAGTAGTTCTGCCTTGTCTTTATTGCCCTTTCCGTTATAGGACTTATAAGGAGCACTTATAGTAATTCTTCTCTCTCTCTTTTTTTTTTTTTTTTTAAATCCTTTTTATTCTTCTTCTTTTGCTTCCTTCATCTATAACAGTTCGTTCTCGATCTTAAGTTTTCTTGACATGGACGCTGCAGTTCCTTATTAGCTTTGTCTACTCTTCCTTGCCAATCTATCCCTTTGTCATTTAACAGAATAACAGAGTTGGAAGGGACCTTGGAGGTCTTCTAGCCAGCCTCCTCTCAAGCAGGAGACCTTATACCAGTGGTGGTTAACCTTTTTGGGCTCATGTGCCAAAAATTGTACACATGCAAGTGCTTATGTGCCAGCACCCAGAAGGCAATGCGCGTAGCCCCTCCCCCCATGCCCCCTGTGTATGCGCTTGATTCCACCACCACCACCCTCTTTACCTGCACTGCACCTCCCAACTGATTTTCGGCCTGCCAGAGGCTTGAGAGATGCCTCTGCAGGCTTTGCAGGCCAAAAAAATAGGCCCATTTTGTCACTTCCGGTATTTCCAGGAAGTGACGAAATGAGCCTATTTTTCAGCCTGCAGAAGCATCCCTTAAGCCTCTGCCAGGCCAAAAAAGACCCGAAAATCAGCTGGGAGGCATGTGCATGAGCAGTGAGATAAGTTTGCCTGGGGGTCCCGTGCCCAGACAAATGGATCTGTGTGTCATGCATGCCATAGATTCACCATCATGGCCTTATACCATTCTGGACAAATGGCTGTCCGCTCTCTTCTTGAAAACATCCAGTAATGGAACACCCACAACTTCTGAAGGCAAATCGTTTCATTGATTAATCATTCTGTCAGGAAATTTCTGGTTTGTTATAGGTCCATGCTCTATGAATAAATAAATAATAACAATAGAAGTCTGTGGCTCTCTATTCTTCTAATGTATCCTTTTCCCTCATCCAATCCTCACTCAGCTTCTGGCTTCCCACTTGTTTCCTTCTCCATTTTTGCCTTATTGCAGCTATTTGCAATTGCCCTTCCAATATCACATTTTCTGAGTCACCCCTATGTTTTTAGCACCTTTTCCCCTTAACATCGCCTGTCCTTTCATGACTAATAATATGGTTTGCCAATATTTAATGAGGGTCATCACTTAAAAATAATAATAAACTTTAGTAAACTTTATATACATGCAGATGGTCCATCAATTTTCATAATGTATTGGTTTTTCTTTTTCTAAAAACGTGGCCTTTTTTGAATACAGCGTGATTTTTTTTTCTTGTTTAGTCATGTTTTCCATAAATTTGGCTTGAATATATCAGAGTGATGATGACAGCATCAGTCAATCAGTGACAAATGAATTCTCTTGTAAGCCCTTTTGAGGAGAAGCTCAAGTTGGTACATCCCCATGACTTTCTGATTCTTTCTGATTTTTGGTCCAGTTGCCATGACTCAACCTTTAGGTGCCTTTGGCCTGGATGACTGAGTCTCCATTGATGAATTATCTTGCAGTTTCTTCAAAACAGACCAATCAGAAGCCTACCTAGATGAAGAACCCATGAAAAACCAGAGTTCTTAGATTCCCATCACATGGACCAATCAGGGATTAGTTACAAGAGTCTAGCCATCTCTGCTTCAGTTGCTTGTGGTGATAAATTCACTACAATGCAACTGTCAGCCTTCAAGACTCCTTTCTTTCGTTGTCTTTTCGTCTGCCATAGTAACGGGGAGGGTGAATCGGTTGGGCTTTGTGGAGTGGGAAGTGTGCTGGAGAATTTGGAGAATGAACTGTATAACTTGGGGAAAACTTTATTGTTTATTTTGTTTGCTTGCTTACTGAGCAACTGCAATTTATCAAACCAGGCCAAGGTCAACAGCCAGATGTCTGCATCATCACCTAAAGATGCCCCACATGACAGTATACACATCTTCAATTGGATGGGCCATTTGAACTATGGCGGGTGGAAACGTTGCCATCACTTTGTATATGTGTTTTTTGCACGTAAATCCTCCGATCTAGAATTCTTTCGATGCTACCACTTGATTTCCAGTAAAAGTTTCTTTTCTCTATAACAATGGAGTCTAAGAGTGTCTTTCTTGGATTTTGAATGGTGTACCAATTTCCGGCCTCAGGAATTGCCAGCAAAACTTCTGGAACAACATCAGGACACCAGAAAACTAGTTCATGGCCATTCAGGCTGAAGCTCATCCTGGCTTCATGAGACAAGCAGAAATAAGTGTATTTCTCCTTTGGGAAGCACCTTACAAAAAGAATCATGAATATTCCAAGGAAGTAATATAAAGAAATAACGCACAATAGAGCAAATAGCAAGCTTTTGGATACCACCCATCCATTTACCAGTTCTAAGACTTAAATATCAACATACAGGTAGTCCTTGACTTACAACAGTTCATTGAGCGACCGTTCAAAGTTACAAGAGCACTGAAAAAGTGACTTATGACCATTTTTCACACTTACGACCTTTGTAGCATTCCCCATGATCATGTGATCAAAATTCAGTTGCCAGGCAAACTGGATCATATTTATGACCGTTTTGCAAGGTTGCGTGTTTCCTTTTTACGACCTTTTTACTAGAAAAATCAATAGCCAGCTTTACTTAACCATGTCACTAACTTATCAGCTGCAGTGATTTGCTTTACAACGGTAGCAACAAAGGTTGTAAAATGGGGCAAAACTCACTCACTCAAATGTCTCACTTAACAACACAAATTTTGGGCTCAATTGTAGTCATTAGTCAAGGACTTATGTAACCCCACACCAATATATGTCCAGCCTTATTTAGAGCACAGTTGACCTGGGGGGAGAAGAGATTGAAGAAAAGGTTGTGTTCCTATTGTGTTTGCTTCTTTCTATTTACAGTTTTGTGGGCTCCTCGGTGCTTTCTGAGCCTGGTTGTTTTCTTGCAGATATTTCATTACCCAACTAGGTAACATCATCAGTGCTAGAAGTGAGTGGGATTTGGTCTCTGTTTATATATAGTGGTTTGCCCTGTCATTGTTGGTGGGTGTGTTGTTTTCTTCTTGCTGCTTTCACGATTAGCTGTTGTTTACGGTTTGACTATTTGTCTGAGTTGGTGGTTCTGTGATTGGGGTATTTTTTTTATTGCTATTATTATTTTTGACAGCTTGTTTGTTGATCTGATATTAATTCTGGTGTTCATCCCTGTTTATCTGCATGTTGATTGCTGGCAAGGAGGTGTTTTGGTTTGATTTTGACATATATGTGCTTAAGGGAATTAATAGCTGATACACACACACACACACACACACACACACACACACACATTATGACTGCATGGAGAGATATCGGTGAAAAGCATTTTGAGGGTCTTTGACCAAATGTACAACAGGAGTCTTGTTTGAGCCTGATTCACCCTTCTAGGCCTTCTGTGTTTACTCTCTGTGGGTACAATATTGGCTATCTAGGATAAGGCGTGGCCCATTAAGAATTTGTCATGGGCAACCAGCCCAGGGGTTGTGAGTAATTCACAAAGATAACCTGCCTCCAGCCGTCACTTTTTCTGGAAAGTTACCATGCAAAAGTGATGCAAGAATCAAAACGTCTGATGAATTGTCTTTTTAAACACAATCCACTGGCCAAATAAGGCTTCCATTTCCCTTAATAGCTTCTTTGAAAGGCTTTGTTCACTATGTTCCTCATTGCCTGAATTTAGCGGGGTATTTTCTGCCAGACCACATCCATTCTAGAAGAGCATTTCAAATAAGAGAACAGAATAACAGAGTTGGAAAGGATCTCAGAGGTCTTCTAGTCAGGAGTGGGATTCTACCAATTCGCACCTATTCACTAGAACCGGTTGTTAACATTCTAAACAGTTTGGAGACCTGGTTGTTAGAAGAAATTACAAGTCTAATCCTGTAAGGAAAGCAGGAAGGAAACATTCTGGTGTTGCTTACAGAAACTGCCTCTCCATTAACTCTTATTACATTCTTGGCAGGACTAGACTTCCTGTCTCAGGAACATCTCTGGAGTTTTTTTCCCTCCTTTGCTGGTACATTGCTTGTGTGGAATGACCATTCAAAGTTACAATGGCATCGGCAAAAGTGACTTATGACCATTTTTCACACTTATGACTGTTGCAGCATCCCCACAGTCATGAGAGGCCAGGCGAGGAGATGCATGCCTCGATGTGAGTGATATTGAGTTGGCCACGGCCACCCAGTCACATGACCACCAAGCCACGGCCACCATCTAAGCCACGGCCACAGAACCGGTTATTAAAAATTTGAGTCCCACCCCTGCTTCTAGTCCAACCCACTGCTCAAGCAGGAGTTCCGGTGCCATTTCAGACAAGTCGTCCAATCTCTTCTTTAAAACCTCCATTGCTGGCACATCCACAATTTCTGGAGGAATGTCATTCCACTGATTAATTATTCTAACTATCAGGAAATTTCTCCTTAGTTCCAGGTTGGTTCTTAATTAGTTTCCTTCCATTGCTTCTTCTTCTGCCTTCAGGTATTTCAGAGCAGTGGTCACCAACCAGTGGGCTGGGGACCACTGGTAGTCCACGAGAAAATTTTGGTGGTCCACAAAGAAATGTCACCCCTTCCAAAGCACCCACAAAGCAATTAATCCAGGCTGCGCGGGAACACAAGACTGTGCCGCCCCCATGAGAACACAGGGCTTGCGTCACTTGTATTGCGAACAACACGAGGTAGTGAGGGAGGGGGAAAAGGGCAGAAGGGGGGAACTTGCCCCATGTGCCCCACGTGTCTGGCCTGGCCACTGGGCTGTTTCTTTCTGCTTCTGCTTTTGGCACAAGGAAAGCAGCAAAAGTCTTTCTTTCTCTCCCCCAAACTCCTCCAGAAATGAGTCTTTGGGATCCTGCAAGACCTCCTGCTCCAAGAGGCTGAGTTTGGGGGAGAAAAAGAAAGACTTCTGCTGCTTCTGCTGTTTTCCTTGCATGAAGCCAAAAGTCTGTATCTTCACCACCCCACCCCACCCAAAAACAGAGCTGCAATCCTAAATAAAGAATGATTGATTGGTAGGAAAATGAAGTGGGTGATTTTCCTGCAGACTTTTTTTGGGATTTTCCCAGGGTCTCTGGTCTACAGGATTTAAAATTATGAGTTTGGTGGTCCCTGAGGTCCAAAAGGTTGGTGACCACAGCTTCAGAGAACAGGTTAACTCTTTCTTCTTTATGGCAGCCCCTCAAATATTGGAACACTACTATCATGTCACTTGTAATTGTTCTTTTCATTAAACCAGACACACCCAATTCCTACAATATTTTAGCCTCCAGTCCCCTAATCCTCTTTGTTGCTCTTCTCTGCACTCTTTCTAGAGTCTCAACATCTTTTTTTATAACATGGCAACAACAACAACAACAACAACAACAAAAACATTTAAAACTAAATGTTCCTTCCGCACCCCTGACTTTTAGTTGTCTCTACACAAGCCCCTTTTTCGCACACGAATAATATCATCTGTGCTCTTGGTGGATTTGAAAGCATTTTCACCTTCAAAATCACGCCCCAACTGCCACACCAGTCTTAGGCATTGCTGTGGAATGCACCAATCAACAAACATTACAGAGTAACCTCCATCATCACCCACAACACTGTGTCATTATCAGAAGCAAAGAAGATAGGTTATGGCTAGAACTATCAGGCCTTGGATGCTCACTCCAAGGTTATCCTTGATCTGACTTTTAACCAAGTGCATTTGGAATTAGTCATAGGGGGCGGGAAAGGAAGAAAATACCTTAGGAAATTGGAAATACCCGCCACATTGTAAAGGCATGAAAGTGCTTCTGGAGTAAAATGCTGTTTGGCATGTGACACCTGAGAAATAATCATTGGGAATAAGACATTTAAACCATCTTAGCATTTGTTGGCAGGAGAACACCAGCTTTCTATACTGATACAGATTTCTCCTTAGTTCTAGGTTGCTTCTCTCCTTGATTAGTTTCCATCCATTGTTTCTTGAAAACCATCTCAGATTTCTTGCACACTTGTCAGATCTGATGCTGGTTTCTGTAAATCTAAGTTGAGTGCTCTTGTAAAAGAGCACAAAACTGTTTCTTACAGTATGGCTTTGCAACAAATCATTGTAAGTTGAGGACTATTCCTGCAATTTTCTTGGCAACGGATCTTAACGGAGACTTGTCACAACCTTCTTCCCAGATCTCAGAGAGAGAGGAACTGGCTCAAGGTCACCCAGCTAGGTTTGTGCCTAAGTCAGAACTAGAACTCACAGTGTCCTGGTTTCTCACCTGATACTTAACCGCTTCACCAAACTGGTGCTCCCTTTATGGTATATTTAAACCTAAATTGTTCATAAATCAAATCCTATTAACCTCCCATCCCCACATAGGACACCATTGCCTTCATTCTTGAGCATTGAGTGAAAGCAGGAGAAGAGAGAAGATGACCTCATGTTTCTAGGCTGTTTGTGATGGAAAAAAGACACGTGATATCATCTGAAACAACTGATATTTGTTTGTGTGTTATGTGGTGATAACACTTTCGCCTCAAACACACAATACCATCATTCCACCTTTCTTGACAAGACTCCCCTCAGGGATCACTTCTGATGTTATCAGCTCACAACTCACTTATTATATGAGTATTTTTTGTAGGCAAAAAATTTTTTTTAAATGTAAAAATAACCAACCCACAACCCACACCCTTGGTCACTCTGTGTCTTTGAGGTCATAAGCCAGACAGTTCTTGTGGGAAGATAGAATTGTTGGAAGAATTATCCTTCTGGGTTCAGTTCCCAATGAGGGGAAAAGACACTGGAAACATGGAGGCTGTTTGGAAAGATGGTTTAATGGTGGACAGGACCACATGGCTTGGAGCTCCAAAGTGAAAAGGACGATCACATGCTTCAAGATGTTGAGTGATGGAAAAGAAGGAAAAGGGGCAAGATGCTGAGAGTGCAATTGTTTTTTTATACCCTCTGTTGGGCCCCACCTTAGTGTTTCCTGTTCCTGTGCAAGAAATATATCCCATTGACTGTCAGACTCCCAGGGGTGGGGGTCTTAGTTAACTTCGTAGGCTTTGTCTGGACCACATGGCTTCACCTGAGTGCTGGCTGATGCAATCTTCCCAGGCCAGGTGGTGAGGGGTAGAGGCCTTTGTTATATAGAATATTCTGGCCCAGGCCTTAATGGCCCGCCCATTAACAAAGGTGGGGGTGAGTTTCTGCTTCTGAAGGGAGTTTCTGCTTCTGAGTTTCCCTTTTAGAGGAAATATTCTGCCTTTTTAATATTTCCTAGGATATTTCATTTTTCTAGGAGAGGGATGGGTGCTAACTTCCTACAGCATTTTGCCATGAATTCCGGAGTGCTGATTTCAGGGTCAACAACAAGCTGTGGAGAACTTGGTGTTAAGGACTAAGCTAACGCGTTCAGTAACAACCCTAATAGCTTTACTTTAACAACAGGCTCGTAATTCTGCACTTCTCATTGGCCTGCGAATAGCGAGTCGTGATTGGTCGTTTCTGGCTGATCTGATTGGCTGACAGCAGGTCTCTCTGATTGGACGCTTGTTAGAGCGGTAAACTCAAATCATTGGTTATTGTGACAGCAGCCAGCTCTATAAAAGAGCTGCTTGCTGCCCAAGTATTTTGCTCTGTTCTGAAGTTACTAATAAAGAGTTGAAGTCACAGTTCAATGCCTCGTCTCCGTTCCTTGCGCCCATGCTCAGGACTTAACACTTGGGTTTCTTCCATGTTTTCACAATGACCAATAGCGTCTATGGTGGAAAGCAAAACAGTCATGATGGCTCCATGGCTGCGTGATCAAAGTTCCCATGTGTTGGAAAAAAAGGTGAGGGTGCAACTTTAATTGCAGAGATACCATCCTGACTTCCCTGTGGATGCTTCTGCCAAAGATTATGTGGCGAAAACCCCCACCATTTAATAGAAGGCCAGTAAAATCTCTCTCTTAAAACATGCTCCTCTGTTTGGCCCTTCTTAAATGTGTAACCAAAGTCTTGGCCAAGTTCTTTCCCAAAGTACTTTCTTCTTCAAGTCAAAAAAAAAAAAAAAAAGATGGTGCCCTCTGTGTGAACTAAGGAATTTTACAGCCTAAGTAAATACCATGATGGGTTTTTTTAGGCGGCCATTTGATTTCATTTCAGAGAATGATTTCATGATCTTGGGAGTCTTGGTTTTTTTGAACTGTGAGGCAAGTTCACAGATGTGATTGAAGCAGAAAGCAAAGCTAGGGGAAGATGTGATAGCAGTCTTCCAGTATTTATTTATTATTTTTATTATTTGATTTGTCAATCGCTTACAAGATAATAGGAATAAGTATAACAAATGTCTCACTTAACAACAGAAATTTTGGGCTCAATTGTAGTCATTAGTCAAGGACTTATGTAACCCCACACCAATATATGTCCAGCCTTATTTAGAGCACAGTTGACCTGGGGGGAGAAGAGATTGAAGAAAAGGTTATGTTCCTATTGTGTTTGCATCTTTCTGTTTACAATTTTGTGGGGTCCTTGGTGCTCTCTGAGCTTGTTTGATTGTTTTCTTGAAGATATTTCATTACCCAACTAGGTAACATCATCAGTGCTAGAAGCGAGTGGGATTTGGTCTCTGTTTATATATAGTGGTTTGCCCTGTCATTGTTGGTGGGACTGTTATTTCTTCTTACTGCTTTCACAATTAGCTGTTGTTTACAGTTTGACTATTTGTCTGAGTTGGTAGTTCTGTGATTGGGGTATTTTTTTATTACTATTATTATTTTTGACAGCTTGTTTGTTGATCTGGTATTAATCCTGGTGTTAATTCCTGTTTATCTGCATGTTGATTGCTGGCAAGGAGGTGTTTTGGTTAGTTTTGACATATATGTGCTTAAGGGAATTAAGAGCTGGTGCACACACACACACACACACACCCCTATTATGTGCAATGTATGATTTTATATTCTATACTTAGATCGGACCGAAGACGGTGTAGTTCTAGGTTTTCTAGGTCTAGAATTTTGAGTCTGGTGGCATGAGGTATTCTGCAATGAATAGAGGAGTGGAGAACTCTTCTTGTGAAATATTTCTGGACTTTCTCAACTGTATTAATATCAGATACGTAATGCGTGTTCCAGACTGTTGAGCTGTATTCAAGTATTGATCTGGCAAATGTTTTGTATGCCCTAGTTAGTAGTGTGATATTACCAGAGAAAAAGCTATGATTATACTGCTACAATGCAGAAAACGGGCCTTTTGACCTTCACACCTCAGTCCCCACTTGTTTCATTGACAAACCAGAGAACAAGGGAAGCAAGGAAGTGAAATCATTTGGCTCAGAGATTAAGGAGTGAAATAATCTTACACAATACCTGGCACCTCAAAGGAGATAGAGAAGAAATACGTGCAAAGGCTATTTCAGAAGTACAAAAGGTCACACCTGCACGAAACGTCGTAACTGAGAGCTTGGCTTCAGGAAATAAAACAAAAGGCATCCTTACAATAAAATCCACCGGAAAAAGGCAAAGTTTTGTTCTCCTGGAATGTGTAAATACTTTTCTCCTTGTTAATTCCTGTTTATCTGCATGTTGATTGCTGGCAAGGAGGTGTTTCTTGGAAAGGCACGAACTGTTTCCGGGATCAACAGTTTAATTTAGTTCCTTTAAAGCAGACTATAAGTGATAGTTATTGTGAAATATGCAAGTATAGCTTTTTTTAAAAAAATGAATTACTAGTGTTGGAGTTGACTCTGACTGGCAATGGGGTGTACAAAAAGGAGATATTGAATGATTCATTTCCCAATCACAATAAGGACAACAATTAAGACATTTTGGGGGAGGGGGGAGAAATTCTATGGGTGCAAATTTATATCACCTGGTTAACCGGCTCTTATTGTAGAGCAGTAATCCCATCGAAAACAAGGTTGCAGACAGAGTACAAATTGTCCTTGGGCAGACTGGCAAAAAAGAGAAAAGAAAAAGGATATTGGTAGAGTTTTAATTATGAGCTTTTTTCAGTTTGTGTCTAAGGGAGCTGCCAATAATATTTGAAAGGGGTAATGTGTTCAGAATACTGTGTCAGGATTCCAGTAATTGCCCTCATTAAACCATGATTCTTGAGCCAAACTTCAAACAATTTATTAGAGGTGACATACCTGCACTGCCCTGTATGAAGCCAGCTCTGGCAATACGTAATTTACAGTCACCTGTGACCCTGTTTCCCCAACTTCCCCTTGGGTGTCTCATAAACCAGATTCTCCAATTGAGCATATTCACAGGCTGAGTGTCATCATTCACATTCTCCAATGAAATATATTCCAGGCAAAAGCTCTGGTATTTTAGTTACAATCTTTTAAAGATAAGAGTTGGAATGTACTTTTGCTTTCAAGTGCTCTTCCAGATTTCTTTCCTTCCCCCACCACTTTTTTTTTATGGCAACTACTAAAACAGGCCTAGGAATATTTTATGAGTTGACATTGTGTCCCAAAGGTGCTTTTTCAAAAGAACTGAAGAAACTTCTTGGATGAGAAGGGAAAGGTCTTTAAAGAAAAACGAATGTCCAGTTGCTTTTTGGAAAAGTCCCTTTGGGACAATTGAGTCCTGGATGATTGAGAATCTCCATAGAACCATTCAGAATAACAGATGGACAGTTAAATTAATCAATCCATTTTGATAAAATAAAAAGATGATAGATGACATGTTTCAAAGGAAGGAGACAAAGTTGTGATTATCTGGAGAACTAATCCCAGCCATGTTTAGAAGGTACCAAATTAGGAACAACCAGGATAATGGATGTCCACCTTAGTATCTTGCACAACTATTGCATTCAGACAGACAGCTTTTCTGTAACCCAAGCCAATTTTTTGCTAAAGAAAAGACAGTTTTAACTCATTCTGCTTAAATAAGAACAGTCCTCAAAGCTCTAAACTAGTACCGTATATACTCGAGTATAAGTCGACCCAAATATAAGCCGAGGCACCTAATTTAACCACAAAAAACTGGGAAAACTTATTGACTCGAGTATAAGTCGAGGGTGGGAAATGCAGCAGCTACTGGTAAATTTCAAAAATAAAAATAGATGCCAAAAAAAACTTTCACTAGGACAGTTGAGAATAAGTTTGATGTTCACAATTTCCTCTTTGAAAGAGACCAGTAAATAGGGAACAAGAAGATGAAGAAAAAGAAGTGTGTTTTTTCACACTTTTCACACTGCAGTGAACAAAAATGGCATCATAGGAACAGGCTTATTCTCAGCCCAAAGGTTTGTTTCTGATTTCTTCCCTGATTTAAGGGAAATTTGGGAAACGATCTCACTATCATGAAAGGTTTGATTGATTCACTAACCCAAAAGATGATGATGATGACAGTGGTAGGCAGGAGTCACTCTCTCCCTTGCAAGAAAAAACCAAGAGCCGTTCTTATGATCTCTCTCTCTCTCTCTCTCTCCCCCTCCTCCCGAGTGGACTGAAAGCAGCTGGAGCTGAGGAAATGAAACTGAGTGAAGCGACCTCGGCTCGTGTTGCTTTTTCAGCCTAGAGCTCAGAAAAGCCTCCCCCTCCCATGCTTAAAAGTTGCAAAGGAAACACGGAAGCAGGGAAGCGGCTGCCCAGCTTCGGAGCTCCACACCATTTTTTTTTCAGAGGGGAATCTGACTCGAGTATAAGCCGAGGCGGTTTTTTTCAGCACAAAAAATGTGCTGAAAAACTCGGCTTATACTCGAGTATATACGGTAATCCACACTGCAAAGATGATGCCGTAGTAGCCATGCCAAAAAACAATTACAACAATTGTTGCTTACTTTAAAAGGTATGGATGGAGGATTGGTGCTGCCATAGTTATTAGATGAATCAGTGCAGTTCAGTGAATCATTTGGTTGTTAAATGAACCTGGCTTCCCTCTTTTGACTCTGCTTGGCAGATGCCAGCTGTGGCAGATGTGAGGTGGTTTTAAATGGCAATAATTATGACCCTGGGATGCTTCAACTGTAACCATATGTCAGTTGCCAAGTGCCCAAATGTCGATCACATGACCATGAGGATGCTGTGATAATTGTAAGTGTGAAGACTGGTTGTCACTTTTTTCATTGCCATTGTAACTTTGAATTGGTTGTAAGTTGAGGGTTTACAGGTTTTATCCTTTCTTCTACTCCATTCCATTCTATTATTCTGTTCTATTCTATTCTGTTCTGTTCTTATTCTTATTCTTCCATTCCATTTCATTCCATTTCTATTATTCTATTCTACCTATCCATTCTTATTCTACTCTACTCTACTCTACTCTAATCTAATCTAATCTACTCTATTCCATTCCACTCTATTCTATTCTACTCCACTCCACTCCACTCCACTCCACTCCATTCCATTCCATCTATCCTATCCTATCCTATCCTATCCTATCCTATCCTATCCTATCCTATCCTATCCTATCCTATCCTATCCTATCCTATCCATTCTTATTCTACTCTACTCTACTCTATTCTACTCTACTCTACTCCGTTCCATTATTTTTCTTCTGTTCAATAGTGTCCAATTCTCGGAAATTCCGGTTTGTCGGCTTCGCCAGCGGCAGGGTTTCGCAATCCTGCACGATCCCTGCCGCGCTAGCCGTTTTGGTGCCTCCGATCCGGACAGGTTTGGAGGCTAAGGCTGCTCTGCAGAGGCAGCCGAAGATAGGGGGGAGCTGGTGAGGGGTTTTGGGGTGTTGCAGACTCCCTCCCCAGCTGGCAAACCCCCCTTTTCTCAAGGCGGTCGAGTGGCGGTCTGTAATGGCCACCACAAAGAAGACTGAGCAGGAGGAAGAGGGGAGAAAGTTTTCAAGAGTTTTTTGGCTGATCCAGGACTTTAAGAGGCGTTTAATCCTGAGAACTATGACTTTTTGAAAAATACTTGGTTTCCAGAGGAGGATTTCAAGCGGCAAAATTGAGGTGCTGAAAGGAAAGTTTACTCTCCTTCCCTATGGAATTAACAAATGGCCATTGAGAAACCTGTTGTTTTTTATAAAAGGTAAAAACTTGGCTTCTTGTTATAAGTGGGAAGGGAGAGAACAAAAAAAAATATTAAGATCTTGCTGGAGGAGATGCCTTGAAGATCTTGAGACTAGAAATTGATTGCAACAAGGCTGTAAAATACAGATTGGGCTTTTTTTCTTTTCCCTTTTACTGATACCACCCCAGGAAGAGAAAGCAAGAATCTTGTGCGTTGTTTGGACTGATTGATGTCTCTGGGACTTTGAGGAATTGTTTTAACTTTTGAAACATTTTGGTTGCTCTAAGAAGAACAAAGAATGGCTTTATCTGATGATGAACTTAGAAAGGAATATCAAGAAAGTAAGGACGCTGTGAAAGAAGCTTTCCTTTCTTTAGAAATGGTGCTTGCTATTTATCAGCAAACACAACAACAGATGGAGGAAATAGAAGGAGAAGAAGAAAAAGAAGAAGAAGACGCCATCTTCAGTGAATCTAAAAAATTAATTAAGAGAGAAAGGAGAAAGAAAGGAAGGAAAATGAAGGACTTAAGACTTAAAAAAACACTTAAGAAAGGAAAAAATAAAATGCAAAACTAACTCAATGTTACTGAGCAAAAGGAGAAAGGTTTACAACAGAGAGGGAAAGCTAAAAAGGCGGAGGTTAGTAGAGGGAGGGGTAAAAAGGCCAGGGGGGATAAGAAAGGGAGGGAAAAGCCACAAAGGTATGAAACAAGATGGGAAAAAAGGATTTTTTTTTAGGGATAAAGGGTAAGGTATAATTTCTTTAAAAAAGTAGATTCTGCAAGGTACATAAGATGGTACTATGTATTAGAAATAGAAAACTAGAATGTTATAAGAATTAATAAAAGATTAAAATATTGAAATGTTTAGTAATGACAGATTTTAAAATTTAATAAAATTGTAGCACTTGTTTTTTGAAATAGACAATCGGAATGTTATAAGATTTAATATTTAGATTTGTTATCTAATTATATTAATTATTATGAATTTATTATTTTTTCTCTTTAAAAGTTAGTAGGTAGAATGTACTAAGCAGAATCAGATTGGGTATCAGGCGTTATTTTAAATATTAATTTAAGGGGGAGGATAGAAAGGCATCATACTTTGATCAGTGATTTCAGGAGAAATTCTTTTTTTTTTTTTTACTATAGGGAATGAGATAAATGGATAATTTGGAAAGAATGGACAAAAAATACAAATACAATGATTTAAATTAAAATGAATTAAATAAAATAGAAATAAGAAGAATGAAAAGCGGGGAGAAGTTTTATAGAAGATATAGAATGGTAAATAAGATAGGTAATGGTATATAAGATGAGCACGAATTTAATTGAAGTCCATACAAAGAGAGGTAATCTGGGGCCAAACTACTTTCTTAAAAGAAGTTTTATATTTTTGTGTTTTGTGTATCTATGTTTTGTTTGAGAATTAATAAAACCTCGGAGGAATGTTGGATGAGAATAATGGTAATCAAGTCAGAGAGGAATGAAGATGATGATTATAAACTGGATAAATATAGAAAATAATAATAATAACAATGAAATTGAATACGAAAAGAGAAAAATGAGAAATTTGTTAAGAGATATCTATATGTTTATATTGAAATGGTGTAAAACAGAATTATGTTGCATAAAATAATATTCTACTTGACTTGTAAAATTAATAATGTAAAGAGGTTTTATGTATTTAATGGTTAATGATGGTTTGTTTGTCTTTAAAACCAATAAAATTTGTTTCAAAAAAAAAAAAATAGTGTCCAATTCTCAGAAACTTCCTGGACCAATCCCTACAATCTTCTTGGCAAGTAGCTTTTCAAAATAGCTTGCCATTGCTTCCTTCCTAGGGCCGAGAGAAGAGTGACTGGCTAAAGTTCACCCAGCTGAACTAGAACTCACAGTCTCCTAGTTTGTAGCCTGCTGCCTTAACCATTGCACCAAACTGGTTCTTGGATTATAATAATACAATCAAATACAAATGAAACATAGAGAAAAGATAAGTGAAAGGAGTAAAAATGCAAGGAAAGAAGAAAGAAGAAAGGAAAAGAGCAATATAATACAGAGAAAAGAAATATATGAAGAAGTGACTTCCAACATTCAGGACAAGTATAAACAAATTTAGTGACTCTTCACCTTCTCTGTAGCCACAAACATTTTTCTCCCATATGCCATCTTCATTCAACCATGTCATTGTGTTGAAGGGTTACAACTTTCCAAAGGCAATTGTAACTGCTTTGCAACCATACCATAACACTCTCAACTCTCCCAAACGGCTTCTAAGGAATCCTAAAATGTGTTCAACGGTTGATTTTCTGCAAGGTTCTTAAGGGGAAAAAAGAAAACCTCGTGAAATGTTGATGTTCCTTCTGAGTCTGCACAAAATGTTTGTTGTGTAAGAATGCCAGCATCTTATAAGATCCGGTGGATGAGTTGTTAAAGTGTTGCAAAGATTTCACAATTCTGTGAGTTTACCCTTTTTCAAAATTGCTTTTGATTGTTGTTGTTGTTAGTTGCGAAGTCGTGCCTGACCCATCGCAACCCCATGGACAAAGTTCTTCCAAGCCTTCCTGTCCTTTATCATCCTCCCAGAGTCCATTTAAGATCACGCTGGCTGCTTCAGTGATTCCATCCAGTCACCTTATTCTCTGTCATCCTCTTCTTCTTTTGCCCTCAATTGTTCCCAGCATGAGGATCTTCTCCAGGGAGTCCTTCCTTCTCATTAGGTGGCCAAAGTCTTTGGGTTTCATCTTCAGGATCTGACCTTCTAAAGAGCAGTCAGGGTGGATCTCCTCTGGGACTGACCTAGAAGTGGTATTCAGTAGGTTCTGACCAGTTCTGGAGAACCGGTAGCGGAAATTTTGAGTAGTTCGGAGAACTGGCAAATGCCACCTCTGACTGGCCCTGCCAACCCCATCTGTTCTCTGCCTCCTGAGTCCCAGCTGATTGGCTGGATCTTCTTTTGTTGCCCTGCACAGGAGAACAGAGCTGGAAAGCAGGTTAGTGGGGTGGGGAGGGAATGGGGATTTTGCAATAACCTTCCCCCAGGAGTGGGGAGGGAATGGAGATTTTGCAGTATCCTTCCCCTGCCATGCCCAGCAAGCCACATCCGCCAAGCCATGCCACGCCTACCAAGCCATACCCGCAGAACCGGTAGCAAAAGTTTTTGGATCCCACCACTGGAATGACCGGTTTGATCGGCCTTGCAGTCCAAGGGACTCGCAGGAGCCTTCTCCAGCACCATAGTCCATTCTTTGTCGCTCGGCCTTCCTTATGCTTTTGATACCTGGTGCCTAAAAATGTTAATACCCTCTAAATCAGGCGTGTCCGACCTCTTGGCTCAGCTGGGCCACATTGAGTGAAGAAGGAATTGTCTCAGGCTGCAAATAAAATGCAGACTACAGTTAATGTATATAAATGCACATAATAATGTTAAAAGCTAACAATCTTGTGGGGGCCACATTACTAGCTGTCCAGGGCCACAGGCAGGGCGCAGGTTGGACACACCTGTTCCAAATCATTTTTTCATTATCCAGAGTCCACTTTCTGGATAGAAACTTTTTTTTAAAGACCAACCCGAGCCTCTTTGAAGGTTAAGCTTCAATGAGATTTAAATTTCATCACCTAGAGTGGAGGCAAAAAAAAAATGAATATGCAATAAGTAGAGTGGTTACATTGGCCAAGGACAATGGGGTAAGGGGAAATGCAGCTTAAACCCAGGGCCCTATTACCATCCTGAGGCTGGATTTCCTCATCCCTCTGCATGTTATCTGCAAAAGAGAAGATGTTTCCACTTACAGGAGGCTGTAAAATCAATTTTTCCAAACTTACGAGCAGTGTTGCTTGCAGTTACAAGCCCCTATCTGTATTACCTACTCAGGCAAAGGTGCTGCATTTAAGAACAAGTTGTGCACCACCCAAAAGAGAGGAAGCGTTGATGCTGTCCCAGTTTGGAAAGCAAAGTTTTGATTTTCATTGGGCACAGAAGATAGAGGGAAGGACTTATTGCAGAAGGGATGAGCCACTGGTTATCCTGATGCCTCAAGGATGATATACAAGGCAGAGAGGGAGGGTGAAAAAGTGAAAAAGCAGAAGTTGAAAGATTACAAAGACTTACAAAAGACAGCCCAAAAAGATTGTTATTGTTGGCTTTACTGCATTAAGGAAGGAACAGCTTTGTTGTTACTCCATTTGTCAACTTCCTGGGTGTGCATCACTCTTAGATGAAGTAAGAATTTCAGGAAATGGAGAACCGTCATAGCACGAAAGGAAAGAGGCCTCTAGAGTGACATTTGTCTTCTGACCACAGAACAGGCATTCAGTCTAAGGAAGCAGAACTCAAAAAGGCACGAAGGGAGAAGTAAGGGAAGGAATATGTGACTTGTCACCACCTACATACAATTCAGCTTTTTCAGAAAAAAATGAATGTAGAAGCATGATGATGTTATCTCATAGCCTACCCTATGTCATTTTTAAAAATTCTTTCTCATTCTGTGTGCGGAGATTGGATGGATGGATGGATAGATGGATGGATGGATGGATGGATGGATGGATGGATGGATGGATGGATGGATGGAAAGAGAGAGACAGATGGATACATTGATGATAGATAGATAGACAGATAGATAGATGAATGGGTAGATAAATATGGATAGATGGACAGATGAATGGAGAAAAATGGATAGAGATAGATAGATAGATAGATAGATAGATAGATAGATAGATAGATAGATAGATAGATAGATGATGGAAAGATGGATGGATGGATAGAAAGAGAGAGAGAGAGAGAGAGATGGATAGATGAATGGAGAGAAAGATGGATAGAGATAGATAGATAGATAGATAGATAGATAGATAGATAGATAGATAGATAGATAGATAGATGATGGAAAGATGGATGGATAAATGGAAAGAGAGACAGACAGATGGATAGATAAATAAATAGAGATATAGATAGAGAGAGGGAGAGAGACAGAGAAAGACAGAAACAGAGGGAGAAGGGAATACTGTGTATGGGTTGATTTTTATCAGATTGATGTCAGCTCTTACCAACCACCTAGATTTTTTCAGGAGGGTCCATCCAATCCTGGAGCTTCCACAGACCAATATGGAATGAGAGATTTGAGTCCGAAGGCAAAATGAATTACAACCATTGTTAGGGATAAGGGTGAACTTAAAATGAGGGATACACCCTAGCAGAATCTGCACGGCAGTCAGGCAGGCAGGCAAAATATTTGAGATAAACGTTTTTGTAGCTTACACTCAGTAAAAACAGATACACTGTGCTAGTTAAATAGTTTTATTCCAGTAAGAGTTTTAGCACAGTCAAAAACAGTCCATATATCATTCATTAGTTCAGTCCGTCTGGGGATTATTCAGTTGCAAAGTCCAGTGTCGAAAAAGAGGTCAGTAAACTTACAAATATCAGTCCAGTAATAAATCTTCTCACAGTAGAGATATGAAGAAATTCAAACCTCCTTTCTCTCTTCAGCAAAAGCAGCAGCTGCAGCAGGAAACCATCAATCCATCATTGTCAGCAAGCAATTCAGTAAGCCAGCAATACAGTAAGCTCTCTTGCTCCCTTTTATGGCGGTTTTACAGCTGCACCCAAAATTACATGGTTTGCTGTTTAAAGTGACACACACTTTAACTTCACTATCATAGTTTATATATATTATTTTACCCAAACTACGTTAGGTAACCTTGTTATTCCTAACACACTCCCCTTTTGGGTAATATTATATATTTACAACCTTAACCCATAGTCATCACAACTTTCTTTGTGTTTGACTGAACCTTGGGCTTTTGTAAACTGATCAGCAATATTTTCTTCAGTCATACAATATTCCAATCTTATCAAACCATTTTTTACAGATTGTCTTACATTCAGATATCTAAGATCTGTATGCTTAGATCTCATTTTCACAGCAATATTTGTAGCCAACCATATGGCTGCTTGATTGTCCTCATAAACTACAATGGAATCATTAACAGTTATTCCCATATCCAATAACAACTGTTTATACAGAATTAAATCAGTACATAATAAAGATAGACATGAAAATTCTGCTTCCATTGTAGACATACTTATGTGTTGCTGTCTAATTGACCTCCAACCAATCAGTGCTTTTCCTAACAGTATAGCCATACCTGAAGTTGTTCACCTAGTGTTTATGTCTGTTGCAAAACTTGCATCAGCATATGCACTTAAAGTCAGATCATCTTTTGGCTCCAAATACAATGCATAGTGCATTGTCCTTTTAAGATATCTTAATATACGCTTTGTCGCTTGCCAGTGTCATTCAGTGGGTTCAGCATTGAATCTTGACAATTGATTAATGCTATAGGCAATGTCTGGCCTTGACCAATTACTAATATACAATAAACTACCAATTAACGATTGATAAATGGTCTTATCAAAATTTGGACTTTGAGCATCAGTGCAGCCAAATTCCTGACTCATTGGAGTTTTTGCCGGTTTACAAAGTTCCATCTTGTATGTTTTTAGTAATTGATAAATCTTATCCTCTTGAGATATCTTATAGCTACCTTTGGTTTTATTTATTGTCAATCCGAGATACTGTTTTATTTCTCCTAATTGCTTTAATTTTATCCTCTTACTTAATAATGATATTATTTCAGTAGCTTCATTATTAGTGTTTGTAATTAAGGCAATATCATTTGTAAACAACAATAATAATGACACTGTTCCATTTGTCTCTTTCTTAAATACACATGGATCAGCTAAACCTGCTTTAAACCCTATATTGTTTAACTCCTTAACAATATATTGGTTCCATTCATAACCAGATTGTTTTAATCCATAGAGACTCTTTTTAAGTTTCCAACAGTCATTATTTGTTTTATCATCCTTAATTCCTATAGGTTTCTTTAAATATATAGTGTGCTGCAATAATGCATGCAGATAAGCAGTTTCTACATCTAAGTGATTTATAATATAGTTTTTCTTAGCTGCCCACACTAAAGCTGCTCTCAAGGTTGTTGCTTTTAGACTCGGTGCAAATACTTCATCATAATCACATGCAGTTTGATTAAATCCTTGAGCTACCAATCTAGCCTTATGGGTAACAGTCCCATTTTTACCTGTTTTTAATTTAAATATCCATTTACAGCCAATGGACTTTTCACCTGGAGGTAATTTAACATTTTCATAAACTTTCATTTGTTTCAATGAATTTACTTCCTTCTCCACTGCTCTATGCCAATTTTCTTGTTCCTTTGCAGGATACATTCTAAGTTCTTCAACAGTAGTTGGAACTTTACTAACTTGGCAAACTACACTTGCTTGGTATCTGTCAGGTGGTCTGGTTTCACGTGTTGAGCATCTAGGTATTACAGGGCTTACAGGTGGACTTTCATGTACTACCTGTTCCTGGTTATCTATTTCTTCCTGTTCACCTATTTTTTCTTGTTCTGGTCCTATGTGCTCTTCCTGTACTTCCTCTTTAATTGTACTCTTCTTATTACTGATATGTTGTTTTGGTCTTTTGTAGGTTTCTATAATTACATCTTTACTTGAATCTTGCTCCAGTTTTTCCCATCCTACATGTTCAAGGAGTTGTGCACTAGCACTGCAGTAAACTCTAGATGTACCTTTTTCCCAGAATCTGTATGATTTGTAATTAGATTCATAACACACAAAGAATAACTTTTTAGCCCTATGCTGCCCCTTATGTCTCAGTTGTGTAGGAATATGCACCCATGCTGGTGCTCCAAATGTGTGCATGTAGCTTAGGTAAGGTTTTCTACCATGCCACCGTGTGAATGATAATTCACCTGTTGTTGAGTTAACAACATTATTCAATATATGATTACCACACATTATTACTTCTCCCCATAAAGTTTCGGGTAATCCTGAATCCGACAACATAGTACGAGCCATTGCCTGTATTGTTTGGCCTCGTCTTTCTATAAAGGAATTATGTTGTGGCCTATACAGTGCAGACTTTTTATGTTCAACACCTGCCATCTTCAATTTATTTTGGAATTTATTATTTATAAATTCAGTACCATTATCAGTTACAAGAGTTACTAATTTCCTTTTAGTTTTTCTTTCTGCAAACTTCAACCAATTAAAGAAATTCTGATATGTTTCCGTTTTACTCTTCATTAAATAACAGAAACCATATCTAGAATAATGATCCATTATACTTAATATATAACGAGCACCTCCCACACTTGGTTTTTTAGGACCTATAATATCAGCAAATATGACCTCTAGAGGTTCTTTAGTTTTAAATCCATTTATTCTATTTGCTGGTATTACCTTGCTTTTTTCTTGACTGCAAGCACTGCAGTGCAAATATTTACTGCAAGGCTTCAGCTTTATACCTTCAGACAGTTCAACCGTTTGCTTAAGCATTTTAAAATTTATATGCCCCAAACATCTGTGTAACAAATGTATGCATTCATCATGAGGTTTAACGTTATTATACACTGTGTTAGCTACCTCTAACTGATTATCCTTTAAAACATACAATTCACCTTTTAAAGTTGCAGTAACTTTTTAACCTTCCTTTTCTATTATGCAGTTTTATCCCCTAAAGGTAACTACGTAACCTAGTTTAATCAAAACTCTAACCGAAAGCAAATTAAACTTAAGTTGTGGTACATATAACATTTTTACATTTTCTTTTATGCAAGAACAATGTGCAATACCTTCACTTTTTGCTTTCATTTTCCAGCCATTAGCTAACGATATCTGCTGTGAACTCGTGGACATCTTAACAAATCTTTTCTTATCTTTCGTTATGCAGTGCGATGCTCCACTATCTACAACCCATAAATTATTATTCACAGTTTCGTTGCTATACATGGCTAACTCTAAGCATTTTTTATCCTTTTGATGCCTTTTAGCATTCTGGCTGGCATTGTGGCATTTTTCTTTCTTGCAGAATCTAGCCAAATGTCTTTTTCCTCCACAATTAAAACATTTTCTAATTGTATAGGCTGTCGAAGATTCTTTATCTTCTTGAGGTTGTTCCCTTCTGAGTTGATCCCTTTCAAGCCTTCTCCTGGCTTCTTCAATTAATCTGCCAGTAATGTCAGTTAATGTAAGGTTATCTTTTGGCAGTACTTCCAGTGAAGTTACATAGTTATCATAGCTATCATCTAACGAAGACAACATTATATAAACCTGATGCAATTCTGTGAAGATAAGTTCTTTTTCATGCAGTTCCTGAAAAATCTTCTTCATAGTGTTTATATGAGTCAACATGTCTCCATTCTTTTGAAGATGTGTTCTGAACAGTTTCCGTGTAAGATTTATATGTGCTCCTACACTGTCTCGAACATAAATCTTCTTTAAATTCTCCCAACATTTAGCAGCAGTTTCTTCTCCACGAATATGGACAAGCTGCTGGTCACAGAGTGTCAGTCCTATTATACAGAGAGCTTGCTCATTCTTCAGTTTATATTCTTGTATTTTCTGGGCATCATCCTCATCTTCCGGATGCCAAGCATCTACCTCTGGTGGGTTTTGAATTATACTCCACAAACTTTCTCTGCGTAAAAGTAGGCTGCATTTCATAGACCATGAAACATAGTTTGTTCCATCCAGTTTGGATATTAAAGACAAACTTGGTAAATTGACTTGTGCCATCTTTTTCTGGATATTAAACTATAATTAATAAAACACAGCTGTCTGTTTACAGTACTGTGTAACTACACTAACTCTCACTTTATATAAGCCTGTTATATCCTGGTTAGTCTGACTGTGCAGTCTGGGCCCATAACCAGTGTTAGGGGTCAGGCAGGCAGGCAAAATATTTAAGATAAACGTTTTTGTAGCTTACACTCAGTAAAAACAGATACACTGTGCTAGTTAAATAGTTTTATTCCAGTAAGAGTTTTAGCATAGTCAAAAACAGTCCATATATCATTCATTAGTTCAGTCTGTCCAGGGATTATTCAGTTGCAAAGTCCAGTGTCGAAAAAGAGGTCAGTTAACTTACAAATATCAGTCCAGTAATAAATCTTCTCACAGTAGAGATATGAAGAAATTCAAACCTCCTTTCTCTCTTCAGCAAAAGCAGCAGCAGCAGCAGGGAACCATCAATCCATCATTGTCAGCAAGCAATTCAGTAAGCCAGCAATACAGTAATCAATCAAGTTCTCTTGCTCCCTCTTATGGCGGTTTTACAACCACACCCAAAATTACATGCTTTGCTTTTTAAAGTGACACACACTTTAACTTCACTATCATAGTTTATATATATTATTTTACCCAAACTACGTTAGGTAATCTTGTTATTCCTAACAACCATAACTGAGCCTGGAATTACGATCATAAGTCAAGGCATCACATGACCAGATTCGAAGTTACAACCATTTTTTTAATGTCATCTGTTAAGCAACCACAGCTGTGGTTAGGCAAATGCGTTTTCTCATAGGGGTGTTCTTTGCCAAAAAACAGAAGTAAATTCCAAGATCAGGCAAAACGATCACAAATCAGTCACATGACTACAGGATACTGCAAATGACCATAAAGAGTAGCTGGCTGCCAAGCATCAGAAATGCAATCATGTGGCCCTAGGTGTGTGTGTGTGTGTGTACAAGCGTGCACGTCCATTGTAACTCCACAAATAGGTTCTAAATATCTCCGGTGAAGTCCATCATGATTTCAAACGATTGTTAAGTGACCAGTCATAAGTTGAGGATTTCATGTAACTATATACAGGTAGCCCTTGACCCACAACCACAATTCAGCCCAATGTTTCTGTTGCTAAGCGAAACATTTGTTAAGTGAGTTTTGTTCTATTTAATGACCTTTCTTGCCACCCATTGTTAAGTGAATCACTGCAAGCTAGTAGCAAGGGTCGTTAAGCGGATATCGCTTCCAGGTTGATTTTGCTTGTCAGAGGATTGCAGAAAATGATCACATTATCCCGAGACCCTGCGACCATCATACATATGAGTCAGTTGCCAACAGTCTGAATTTTGATCGTGGGGATGCTGCAATGGTCATAAGTGCGAAAAACAGTCCAAAGTAGCTTTTTTCAGTGCTGTTGTAACTTTGAATGGTCACTAAATAAACCATTGTAAGTCAAGGACAATCTGTATATTACAAATCAGTTAGAATATAAAGAAAGAAAAAGTCAGAGATTGATTAGCTTTTTCCCCCCCAAGAAGCTCCTTTTTCTCCTTTTTTCTTCTTTACAACACTCATAAATATTTACTTTTATTCATATGTTAAATTTGTTTGCTGCCCATCTCGTTGCAATCTGGTCAGCTAAGCAACAATAAATATGGAGACCTTAGTATGAAGCTCAAAGACTGGGACCTTTTTTCTATTATAAAATAATTTAATGCATTTTGCAGTTGTCTACCAATGCTGCACTTGGCTTTTAATTGTACAATTCAAGCAGCCTTATATTTATTAACATTTTATAAATTATATTTAACAATATCAACATTTTTAAATTTTTATTTCAAAGGTTTACGATCTCAACCAAAATAGTGTTAATGGTTATTAGTTTAAATTCCATAAATGACACTGTACCCAGCTAGAATTTACATTTTAATAAGAGATAAGTTGTGTGTCATAACACCATAAAACAATGAGTAGGGGAAAATAAGGGAAGGGTTAAGTTATGAAGTGGTTCCCACAATCAACACCCTCCATCTATTATTTTTTTTCCTCTTTCAGTTCTGCTTTTATAGTTTTTAAAGCTTTTTTAAAATAATGATTGTATAACGGTTGTCCCAAATATGCTTTTTTATGAGGCAACTGGACTTTCTTTGTTTTTATTGAAGACTTTTCATTTCTCATCCAAGAAGCTTCTTCAGTTCTGATTATCAGAGTTGAAGAAGCTTCTTGGATGAGAAGTGAAACGTCTTCAAAGAAAAACCAGAAAGTCCAGTTGCCTCTTGAAAAAGCACCTTTTGGGAACTTCCGGTTTGTTGGCTTCGCCAGCGGCAGGGTTCCGCGATCCTGCGCGATCCCTGCCGCGCTAGCCGTTTTGGTGCCTCCAATCTGGATGGGTTTGGAGGCTAAGGCTGCCCTGCAGAGGCAGCCGAAGATAGGGGGGAGCTGGTGAGGGGTTTGGGGGTGTTGCAGACTCCCTCCCCAGCCGGCAAAACCCCTTTTTCTCAAGGTGGTCAAGCGGCGGTCTGTAGTGGCTGCCACAAAGAAGCTGGCAACTGGGTAAGACTGAGCAGGAGGAAGAGGGGAGAAAGTTTTCAAGAGAAAGTTTTTTGGCTGATCCAGGACTTTAAGAGGCATTTAATCCTGAGAACTATGACTTTTTGAAAAATACTTGGTTTCCAGAGGAAGATTTCAAGCGGCAAAATTGAGGTGCTGAAAGGAAAGTTTACCCTCCTTCCCTGTGGAATCAACAAATGGCCATTGAGAAACCTGTTGTTTTTTATAAAAGGTAAAAATTTGGCTTCTTGTTATAAGTGGGAAGGGAGAGGACAAAAAAATATATATTAAGATTTTGTTTGAAAATCTTGAGACTAGAAATTGATTGCAACAAGGCTGTAAAATACAGATTGGGCTTTTTTTCTTTACTGATACCACCCCAGGAAGAGAAAGTGAGAACTTTGTGCGTTGTTTGGACTGATTGATGTCTCTGGGACTTTGAGGAATTGTTTTAACTTT
Organism: Hydrophis major; assembly: GCA_033807585.1. Lineage (NCBI taxonomy): Eukaryota > Metazoa > Chordata > Lepidosauria > Squamata > Elapidae > Hydrophis > Hydrophis major. The sequence goes on from CM066329.1 coordinate 58,537,375, forward strand.
TGAAACATTTTGGTTGCTCTAAGAAGAACAAAGAATGGCTTTATCTGATGATGAACTTAGAAAGGAATATCAAGAAAGTAAGGACGCTGTGAAAGAAGCTTTTCTTTCTTCAGAAATGGCGCTTGCTATTTATCAGCAAACACAACAACAGATGGAGGAAATAGAAGGAGAAGAAGAAAAAGAAGAAGAAGACGCCATCTTCAGTGAATCTAAAAAATTAACTAAGAGACAAAGGAGAAAGAAAGGAAGGAAAATGAAGGACTTAAGACTTAAAAAAACACTTAAAGGAAAAAATAAGATGCAAAACCAACTCAATGTTTCTGAGCAAAAGGAGAAAGAAGATTCTGCAAGGTACATAAGATGGTATTATGTATTAGAAATAGAAAACTAGAATGTTATAAGAATTAATAAAAGATTAAAATATTGAAATGTTTAGTAATGACAGATTTTAAAATTTAATAAAATTGTAGCACTTGTTTTTTGAAATAGACAATCGGAATGTTATAAGATTTAATATTTAGATTTATTATCTAATTATATTAATTATTATGAATTTATTATTTTTTCTCTTTTAAGGTTAGTAGGTAGAATGGACTAAGCAGAATCAAATTGGGTATCAGGCGTTATTTTAAATATTAATTTAGGGGGAGGATAGAAAGGCATCATACTCTGATTAGTGATTTCAGGAGAAATTCTTTTTTTTTTTTACTATAGGGAATGAGATAAATGGATAATCTGGAAAGAATGGACAAAAAATACAAATATAATGATTTAAATTAAAATGAATTAAATAAAATAGAAATAAGAAGAACGAAAAGCGGGGAGAAGTTATAAAGAAAAATAGAATGGTAAATAAGATACCGTATATACTCGAGTATAAGCCGAGTTTTTCAGCCCATTTTTTGTGCTGAAAAACCCGCCCTCGGCTTATACTCGAGTCAGATTCCCCTCTGAAAAAAAAATGACCCACCGCCATGTGAGAATGCTCAGACACGAAATCTATCCGACCGAAAATAAGTGTGTGTGTGTGGGGGGGAGGATTTTAACAGAGGGAAGATGTAGGGAGAAGGCAAAAGTGACGGAAGATCCTTCAGGGGAAACTGAGGGGGAGACTCACCCTTGGTCCAGATGAGCCCCCTTCCCCTTTCTCTAGGCTGAGAAAACAACGCGAGCCGAGGTTGCTTCGGCTCCACTCAGCTTCGTTTCCTCAGCTCCAGCTGCTTTCAGTCCACTCGGGAGGAGGGGGAGGAGGAGGTGGTGGTGGCGGCTCTCTCCCTTGCAAGAAAAAAGCAAGGCTCTCTCCCTTGCAAGAAAAAAGCAAGAGCCGTTCTTATGATCTCTCCCTCTCTCTCTCTCTCACCGAAATACAGTCAAGCCCTTTCCAGCACGCGGGATCCCCCCCCGCCGCTTTACCCCAGGATTTCGCATTTGCAAGGTGCAAAGTGGCAAAGTGAGTGTGTGTGTCTGTCTGTCTGTTTGTCTCTGTGTGTGTGTGTGTGTGTGTGTGTGTCTCTCTCTCTCTCCCTTCCTCGCATCAGCGCGCCTTCCTTCCACTGCTTCGCGTTTGGGCTGCTTTGTGCCCCCCTCCCTCCCCGCCGTCTTTTATTTTCTCCTTTCCTTTAGGAGGTGTCCTAAAGGGCTGGAAGAGCGAGGAGGCAAAGTAGCTTCCTCGAGCGTTTGTTGCCGCTCCTCCGGGCAAGATTTATTGGCTGGAAGCAAGGAGTGAGTTGCTCGCTTTCCTAACGAGGGTCTTGGAGCAACAACACCCCCTCCCCCGCCTGCAATGCCGCCCCAGGCGCTGAGCGAGGCTGACTAGCGGCGCCCGGGCTGTTCGGGACTCGCCATCGGAACATGCGAAGGCAGCCAGAGCAGATCGAGGCATCAGCCGGCGCTGCCGCAAGGACTTCGGGCTTCCACAGACTGGACGCCGCTCTGGAGTGGGAAGCGGCTGTGCCCCTGGCTGGCCAGGGGAATGGGGACCCTGCCTGAGCGGGAGGCGGCGGTGGCGGTGGGGTCTTTCCAGTTAGGATTCAGGGGCGGCAGCCACCTGGGCATCCTCCTCTCGGCTTTTGGCCGGCCGTTTGCAGGGCTCAGTGAGTCACGTCGGACTTCGGGCCAGTCTGCGCCAGGAGTTGCCCCGCCGCCGCGCACCGGGGAAGTGGTGGCCGCTCGCCTTCACTGCAGTCGGAGCTCTTCGGGGGCGCCCCTCGTCTCTGTCTGACCTCGTGGTCTCTGCCATTGCGGCTGCGATCGCCTCCCGTCAGGGCGCTCGTCTGGAGGAGGAGGTGGTGGCTTGCGGAGCCTCGGCATGAACCCCCTTTCCCCACACTCCCCCCCCACACCCCTCTGGCAGCAGCAGGCGGAGAAAGCCCCGCTTCCCCCTGGCCTGTCTCGGGGAGAGGAAGCGAAGGGCCCCGTCTTGGCTCCCGTCCTTCCCAGATACCTCTGGGTTTTTTTCCCCCTTCCAACTGGACGATGGCGATGTCCTTGAGCAAGTCTTAAAATGCCGGTGATGAGGGGCCTCCTGGCTCCCCAAAACACCTTCCTGGATACCATAGCAACCCGCTTTGATGGCACGCGTGAGTTGACTTCCCACTCTTTTTTTTAACTCTCCTCTTCCTCCTCCTCCTCCTCTCCTCTCCCCTTGTTGTCTGGTCTTCCCTAAGGAAACTCAAGGGCTCACACTTCCAGGTGTTTCTCCCTGTCTTTCTCCCTGTCAATGATCTTTTCTTCCCTTCCCTTCTCTCAGCCCCATCCTCCTTCACCTTTGTAACCACAATCCTGAACAGATGAAGTTTGTACTTCTCAAGAAAGGTTGGATGTTCCTTTTGAGGAGGGAACCTAGTGTGACATCTGTATGTTGACCTACTACTGAGCCATGGCATGTGTGCACATGCAATGGAGGCATGAGGGAGAGCTGTGAAAGAGATGGTGGCTCTCCAAAACAGGATGTACATGCAGCACATACACATGCTTTTTTCTTGCAAGGGAGAGAGTGACTCCTGCCTCCCACTGTCATCATCATCATCTTTTGGGTTAGTGAATCAATTAAACCTTTCATGATAGTGAGATCGTTTCCCAAATTTCCCTTAAATCAGAGAAGAAATCAGAAACAAATCTTTGGACTGAGAATAAGCCTGTTCCTATGATGCCATTTTTGTTCACTGCAGTGTGAAAAGTGTGAAAAAACACACTTCTTTTTCTTCATCTTCTTGTTCCCTATTTACTGGTCTCTTTCAAAGAGGAAATTGTGAACATCAAACTTATTCTCAACTGTCCTAGTGAAAGCTTTTATTGGTATCTATTTTTATTTTTGAAATTTACCAGTAGCTGCTGCATTTCCCACCCTCGGCTTATACTCGAGTCAATAAGTTTTCCCAGTTTTTTGTGGTTAAATTAGGTGCCTCGGCTTATATTCGGGTCGACTTATACTCGAGTATATATGGTAGGTAATGGTATACAAGATAAGCACGAATTTAATTGAAGTCCATACAAAGAGAGGTAATCTGGGGCCAAACTACTTTCTTAAAAGAAGTTTTATATTTTTGTGTTTTGTGTGTCTATGTTTTGTTTGAGAATTAATAAAACCTTGGTGGAATGTTGGATGAGAGTAATGGTAATCAAGTCAGAGAGGAATGAAGATGATGATTATAAACTGGATAAATATAGAAAATAATAATAATAACAATGAAAATACGAAATAGAAGAAATAATGCGAATACGAATACGAAAAGAGAAATAATGAGAAATTTGTTAAGAGATATCTATATGTTTATATTGAAATGGTGTAAAACAGAATTATGTAAAATAATATTTTACTTGACTTGTAAAATTAATAATGGAAAGAGGTTTTATTATTTAATAGTTAATGATGGTTTGTTTGTCTTTAAAATCAATAAATTTGTTTAAAAAGAAAAAGAAAAAGAAAAAGCACCTTTTGGGACAACCATGACCTGGATGACTGAGAATCTCCGTGATATTATATAATGGATATATTATATAATGGACATATTATATAATGGTTTTAGGTAATGATTATTTATATATTTACTATTTTGATTGGATTGCTGTACGCCAACCAAACACAGTTTCTAGGAGATGGGCAGCCGCATGGATTTGATTAAGAAATAATTTTTTTTTATTAATCATTGCATATTATTCTGTATTCTGACCCAAACCTGGTTCCAAGAGAGCAAACATGACAAAGGCAGTAGTACAGCCTTTTAATGTTTAATCTACGAATCCTGTTTCTTCACAGATAAAAGGCTGCTTCCAACTAATTAGTTCTAACAAGAAAGAGCCTTGCCAAGTTTTTTCAAGTCTGCCAAAAAACAACAGATAAAAAATAGTTTACAACACAAGAGTCTTCAAATATCAACTGTAATGTCCACGAGGCTGAGTTCAAAATGTCTTTGCCTTCTGCAAAGAACATTGGCTTCACAGCTGGCTTTTATCTTCTTGAAGGAGGGGCCATTACCTTGTTGCCTTGCTCCTGAGTCGCATGTGCTATTGTAGCTGCTCTTTCCTGCGAGCAATCCTGCACACACGTGCACTTGGCACAGGCTTCTCGGGAACCTCCTCATCACTACTGCCAGCCCCCACAATCTCTGAAGGCAGCAGTCCACTCCCTGATGGTCCTGGCCCCTCATCTGAGTCCTCGCTCTCCTCAGCCATCTGCATCTGCTGCCGGCTAACCACAACATTCTGTGCCACAAAGAAACAGGGGCACTTTGAAAGCTGATGGGCACAATTCCAGATGGATTGATTGATTTTATTTTACTGGATGTCCTTAGCCTACAACCCAGATTCAAAGTCCTGACAGTCAGCCCCTCCCTCAAAGTCATGTGACTGTGCTTCAGGCAATTGGTAGGTCTCATTTATGGCCGTTTGTGGCATTCTGTGGTCACGTGACTGTGTTTTAGGTTTTTGTCGGAAACTGGCATTTAGCTCCGTTGGTTCGCTTAACGACCCTTACAAAGAAAAGTCTGTAAAATGGTAAAAAAAATTACATAAATTGTAAAAGGTCATAAAATTATGACTGTGAGGAGCAGGCTCCATTATGATCATAATTCAAGGAACAGCTACAAATAGCATCCTGAGTCAGTGCATAGGGCTACTCATTCTAGGGCTGATTACACTCTCAAATTCTGCTTAACTTAGCATAATTTTAGTGCCACGGCATCTTAGTGTAACATTACTCAGGGAAAACACAGAGTTTCGTTTAAGTACTGTATGCAATCAATAGGAAACTACATAGAATCCTGTCCCCTTTACCCACATGCCTGGAAAATCTGCAGTCCTATCATTCCCTCTTTATTTTTGTAATAGCATAAGTAAAACCTCTCACAATATTCTGAATAATAATAATGATAATGATAATAAAAATAATAATAATTTAATTATTATTGTTGATTAAATAATAATAATAATAATAATAATAATAATAATAATAATAATAATAATAAATCTTTAGTCAGATTCACAGCCTTTAGGGCTGGTTGATAGCTCAACAGCTGGAGTCCTAACCAAGGACCTAGGAACTGTTCAGGTAATATCGGAGGATATAAGCTGTTCCAAGTAGAGTGTTTTTTTTGTAGAATCAGGATATTCGGGTCTGATAAATTCAGAATTTCCAAATAGCGAGGTAGCCCTTTAGGTATTGCTCCAAAGGCTTTAATTACAATTGGGATAAGATAACACACGATTTCTTTTTCCAAAGTTGCTCAACTTCAATTAGTAAGTCCCAATACCTTGTGGTTTTTTTCTTTGTGCTTGTCTTCAATTCCTGCATCACCAGGTATTGCAATGTCAATGAACCAACCCTTTTTCTTCATATGGTTATGTCAGGGGTGTTGTGGGCCAAATGCCTGTCTATCTGAATTCTGAAGTCCCACAAGATGATATTATTATTATTATTATTATTATTATTATTATTATTATTATTATTATTATTATTATTATTATTATTATTATTCATAATCATCATCATCATCATCATCATCATCATCATCATCATCATAATAATAATAATAATAATAATAATAATAATAATAATATCTGAAGTGGTGTAGGGTTTCCTGCCTAAGCAGGGGGGTTGGACTAGAATACCTCTAAGGTCCCTTCCAACTCTGCTTTTCTATTCTATTCTGAAAATAATTGTCATTTTTAGTTTGAAGTGTCTGATTGATGAGGGATTTGCAGCCCAGCTAATGCCGTCCCCTAACTCTGAACCACGCAGCAGAGATCAATCCTTATCCCAAATGTAATCCATTCAGATGTTTTTCAGCTACAAGGCCCAGCATCCCTCACTGCTGGACAGCCTGTTTGTGGTTTCCAGGTTCTGTAGTTTTAGCAATATTTGGAGGTAAAGATGAAACTTAATCTTTATCTCCGAGAATGAGAAAAAATCAGGAAAAGGAACCAAACAGAAATGAAGGAGACAGATATTAGTAGAAATGTATTTCTTCATCACACCGGAAGGACAAAATTATAATATTCTTTGTATGAGGGGAACCTAGGCAGTCCAAGAAGCAGTAGATAAAATTCTTCTACACATTGTTATGGACTCACTGAAGTGGTGCGATGGCCTAGAGGTGGAGTTCTCACCTCACAATCAGGAGGCTGTGAGTTTGATCCTAGGTAGAGGCAGATATCTCTCTCTCTGGGCACACTGAGAATATATCTGCTGAACAAAACTCCACACTGGTGACAGGAAGGGCATCCAGCCAGTAAACACTCTGCCAGCTCCATTCAGTTGCCCGGACTCCAATCCACAGGAGATTACAGGGATGTTAAAAGGAGATGATTGTAATGGACCCGTTGGTTCTTAGTGGCTGTTCTCTCAGTGAACCAGAGTCAAGCTTCAGACAGATGTACAGGAATGAATAATTCTGTCAAGATATTATTTCTCAACCATATGCAATTCTGTAATTCTCAATCTTCCAACACCAACATGTACCCAAGTATTGGAGTGTCCCAAATCCTGGTTTTGGTACGCTGGCATTTTGAAGCCATCCAGCTTTTAGGTGATGCCAAGTTGGCAAATCTGAATTATGTAGCATATGAAACAAGGAAATATGACTAATAGCTGAGCCTTCTTGAGAGTAACATCCTCTAGATGTATTGCAATGACTTCTTTTCAGATTTCTAGAAGGAGGTTCTGTTAATCTGCAACTTCCACAGTTCCTACTTGTGGTTGTTAGCACATGAATGGAAGATCATAAGGAAATCCCAGGATTACAGAATAGGCTAGGGAAGCAAGCTAATATTTCAAAGAAAGCAAATCACACTGCATGTCTATCGAGAAATTCAAAAACTGTAATTGGAGTAACTGAGATTCACTTAAAGAAAGTTGACTTTTTGCCTCTCACGGTACATAATGGACAAAATTTGTAACCCAGAAGCGAAAACATACGAACGACAGTTGCAGGAATTGGGTATGGCCCGTCTAGAGAAAAGAAGGTCTAGGGGTGACATGATTTCCTAACAGTGAGAACAATTAACCAGTGAAACAGCTTTGCCTTCAGAAGTTGTTGGTGTTTCATCAATGGAGGTTTTTAAGACGACACTGGACAGTCACTTGTCTGAAATGTTATAGGGCAGGGGTGTCAAACTTACGTTGTCACGGTGATGTCATGTGATGTATCAGTACTTTTCCCCACTTCACTAAACTGGGTGTGGGTGTGGCCAGCACAGGCCAGGAGTTTGACAGCCCTGTTATAGGGTCTTCTGCTGGAGCATAGAGTTAGAATAACAGAATAACAGAGTTGGAAGGGATCTTGGAGGTCTTCTAGTCAAACCCCCTACTTAGGCAGGAAACCCTATAGCATTTCAGACAAAGGGTTATCCAATCTCTTCTTAAAAACTTCCAGGAGAAGTTCTGAAGGCAAGTTGTTCCACTGATTAATTGTTTTAACGGTCAGGAAATTTCTCCTTAGTTTTAGGTTGCTTCTCTCCTGGATTAGTTTCTACCAGAGGTGGCCTGTTGAGGGTTCTCAAGGGTTCGGGAGAACCCCCAGATCAGATTCTGTGCCATTCGGAGAACCCCCAAATCCCATTCCTGGCTGGCCCTGACCTGCCCCTCCCCCTCTCCCAGGAGTCCCCACATGGCCCGATTTGGATGCAGGCAAGTGCAGGGCGCACACAGAGGCTCAGGGAGGGTGAAAAATGGGCCTCCCGGAAGTTCAATAAGGCCGGAAATGGGCCCATTTCCGGCTTCTGAGAGCTTCTGGGGCCTAGGGAGGGCAAAAATGCACCCCCACCATGGTGCAGGAGGCTGACTAGGCCATGCCCACTATGGCCACGTCCACCCAGCAACCCGGCAAAGAACCTTTTGTTAAAAATTTTGAAGCCCACCCCTGGTTTCCACCCATTGCTTCTTGTCCTGCCCTCAGGTGCTTTGGAGAATAGCTTGACTCTCTCTACTTTGTGGCAGCCCCTGAGATATTGGAAGACTGATATCATGTCACCCCTAGTCCTTCTTTTCATTCGATTAGACATACCCAATTTCAGCAACCTTTCTTTACATGTTTTAGCCTCCAGTCCCCTAATCATCTTTGTTGCTCTTCTCTGGACTCATTCTAGAGCAGGGGTGTCAAACTCGATTTCATTGAGGGCTGCCTCAGGGTTGTGTTTGACCTCAGGGGAACAGGGGGGCATAGCCAGGGTGGGCGTGACTCGATGTCACTCATGTTGGAAGCACCTGTGGTGGTCCAAGTACTCTGGCAGCAAAAATAGACTCCCAAGCTCCGTTTTCAGCTGCAACGGCCTCCTACAACCCTCTGCCAATGAAAACAGAGCTCGGGAAGGCCGCAAGTGGCTCTCCTGAGCTCCGTTTTCACTGGCAGGGGCATCGCAGGCCAGTCCTTCACTGTTTCTAAGTCGGCCCTGTGGGCCAGATCTAAACATCCCACAGGCCGCATCCAGGCCCTGGCCTTGAGTTTGACACCCCTGTTCTAGAGCCTCAACCTCTTTTTTACATCGTGGTGACCAAAACCGGAAGCAGTATTTCAAGTGTGGCCTTACTAAGGCATTATAAAGTGGTATTAATACTTCAGAGGATCTTGATTCTATCCCTCTTTTGGACTAGAAGACCTCCAAGTTCAGCTCTATTCTGATTGATCAATAGGTCATCATATACTTTACAACCACCAGGTGGCATACAATTATATGTGCTCTGATTAGACTTAGCTGATCTGTGCGTGCCATATTCTGGCTGCAAAGTGTATTGTCATCTGGCTCTGGATTTTAAAAAGAAACGCTCTGTTTGCAAAGCATTTTAATACGTTCAAAGCAGTATTTCCTAGATTGCACTGACATTCAATCTCAGTAATTCCTCACACTGGTTGGAAATGATGGCAATTGGTTTAACAAAGTGTTCTCTAGTGGTTTAGTGGCCAAGGATTCAGTGCTTACACCACTGTGGCTGGATTCGATTCCTGGTCAGGGAATGAATTTTCTTTCTAAAGGAGTTTCTGTAGTGTAGTGGTTATCACGTTCGCCTAACACGCGAAAGGTCCCTGGTTCAAAACCAGGCAGAAACAGCTCTTTGGGTCTTTTTAACTATTAATCGGTGGAATAGCTTTCCTTCAGAAGTTGTGGTTGCTTCAACACTGGAGGTTTTTAACAAGAGAGTGGACAAGCCATTTGTCTGAAATGGTGGGGTTGGGCTAGAAGACCTCCAAGGTCCCTTCCGTTCTGTGTTGCAAGAATTCCATAGTCATTCAAAACCCCTAGAGATTGAAAGCATCTAGGGACTGTCCTTCAGCAGTGCATGAGTAAGGGGGAGAAGGATTTTTTTTTTTTACATTTTTACCTCGCAGCTATCAACGACCAAAAGATATCACACTCATCGATTGGAGAGGACATGCGCTGGGAAAGATGGAGAAAATAAGGACATTTCCACATTGTGTCCCAAAGGTGCTTTTTTTTTTTTTTTTTCCAAGAGGCAACTGGGCTTTCTTGTTTTTTCTTTGAAGACCAGAGGTGGTATTTAGCAGGTTCTGACCAGTCCTGGAGAACCAGTAGCGGAAATTTTGAGTAGTTCAGAGAATTGGCAAATATCACCTCTGACTGGCCATCTATTCTCTGCCTCCCGAATCCCAAGTCCCAGCTGGGTCTTCTGGGCCCTACACAGAAGAATGGAGCTGAAAAGCAGGTTGTTGGGGTGGGGAGGGAATGGAGATTTTGCAGTATCTTTCCCCTGCCATGCCCCCCAAGCCACAGCAACTAAACCACACCCACAGAATCAGTAGTAATAATTTTTTGAATCCCACCACTGTTGAAGATGTTTCGCTTCTCATCCAAGAAGCATCTTCAGCTCTGACTGAATGGTGGCGAATGAAAGGATTTATACCATTCCCCACCATCCAATCAGCTGAAGAAGCTTCTTGGATGAGAAGCGAAACATCTTCAAAGAAAAGCCAAGGAAGTCCAGTTGCCTCTTGAAAAAGCACCTTTGGGATAACCTTGACCTGGATGAATGAGAATCTCCATAGATATTCCACATTGTGTGTCTCCAAGGGACAAACTTCCTTGGTGGCATCTTTTATCTTCTTTCAAAATTGCTTTCAGCTTGTGAATGAGCAGCCTTGAATCTATTAAAAAAATTGAAGCATTAAGTGCTAATTCTCTGACCTTTCTCTTCTTGAAGTCCTTCTTTCATTCTTTCTTTCACTGCTTTTTTTAAAAACCTTTCCTTCTTGCTCCATTTGCCCTGGAGATCCATTTTTAGCACTGCTATGACCATGAAAACCTGCAGCGACTTAGTGACCACAATGGGGAGGAACAGGGATTGTAGTCGCTTAACAACAGCCACAATCCACAACCATAATTCTAGGCTTAATTTAAGGCATCCAGATTTCTTTTCCTTGGATGTTGGCTTTCATTGTTTATTCTATGTTTTTATTCAGAGTTATTGCATTAAAGATGGACCACCATGTAAGTCTTTTAAAACCAATCAATCAATAATTACCCAGCACGCAGCTTTTACAAACCTGTAGATTTCTACTTTTATGCCTATCCAAAATAAGTGATGGGATACCAATTCACACTTTCTGACACGAATTTTAATTCTTTTGTTCCTAATTCAACTTGCACCTGACTTCCCCATGTTCATTTAACTGTACAAGGTGAACTTCCCTTCATTCAAATTGATTACATTCTTCCTTTTCTCTCTTTCTTCTTTCATCCCTCTCTCTTCCCTTCTCTTTCCTTCCCTCCCACCTTTCTTTCCCTCTCCATCTCCTTCCTCCCTTCCTTCCCCAATTATTTTGTCCCTCTTCCTTTCTTTCTCCCTCCCTCCTCCATCTCTTTCCCTCTTTTTTCTTTTTCCTTCTTTCCTTCTCTTTTCCCTTCTCCTCTCTTTCCCTCCTTCCATCTCCATCTCCCTCATTCCCTTTCCTCTCCAACTGTTTTCTCTTTTCCATCTCTTTTCAACTCTTTCTTCTCCATCTGCTCCTTTCTCCTTCCTTTTTCCTCTAGCTCCCTTCTTTCCATTCCCTTCTCCTCTAGCTCTTTTCCTTCCTTCCCCTCCTCCATTTTCCAACTCCCTCCCTTCCTCTTCCAGCCCTTCCTTCCCCTTCTGCCTGCCTGCCTTCTTTCCTCCCTCCCTCTCCTCTTTTCTTCCCCTTCTGCCTTCTTTCTTTCCTCCCTCCCTTTCCTTCCCCTTCTGCCTTCCTTCTTTCTTTCCTCCCTCCTTCCTTCCCTTCTTTCCTTCCCCTTTTGCCTTCCTCCCTCTCTTCTTTTCTTCCCTCCTCTTAGCCCATCTCATCCCACTTTCAGCCTCAACCTCCTATATTCTTGGCGGCCACCAGATGGACCTCAGGTGCCTTCTTCGGCCGCTTCGCCCGACGGAGAGCGCAGCCACAGGGCCGGACAGCCCAAGGCGAGCGCGGGCAAGGCGGCTGTGGCGGGGGCAGTGGTCTTGCTCCTTTCCCGCCATCAGCCGCCCCTGCGCCGCCCGGCAGCCTCCAGCAGGGGCTGCGCTTGTGGAAAAGCGAAAGTGAGGAGCCAGCGAGGGCTGCCGGGAAAGGCGCGGCGTCGGCAGGAAGGGTGTGTGCCTGTTTGGGAGCAGAAAGCAGCGGGTCCTGGGAAAGCAGGTAGGGCCTGGGCGTCGAGGGGAAACGGGAGGGTGGGGGGGGGAGCGGTTCTTGCGCCAACGAGCAGCGGGCAGAGGAGAAGCGGGCAGCTTCAAGATTGCACGCAACTCCGTTGGGGATCGTACCCTTTCCCCCCTTGCGCTCTTTTTGCCAAATGCACACGAATAATAACAGGCCTGCGGCTGCCTTTTGCAGAGAGCGGTGGCTCTTCTCTAGGTGTGTTCTCCTCAATGATAGCATAAGTAAAAGCCGTCGTGCGGACAATCAATCCCTAGGGACGAAAAGCTTCCTATTTACCGTAGAAAAGCTTCACATTGCCCTAGAAAAACCCCACGCTACAGGATGTGACGTCTGGCCACATCCTGTAAGTGTGGAAATTTACTGGGTCATCTTCCTCTTTGGAGGGTGCTTACTTTGAATTAACGCACTAGTCCTCATGTTCTGCTCGCCTTAACTAAAGTAACAACCCGTGGCTAAATGCACTGCCTAAATAATTACATCTTCCTGTGGAAAATGGCTCCAGATTTTTGGGTTGGGGGGGGGTCTTGGTGGGGGGAAGGGGGAGGATATAGCCTCTTCCATGATTGAAGTACTTAGAAGAAATATATACGGCCAGTGGCAAGACTTACGGTAAAGGGGATGGTTATCAGGATAATTAGGAGGAAATAAGGTAGCACTATTGAGCATTGAAATGCTCTGCTCAGAATAATGGTGCTGGATGGATTCCTTTCACAGAATCTTGTCCTGAGAAGGGGTTGGACTAGATGACCTCTTTGATCCTTTCCATTTTTATGTATAAATAAATGCATGTCACCCACTGCAAAAGTTCCGGGCAAATGTACATTACAGGTACTCCTCAATGTATGCCCAAGATTTTGAGAGTCAGTTAGAACTGAATTGTGCTGAGGACTTCCGGTTTGCAAGGTTTCGGCAGTGGCAAGGATTCGCGATACTGCGCGATCCCTGCTGCGTTCGCTGCCAAGGTTCCCCCAATCTGTTCGGATTTGGGGGATATAGCTGCCCCGTAGAGGCAGCTGAAGACAGGAGGGATCTGAAAAGGGGTTTGGGGGTGTCGTAGAGACCCCCTCCCCACCCGGCAAAACCCTCTTTTCCCAAGGCGGAGGAGCAGCAGTCAGTAATGGTCGCCACGAAGAAACCTGCAGCTGGACAAAATCGTACAGGAGGAAAAAAGCGTAAAGAGCTGTGAAAGTTGTTTTTGACCAGGACAAAGCAGAGAGAGAGCCCTGGAATCTTGAAGGTTGCTAAGGATACATTGTTCCAGAGAGAGTTACAAGCGGTGAATATCCTAAAAGGGAAAGTTTTTTTTTTCTTTTCACTCTCCTTCCTAGCGTGATAGCGGATGGAATCATAAAAGAAATCCGAAAATCTGCATTGGAGGTAATTGAATGCTGAAGGGATAAGGATTTCTGAACATTTAAAAGAAAAAAAAATCTTTTTGGCTGTGAGTGGGAAGGGAGAGGGAAAAAAAAATTGGAGCAAATTTGAAAATAAGGAGAAGCTTGCCTAAAATTCTAAAGAGTTATTAAACATCAATAAGACTTCTAAAAGATATATCTTAAATGGAACTCTGTGACTAAACTTTAGCCCTGGAAAGAGAAAGTGAAGAAGGAGAAAGTATTTAGGGGAAACAGCTTGTTTGGATTGTTTGCTGATTTTGGAACCTCTGAGAATTCTCTCTGATTGAAAGCACTTGGGTGGTTGTTTGGAAAAACTTTTTCTCTATATAATGGCATCACTTGTGGATGGATTGAAACTTGTATACCAAAAATATGAAAAAGAAAAGCAAGAAGGGAAGGATGTTTTTGGCACTCTTTTTCAATTTTTAGAAATGGTGGTTTGTGCTTATGTAAAACTGAATGTGCAACAGGATGACTGGGACAAAGAAGAAGCCATTTTTGATGAACAAGTGACTTTGGTTGGGGAAGGAAAGGAGAAAGAGAAAAAGGAAAAGACGATTTTGAGATTTGGAAAAACAGCCAAAAAGGAGAAGAATGGGGTGAAAAGGGGATATTATGTGAGAAAACAACAGAAAGGAGGAAAGCAGAATAAAAGGGAGGTGGAGAGACAAGGGGGTAAAGAAGATAAGGAGAAGAATAAGCAAGGGAGAAAGGAAGGGATGAGAAGCCTTAATGGTGGGGAGCAAGATGCAAAGAAACAAAAGCCTTTTAGAGATAATGGGTAAACTTTATTGAAAAAGGGATTCTGGAAAGGTACATAAGATTGTATTTTTACATTTGTACTTAGAAATAATTTTAGAAAATTGGAAACAATATGCAATTTAAAACGTGATAAAATATTTAGTATAATTTAGTGAAATTTTTGTTAAGAAAAAGGGAATATTTTAATGAAACAATGATTTAAGTTATATGATGGGGGGGGGAATAATTTTGGAAAGCAGAAGTGTTCCCACAAAGGTATGATATTTAATTGAAATGGGTAAAATGCTTAAGATATAAATGATTGTTAATATTAATGATTAGACTATATTATCCTAGTGAAAATTTTTGTGAAATGAGAGATTTGAAGTAGGAGAAGGGGGAACATTTTAATGAAATAATGATCTATAATATGTGATGTGGGGGGGGAATAACTATGGAAAGTAGGTGCTCCCTTAAAAGTATGTGATTTAATTGAAAAGTAATATGCTAAGTGTTTAAGATATAAATGAATATTAATATTAATGAATAGATTTGTATTGGTATTGATAATATTGTATAATTTTAGAATGTACCAGGCAGAATCCCAATGTAAGCTATGTATTCTATATTAAGTATTATAAATGTCGGGGAAAGAAATAAAGGCGTCATACTCCAATTAGTATACAGGAGAAGTTTTTCTTCAAAGAAGAAAAATAAATGGATAGCTGGAAATAGAACAGACAAAGAATAATAAATATTATGGTTCGAATTGAGATGAGATAAATAAAATAAAATTAAGAAAATTTAAAAGAGAGGAGAAGCTATATAGAAAATTGAAAATGCTAATAAGATATGGAATGATATACAAAATGAATATGAATTTGAATTTGTGTCTGTACCAAGAGTTTAACCCAGGACTAAGCAACTTTCAGAAAAGAGGTTTTTTATATTTCTATGTTTTGTGTTTCTGTGTGTTTATACTTGATTGAGCTAATAAAACCTTGGAGGAATGTTAGAAAAAGATAATGGAGAATAAAAGATAGAAGAGAATAAAGTAAGCCAGAAAGGAAAAAAAAGTATAGTGAATAAAAACATATAAAATAGATAAATATAGAAAAGAAATATAATTGAATGAAAGTATAAGAAGAAATAATGAGGAATATGAAAGGATATTTATGTGTTTATAAGGAGATGTTTCAATGATGTATAAAATGTGTTATTTGCTTAGAATTTACAAATAACTTTCAGAAAAAAGGTTTTATGTTCTTATGTTTTATGCTTTGTATGTCTTTAAAAAATAATAAAATTTGTTTAAAAAAAAAAAGGACTGAGTTGTGCTGCATTTCATGACTTTTTTTGCTCCCTTTTTTTGCTTTTTTGTTAAGCGAATTACTGCAGTTGTTAAGTGAATCACATTGTCATAAAGAAAACCAGGCTTCCTTCACTGTATTCAGGTGGAAAGGGGACGTGCTGATCACATGACCTGAGGACATGCAACTGTCAGAAATACATACCAGTTGCCAAGCACCCAAATTTTGATCACATAACCTTTGGGATACTCCAGTGGTTTTAAGTGTGAAAAACAGTTACAAGTGACTTTCTCAGTGCTTACTGTAACCTTGAACAGCCACGAAATAAATGGTTGTAAGTCAAGGACTACCTGTATTTTATGTTCAACATTTACGTTCAACATTCTAAAACCATCCAACATTTTAAAACAGTGGTCTTCAAACTTGACAGCTTTAAGACTTGTGGACTTCAACTCCCAGAATTCTTCCTCCAGTCATGTTAGCTTAGGAATTGTGGGAATTGAAGTTCACAAGTCTTAAACTTGCCAAGTTTGAAGACCCTTGTTCTAAAATAACCTTCTGTCCTTTAAAACAAGCTCTAGATTAGGGTTTCTCAACTTTGGTGATTTTTAAGAATGTGGACTTCAACTCCCAGAATTCTTAGCAATCAATAGCCATGCTGGCTGTGGAATTCTGGGAGTTGAAGTCCACATTCTTAAAAGTTAGCCAGGTTGAGAAACACTACTCTTTGGTTATGTTAGATAGACTCAAGTATCTATTATGTTAATAATTAACAAATATGCTTGTAAAATGATGTTCTTTATCCAAGCACATGCATTACGACTTTTGTCACAGTTTTGGGTCTAGGATGTGTAATTGACTGGAAGCTGTCAAAGGTGGGGCTGCCTTCAAAAGTGTTCTGGAAAGTTTAGATAATTCTAAGGCAAACTTAGTTAACCAGACTTGGGATGGAGATCACTCACCAGTCCTGAAACAGCTGTATAACTTCCTTGCCCTGTCTTGGAGATTAATCCAAAAGTCAGTTGTGAACTTCAGAGCTCTGTAAGGCTTGGAATTGGTATATATGTCCCTTTTCATATTGAGCAATCCAAAGTCCACTTCCAAGCATCTCCATCATCTGAGAAGACTTTGGCAACTAAGACAAACACGAGCATGGCTGAAAAATTCTGGGAGTTGAAATCCAAAAATCTTAAAAGTTGCCAAGTTTGGAGACCGCTCGCTGCAATAGAAGTTTAGCAGCAATGGACTCTGATCCACAGAAGGTTTTGTTTGCTTGTTTTTTTGTTTTTGAAAATGAGTTATTTTGGCTCTGAGGATTCCAGGGACAATGCCTAAGTAGCAGAATACAAAGGTTGCCAGGTTTGTGATCTATAAGGAGATTCTCTGGATTAGGTACCTTTCAGGTGTGTTGGACTTTGTGACTTCCATCTGTTGACCTTCATTTCCAGTTCATGTAGAAACTATGGGAGTGGACCTAGTGTTGAGATAATTCCCCGTTAGGAGAATGAGCGCATACAGGGAGACGTAGTGAGAGTGGTGAAGAATAATACACAAACAGCACACAGATACACTGTACAGTAAATGTAGGTTTTTTACTTCCAATAAACGTTTAAGCATAGTCCGAGATAAGCAGTCCAAATCATTCATGGTTAAATCAGTCAGTTTTCAGTCCAGGGATAATCCAATAACAAAGTCCAGTATCGAAAACGGTTCACTAACAGACTTACATCAAATCCAAGAATAACAGTTAATAGGGAAAAATGGAGGAAAGGCAACTCTCTCCAACAGAAGAAACAGAGACTCACTGAGACTTTCCTGAGACTAAACAACCCAGGTTTCTGGCTCCATCTTATGGCCGTTTGAGAAACCACACCCAATTACAATTTTAGCATTCCCTTAAAGATATGATATTAAAATGTCTATGTTTATATATTTCCAACCCAAATAACCGTTAGGTGACTTACATTCCTAACACCTAGCATATCTGGAGAGCACCAGGTGAAGGAAGGTGCTGTGTGAATGACCATAGAAACAAGCAGCTTTGGTTACAACAGGATTTTCCAATCTTGTCTACTTCCAGATGTGTGGACAGATCTGTGTGACATTCCAGGGGATGGAATCCATATATTTGGAAGTTGCCAAAATCCTTGGGTTGGAGGAAGCTCAGTGACCAGTGTAGTTGGCATCGGCGGCTTTATTACCTTCAGTAGATTCCTCAAGAATTCTTCATTCATAAGAACTCTTTGGTGTTTCCAGCATGGATCTTTTCTAATCTAATTGGTGATATTGGGAATGGATGTGAGATTTTCTGCATGCAGAATTGGTGTTCTTTCATCAAGTCAGAGTTATTCCCTATTCTTTGGTGCTGAGTCCAAAGTTGTGTTGATTTTAAGGAATCTGCATTGCAAGCTTGGCTGCAGATTTAAGCACTGGGGAAAATCAGGTAGTACATTGAATAGGATCAAGGGTGGGATTCAATTTTTTTTTTTAACAGACTTTATTCAGTTTTCACATTAAAAACAAAAATCTCTTTTTGGTGGACCACATATTTCCAGGTCATCATCTTTACATACAAATATGACAGAAATTATACAATGATATATGCATACTTGATTCTATTATTACCTTTTCTATTCCAAATTTTCAGTAGGGAGAGAAACAAACACATTAATTCTAGCCTCTTTCCTTAATTTCAATCAATTTTGTTTCATTTGAATTATTTCAAATTAATCCTTGAGTATTTGTTTTTAAACGTAAACAATATGTATTTACCTAATAAATACTAATAAGGTTTAATTCTAAATTCTTTCATTAATCCCAATCTAAACATTTTTTAATTTCATTTCAATTATTTCAAATATAATCCTTAATATTTATTTTAAAAATACAAATAAACAATATATATTTGCCTAATAGTGGTAATAATGAAGTTACCAATGTCTCTCCTTGCTTTTAATAATCTATATTAAACTTATTAATTTAGCTGGTTCTTTAGTCTGTCACATTCCCTTTCCATTACACACATTTAATAAGTTCTAAATTGATACAGATCTTAACACACCCACACAAAAAGAAAAAAGAACAAGTATAAATTTCCCCTTTTACTATTTTGAGTGTGACACCTTAATGATTAGAATATACCTTTATTCCCTCATCTTAATTCCCAATAAACCATTAGTCATTACATCTTCTCAATTGGATTCCACAGCATATTTCCCCCCCCTTTAATAAGAGTTTTCAATATCTAATTACCCTATTTTCTAAATATTTTTAATTGCAGAAATATTCTTATTACCTCTTGTCACCCTGCAGAATCCCCCTTTTAATTCATCAACCATTATCTCTGAAAAGGCAATTTCTTTTCAACATTTTACTAGTTCTGTGATTCTTTCTGTCACATGCCTGTTTCTTACTGCTTCTCCGGTGCATTGTCCAGGGAGCGAACCCAAGTCTCCTCCCGCTCTCTTCCCCATGTCTTTTCTCATTCTTTCTACATTTCCTGACTTCACAAGTATTCCTTCTTTTAATTGTAAAGAAACAATTTCCTTTCAACATTTTACTAGTCTTACTGTTTCTCCTCCCTCTTTTTTCCCCATGACTTTTCTCATTCCAATTTATCTCCTTCTTAATATCTTCCCTTTCCCTTTTCTGCTGAATCTTCCTGCCTTTTCTAACTTCACAATTATTCCCTCTTTTAATTGTTTTCTTAAAATTCAACTTTTTAACCTTCCTTCTTTCCCCACTTCTTTGTAATGTTCTTTGTGTTAATTGTCCATTCAAAATGTCTTCTCCTTGAGTCAATTCCTGCTCTTCTGAGAATCTTTCTTCTTGTTCTTCAATCGCCATTTCCATTTTTTCTAGCACAGAGCAAAGTGATTTGCCTCATTCCTGTAGTAATTCTCTCATATTTTTAAGTTCCATTTTTAAGTCCCAAAGAGATATCATCATTCTTATATTTTATAATCCTCAAAGTCCACAAAAAAAAAAACCACTTTTACTTTCCTTCTTTCTTCTTTCAATTTTTTAAAGTTCTCAGCTATTCCAGTTCAGGGTTCATACCAAAAACATCAGTCAGTCCCACAAACAATCTTTCCTTCCTTGCTTTTTCCTTTATTCTGGTTCTGCTTTCACTTTCTAAAATTCTTACTTTGTTTCAATATTTCTGTAATTTTATACCAGTTCATTCAAAAACAAAATGCTTTCCTTTTTATTTGAACTAAATTTTTATCAAAAGGTGACACTCTCCATTATACAAAGTCTTCACTTTTTTCCCCTATATTTTTATTTAAGGTTTTTCGAACCTCAATATTCCAAGACAATCCAGTCTCCAATTTATAAACTTTATTATTATTATTCTTTGGCAATATTAAGTCCAGCTTTAATTTTATACTTGATTATTCCCAAATTATTTTAGTCCAATTTCATTAAATCTTTAATTCCAGCTTCTTCCTTTCCCGGTTCGAAGTCCCATTTAGCTGTCAAAAATATTTTCCTTTTTTTTTTCTCTGTCCCTTTGTAATTTCGCAGCTCACTTTTCTTTTCTTAAAAATTCCATATTACCTTAACCCCGGGGTACTTTTATTTGGTTATACTGCCCAGTTGTCCCAGTTCAGATGTTATCCACCTCTTTCTTCCCTCCTGCACAAATCTTAGTCAAGCTGAGTCATCCTCTTCGGGATGGCCATTTTAGACCATCGCTGCAGTCGTCTTCGGGAGGAAAAAAAGCCAAGCCCGGGGGGGGGGAGATGCGGCTCCCCACAGACAGGCTTGCTGCTTCCTCTTACTCCGCTGCCCCTCCAAGGCAGTTTCAGCCCCTAATGAGGATAATTGGGGCTCTCCAACGAAAGAGCACGAACGATAGAGAATTGTGATCTACTGTCCATCGGCGAGGAGATTTTCTGCATGCAGAATTGATGTTCTATCATCAAGTCAGAGTTATTCCCTATTCTTTGGTGCTGAGTCCAAAGTTGTGTTGATTTTAAGGAATCTGCATTGGAAGCTTGGCTGCAGATTTAAGCACTGGGGAAAATCAGGTAGTACATTGAATAGGATCGGGGTGGGATTCAATTTTTTTAACAACCGGTTCTGTGGGTGTGGCTTAGTTGGTGGTCGTGGCTTGGTGGTAATGTGACTGGCTGGGTGTGGTCAAATCAACATCACTCACATCAAGGCATGCATCTCCTCGCTTGGCCTCTCATGACTGTGGGGATGCTGCAACAGTCGTAAGTGTGAAAAAGGGTCATAAGTCACTTTTTTCAGTGCCATTGTAACTTTGAATGGTCACTCCACACAAACAAAGTACCAGCAAAGGAGGGGGAAAAAACTCCAGAGAAGTTCCTGAGACAGGAAATCTAGTCCTGCCAAGAATATAATAAGGATTAACAGGCAGTTTCTGTAAGCAACACCAGAATGTTTCCTTCCTGCCTTCCTTACAGGATTAGGCCAGTAATTTCTTCTAATAAGCGGTTCTCCAAACTGCTTAGAATGTTAACCACCGGTTCTAGCAAATAGGTGCGAACTGGTAGAATCCCACCCCTGAATAGGATCCTAGGTTTGAAGCAATTTAATTTGAAGGAGGGGATATTAATTGTGAAGGGGTGTAGTGTATTTTAATTCTGGGTGAGGATGAAAAAACTTTTAGTTCTGAAATGAAGTATTGGCCATCTCCCACTACCTAGCAACATCTGGAGGGTTTCACATTATCCTACCTTAATGCAAGCAGGATGTTTCACAACAGGGGAAACGGAAAGGCCAGATATGAACTAAGATATGAAACAAGAGCAGCAAAGTTGATTAGGGGACTGGAGGCTAAAACATGAAGAACGGTTGCAGGAACTGGGTATATTTAGTTTGATGAAAAGAAGGACTAGGGGAGACATGATAGCAGCCTTCCAATATCTCAGGGGCTTCCACAAAGAGGGAGTCAGACTTCTCCAAAGCCCCTGAGGACAGGACAAGAAGCAATGGGTGAAAACTAATCAAGGAGAGAAGCAACCTAGAACTAAGGAGACATTTCCTGACAATCAGAACAATTAATCCATGGAACAACTTGCCTTCAAAAGTTACAGGTGCTCCATCGCTGGTGATTTTAAAGAGATTTGTCCAGTGATGGGATTCAAATTTTTTTTTACTACCGGTTCTGTGGGCGTGGCTTGGTGGGCGTGGCAGGGAAAGGATATACTGCAAAATCCCCATTCCCTCCCCACCCCACTAACCTGCTTTCCAGCTCCGTTCTCCTGTGCAGAGCAAGCAAAGAAGACCCAGCTGATCAGCTGGGACTCGGGAGGCAGAGAAGAGATGGGGCCAGGGCCAGTCAGAGGTGGTATTTGCCGGTTCTCCGAACTTCTCAAAATTTCTGCTACTGGTTCTCTAGAACTGGTCAGAATCTGTTGAATACCACTTCTGGATTTGTCTGAAATGATTTATGGCAACTTTAAGACTTGTGGACTTCAACTCCCAGAATTCCCGAGCTAACATGACTGGAGGAGGAATTCTGGGAGTTGAAGTCCACAAATTTTAAAGCTGTCAAGTTTGAAGACCCCTGATATAAGGTCTCCTGCTTGAGCAGAGGGTTGGACTAGAAGACCTCCAGGGTCCCTTCCAGCCCTACTATTCTGAAACCCCAGTTTTCTGTTCTTTTCCAGACTCTCTAGGTCAAGATGTTCTTTACCTGTGGCCCCAACGAAGCCATGGTTGTCTCGGGTAAGTGCTCCATTTCCTGTTCTGTTTTCTTAGCTTTCTTATCTGATAAGATCAGCCTTCAGGGCAGCCACAAAATGTGGCAGTATGCCCTTTGTTCAAGCTAGCCATGTTTTCTTTCAGATTGCTCTGTTCAAGCATACATGGATCACTTTCCATGTTCAACCATCTTTCAGCTGTCCAGATGCAGTTCGCTCTTTAGGATTTCATTTGGAGACACCATTTTCTCCTCTTTCTTTTTAATTACTCAGTGCTTTTATTTTCACAAAGTGGATTTCCTCCAGCAAGGGCTGTTCCCCTGACTGTGCTGGCTTCCCATTTTCCAATCATCATGTTTTGGCTGTACAATCATTAGAGCACAGACTCAAACTTGTTAATGCAGCTGTGCAGCATAGGGCAGCTGTACAGTCCTGGGAAAAGACACAGCTGCTTTAAAGAATTATTGACAAGTGTTAACAATCATGACCTATGCTTTTTACAGGAGATTTTTGGAACAGAAGCCAAAGTGTTTCACAGTCCTTTGGAATCGTTTATGAAGGGGATCTATAGTAGTGGCCAAAATTGTGGAAACCTTTTGGGAAAGGTGTATTTTTGAGGTTTGATGGTTAATAACACCACTTTTTTTTAAAGTAGTACCATAAAATTATATATCTATGGAATGATCATTTAATCAAGAACGTAGTGCAATGAAGTTTGTTCAATTATCTGTATTCTATGAAAAGATATAGCCAAATAACAAGAAAAAGGAAGCACAACTTGCTTAGATTGATATCAGGTAACTTTCTTTCATTTGATTGTAGCCAATGAGCATGAGTGTTTAGAGAGCCAATCAGGTGTTTAGAGAGCCAGTCAGATTCAGTTTTTGATGTCATGTGTTAAAACTCAGAGGAGGACATTTGTCAGTGTGTTATGTGATCGTTATCAAGTTGGTTGGGGGTTTTTTGTGTTCTTTTATTTAGGAAGCTTGTAAAGCACAATAAAATTAAAGTAATGGTGCAAAGAGTTGACTGTCGCCCAGAAAGTGATGTAAAATAGTATTATTAAGTGAACAAGGCTATGGTTATAAAGAAATTAGAAGAAAAATTAGTGGAAACTTAACCAAAGGTGGCATTTCTAAGTTTTTGAAGAAGTATAAGGGGACTCAGTCACTACAAAACCACACTGGTAAAGGCAGGAAAAGGTGCACAACAGCAAGTGATGATAGATGAATTAATTAATTAAGACTGTGCCTACATGACAGAAGAAAATCACCTGTGTGTATACAAGATGAAATGGTGCAATGCAATGTGAAGTTGATTGCAAGGACTGTTCGGCGCAGACTGCAGGAATTTGGCCTAAAATCTAGAATTCCACCAAAAAAAGCCATTTTCATATCTTTCAAACAGAGGTTGAAAAGACTAAACTGGGCTAAAACCCATGTTACCCAGACAGCGGAACAATGGGACAGTGTTATTTGGAATGATGAGACCAAAATCTCCCTGTTTGGTAGTGGTGGCATAAAATACACAAGGAGACACTTTTCCCAAAAAGTTTCCACAATTTTGGCCACTAATGTATAACAAAAGATATGCCCTATTGGATAATCTTGGTCTATTGGATGCCCTATTGGATAATCTTGGTCTATTGGATGCCCTATTGGATAATCTTGGTCAGCAATTCCCATGATTCTTTCTAGAATACAAGACGTCCTTGACTTAACGATCACAGAAAAAGGACCAAAACTCTCATTGCTGAGTGAGGTTGTTCTTATGTGACTTGAGCCTAATTCTTAATGACCTTTTTTGCCGCAGTTATTAAACCAATCACTGCAGCTGTTAAGTGAATCACACGGTCATTAAGCAAATCGGGCCTCCCTCGTTGACTTTGCTTGCTGGTCGCTGCTTGGGAAGCTCACCAAGAGTGATCACATGACTCTGGGAGGCTGCAACCATCGTAATTATATGCCGCTTTGCAAAGTGCCTGAATTTTGATCAGGTGCCCATGAGGATGCTGCGACGGTCGTAACTGTGAGGAGCAGTCATAGATCACTTTTTCTCAGTGCCATTAAAACTTCAAATAGTCACTGAACAAATAGTTGTAAGTAGAGGGCTACTTGTATTACATTCTGCTTCCTCTTCCTTTAATTCAAGGCTCTCCAAACTTGGGAACTTTTAAGATTTATGGACGTCAAAACTCTCAGAATTCCCCAGCCAGGATGGAATTCTGGGAGTTGAAGTTCATAAGTCTTCAAGTTCCCAAGTTTGGAGATCCCTGAATTAATTGGCCATTTTTCTTCATTTTCCCAAAGAAGCGATCAGCTTCTGTGCCTGCTGAATCATTTTCTTTAGAGGTGTTTTTGCTTTTTATTATCAGTTATCAAAAAAACCCCAAATGAACAGTTGACCGAGGGATCTAATTGACTGGATTGATCAAGGGATCTGGTTATACTCCCTAGCTCCCCTTAGGTCATAATATCTGGGGGAAGGAATCAGGAGCGTGTCTACCCTATCTGATCTGATAGGACAGGTAGATATCCTTAAGGAAACACCTGGTTTTTTTTTAGCTTTGGTAAGTTGCTAAGTATAGACTGTACGTAAAGAATTCAAGTGGGATCTGCGTCATTGGAAGCTTTCAAGAAGAGATTGGACTGCCATCTGTCAGAAATGGTGTGGGGTCTCCTGCTTGGGCAGGGGGTTGGACTAGATGACCTACAAGGTCCCTTCCAACTCTGTTAATCTGTTAAATTAGCCTGGGCAGATCTCTTTATCTCTTTCCCCAGGTTTCTGCCGCAGCCCCCCAGTTATGATTCCTGGTGGCCGGGTGTTTGTGGTACCGTGCATACAACAGATTCAGAGGTAAATCTTGCTGTGAAAGGCTCTATTTAAAGGTTCTCAGGATCTCACCAATGCTTGGTCACTCTTTTAATTAAGCAAGCCCATTGCTTACAATGTAGCCCATTGGTTACATTTCAGTTGCCCATCCAAATACTAACAGGGCTGGCCCTGCTTAGCTTCCGAGATTAGCCAGGGTTGGCAGGATGCCGAGCCATTCAACCACATTGTGTCCTTCAGACATTAACTTTAATTGGGTTTAAAACGGAATGGAGGAGTGCTCTGTTTGCCCTCATTGAATTCATCGATAGAAAGACAGGGTGACAGTTTTGTTAGAGCTGAAATTGATGGGGGTGTGTGTGTGTTGTGTGTGCATTCATCCTTTCCTTCCTGCTCTTACAGGATCTCACTTAACACTCTGACCTTAAATGTGAAGAGTGAGAAAGTTTATACCCGGCATGGGGTCCCCATTTCAGTCACTGGCATTGCACAGGTAATTTTTTTTCTTTCTAGCCATACACCCAAGGAATTCAGTGGTGGGATTCAAAAAAATTTACTACCAGTTCTGTGGGCATGGCTTGGTGGGCGTGGTGGGGGAAGTGTCAGAGTTCCAGAGAACCTCCTCCAATCAATAACTCCAAGACAGACATCTTCTCAAAAGTTCTTTTTATTTTGGATAGTAAACTGGCACAACTGGGGAATCCCGAATCTGAAAGTTCCGGGCTTCATAACAATAAGTAAAACCTACAAGTCCATCCTCTGCGCCCATCATCACATCACAGGTCCTAATAATCCTCCATCCCAACTTGAGACTTCCCCTCACTTATGCGCAAAATGACATGACCTTGAATTAGAAAAAAGAATGTTATTATGTCTAACTATGCACATCCCAAGAAATTCCCCCTTCCCATTTTCCCAGGTCTCAAAATGTGGCAGTGTGGCAGCATCAGGTCTCAATATGGCTTCCAAAGCTGACAGGAAGGCTACTGCAAAATCCTCATTCCCTCCCCACCCCACTAACCTGCTTTCCAGCTCCGTTCTCCTGTTATTTCCCTTGATTTGATTTGATGGAACTCTCTTTGGGGATGAAGAGGACAATCACCAGCTGCTTAGAAGAGAAACAGTCCTTAGGCTGACAAACTCCTTGTCGAGGGTGAGATAAAAGCAAGGACCGTTTCCCTTCTTTTCTTCCACCATCTTTTCCCACCTAGGTGAAGATCCAGGGCCAGAACAAGGAGATGCTGGCAGCTGCTTGCCAAATGTTCCTGGGCAAATCTGAAGCAGAAATTGCACACATTGCTCTGGAGACCCTGGAAGGACATCAGAGAGCCATCATGGCCCATATGACAGTAGAGGTAAGTAGAGGTTGCTTTATTTTATTTGCTTGTCAAACGTGTACAAGGTAACAAGTATAGGTATGAACATAAACAGGAACAAAGGAAGTAAATACAGATGAATGGGGACAGTAAGACAGGGACGGTAGGCACCCTGGTGCGCCTATGCACGCCCCCTTTGAGGACCTCTTAGGAATGGGGTGGGGTCAACAGACTTTGAGGTTGAAGCTGTGAGGGGGTTGAGGCTGTAACAACGGAGTCAGGTAGTGAGTTCCAGGCATTGACCCCTCTATTGCTGAAGTCATATTTTCTGCAATCGAGTTTGGAGCGGTTTACTTTGTGTGCTTGTGGGAGTATAAGTATGTGTGCAAGATGTCACCACTGGTTGAAGAATGGGTGAAGTGAGGTGAAAGCTAATCAAGCAGAGACGCAATCTAGAGCCAAGGAGAAATTTCTTGAAAGTGAAAACAATTACCGGTAATCAGTGGGATGACTTGCCTCCAGAAGTTGTGGATGCTCTATCACTGGAGATTGTTTAAGAAGAGATTGGACAGCCCATTTGCCTGAAATGATATAGGGCCGTGATGGTGAACCTATGCCACCTGTGCCGGAAGTGGCATGCAGAGCCATCTCTCCAGGCACGCCAGCCATCGCCCATTGCTCTTCTGGGTTCTGATGCATGCCAGCCAGCTGGTCTTTGCGTGCACAGGAGCACCGGAAACTGGAAGAGCAGCTCCCTGGAGCACATGTGCGCATGCTGGCAGCTGGTCTTTGCACTCACATGTGTGCACGCCGGGAAGCTAAGCTTCCAGTTTCCGGCACTCTTCACGAAAATGCATCAGGAAGCTCCTTTTCCAGTTTCTGGCACATGCGCATGCGTTGAAAAGGTTAGCCACCACTGGCACAGGGTTCCCTGCCTGAGCAGGAAAGTTGGGCTAGAATATCTCCAAGGCGCCCTCCAATTCTGTTATTCTTAAAAGATGTTCTCTCTCCAGTTGTGTACGCTGGGCTGTTACTTTAATCTATCCAATTGAATTGAATCGGGGGCATCTAAAGGAGGGGGGGTCAAAAAGGTTGCGGTAACCACAACCATAACCTCACACCTTTTTCACAAGACACATTGACAAGGGATGGCCTTTTCATGGTGTGGTTGTGACCGTAGGCTTGTCTATTTTAATCCGCTCCCTGCAGACAACAACCCTGCACTGAATCATGGTTTGCATTAGCCATGGGACAGTGGGGAGCTTGGACTCCAACCCCTATGGAGAGGACTGAGTGAAGAAAGACTGTTTTGAGAGTTCACAAAAAAAGACACTACCCTAGGCTAATAGGATAAAAAGAAGAGTTTGTTTGTTTGTTTATTTAATTTATTTTGCTGCCTGTTCACCCATAGCGACTCGAGACGCCTTCCACAATATAAAACCATATTTAAAACTAAAACTAAAAAACAATAAAAACTAACAGAAATAATCAAATAAATGAATAAAGTACAATAGAACAAAATCTGTAAAAATAAATAAAAAATAACACCCCAACTCTCATCCCCCGCCCCGCTGACAGCAGATCACACTAGCCATTTGATGGCCTCTATCCTGCTCTGGGTTTCCCAGGCCCGCTGGCAAAACCAGGTCTTTGGTGCCTTCCGGAAGAGTGCTAGAGTGGAGCCATTCTAATCTCTGGGGAGATGATGTTCCAGAGAGAGGGGCCCACCACGGAGAAGGGCCTTCTTCTGGGTCCCACCAGGAATGCTGCTTCTATCATCATCATTTTTTAATGGCCTCATTATCCCTTGTGGGGTGGAGTCTCGGCAACTGAATGGAGCTGAGTGTTTACTGGCCGGATACCCTTCCTGTCGCCAATGCGGAGGTTTTTTTCAGCAGATACATTCTCACTGTGCCCAAAGAGAGAATTATCTGCCTCTGCCTAGGCTCAAACTCACAAGCCTCCTCATTGTGAGGCAAGAGCTCTACCTCAAGGCCACCACACCACTCTAACTGATGCTGCTTCTAGATGGGCTTAAACACTGGTGAACCGAGTCTCTGCTTGGTACTAACATAGTTACCTCTTTTGTTAAACAGGAAATCTACAAGGACCGTCAGAAGTTTTCAGAGCAGGTCTTCAAAGTGGCCTCTTCTGACCTGGTCAACATGGGGATCAGTGTGGTCAGTTATACCCTCAAGGATATTCACGATGACCAGGTGCACATATGGGCTGTTTGGTATTGATGTAAACCATTGTTCATGTCACTGAGAATGTTCAATCATAGAGATACCTTAACCAAGGATGTCTGATTTTTGTTCTGACCCAAGCCCTTTTCCAACAAATCAAATACAATGCTAAGGGAACAGAAACCTTTTAATGCTTCTGCAAAATGATTAGCTGTGATGAGCACAAGCCTTGCCAAACTGTACAAGACTGCCAAAAGATAACAGAGAAGAAATAATTTGCAATACAAGAATCTTCAAATACAAACTCAGGATACTGGAATGTCCACGAGGCTGGAGTTTCAAAACGTCTTTGCCTTCTGCAAAGAACTTTCATTTCACAGCTGGCTTTTATCTTCTTGAAGGAGGGGCCATTATCTTGCAACTTTACTCCTGAGTCGCCCGTGCTGTTGTAGCTGCTCTTTCCTGCGAGCAATCCTGCACACACGCGTACTTGGCACAGGCTCCATGGGAACCTCCTCATCATTTCTGCCAGCCCCCAGAATCTCTGAAGGCAGCAGTCCACTCCCTGATGGTCCTGGCCCCTCATCTGAGTCCTCGCTCTCCTCAGTCATCCACACCTGCTGCCAGCTAACCACAATAGATTTACAATCTTTCAGCAATAGACATAGAAAACCAGCATCAACCTATCCCAACGCCAAATAGAATTGCTTGATTTGTTTTTGGTTTTTTTTTTTCTTGTTAATGGAAAAATGATACAAGGTTCTTTCTGATACCGACAACCAAGTTTTGG
Organism: Hydrophis major; assembly: GCA_033807585.1. Lineage (NCBI taxonomy): Eukaryota > Metazoa > Chordata > Lepidosauria > Squamata > Elapidae > Hydrophis > Hydrophis major. Next base: position 58,566,743 of record CM066329.1, read on the forward strand.
ACTGAACGCATTTATTGACAGGTTGGATTTATATCTCTCAGTCCTTCAACATTGGCCAAGTCAAGAAATAATTATATTAAGTTCGACCAGAACTCTATGGTTGTAGGCTATAGTAACAAAATCTTGAAAGTGTTTCCTTTCCTATAGTGAATTAAGGTGGAGCCAAAATGAGTTGTTTTCTCAGTTTCCTGGGCTTAACACGTATTTTGTTGTTGCAACCATCATTTCTACAGTGTTTCTCCAAGGACATCTTATTCATAGCGTACACATTAATCCAGTGGCCCCCAACCTTTTTTGTGCCATGGCCCGGTACCGGCATCACAAAATGATCCGTGGCCCGGTATCAGCATCAGCATGCATGGCAAGGCGAGCCGAGCCGAGCAACTGGCCAGCCAGCTGTCCCCCGCTTCTCCCTCCTCCTTTATATCTTTGTCGATGGGCTTCGGGACGGCTTTGGAACGGTCGCTCAGCTCGTCTTGCCTTGGGTGCTGAAAGAATCCTCGCGCCTTAGTTTTGTTCGAAGCCACCACCCCTTCGATGAAACTAAGGCGCGAGGATTCCTTCAGGACCCAAACGCCGCTTTCCATCCGGAAAAGCTCACCAGAAGCACTTTCTCATCAAAACAAGATGGCGGTGCCCAGCAAACCGACGGCCTGGTAGAAAATGTTCCACGGACCGGTACCAGTCTGGGGCCTGGTGGTTGGGGCCCCCTGCATTAATCTCTTCCTATTTTTCTCCACAACAACCTTGTGAGCTAGTTTGGGCTGAGAGAGAATGATTAGTTCAAAGTGCTTCAGGGGGAGGATTGGAACCTGGGTTTCTTCACTTGGGACAGGATTAGAGCCCATCTATTTTGCAACTGTTCAGTAACCCAAGGGGTAAAAAAAAATCAGAATTCAGACATTACCAGGTCTGGTTTGCAAAATGGGTGTTTTCTGGGGATTCTGGATTGCTTTTCCTGTCCATCATCTCCCCCTCTTGTCAATTGTAGGATTATCTTCATTCTCTGGGAAAAGCCCGAACTGCTCAAGTACAGAAGGACGCCAGGATCGGAGAAGCCGAAGCCAAGAGAGATGCTGGCATCAAGGTGGGCAATTGTGGAAGAAAAGTTGTGATGGACTTTGACTGTCTACCTTGTTTAAGAGATTGCTGGTTTTTAAGGAAAGATTGGACATCCATTTCTCTGGCATGGAGTAAGGTCTCTTGCCTTGGGCAGGGCGTTGGACTAGAGGACCTCAAAGTATCTTCATGCCCTATGATTCTTAGCAAGTTCAGATCTGGATACCATGTTTCCCCCAAAATAAAACCCTGTCTTATACATTTTTTTGCCACCAAAAAAGGCACCAGGTCTTATTTTGGGGGATGCCATCCACTGACTGACCTCACTTACGTGCGTCGCCCCTGGCCTCCTTTTTGCTGTCAGAGGCCTTCAGGAACTTCTTCTTCTGTGGCCTGAAAGCCTCTGCAGCCGATAACAGATCTCCGGATCGATCCGGAGCTTTGTTAGCCGCTACAGAGGCCTTTACAAAAGCCTGGTCAGCCTTGATGGCTACAGAAGAAATGGGCCAGCAAGGCAGGTGTCAGGATGTGTGAGGCCTGGCTACAACTATTCAAAGGTAAGCAGTAGGGCAGCTCCACCCCCCTCATCCCCATCCTAGCTTAATTTTTACCTGTGCACTCTGGAGTGGGCGGGATCTTAATGAGGGCTGATTTTGGGGGGTAGGGCTTCCATTGGGCGCATGTGTAAAAAATCACGCTAGGACTTACTTTCAGGGTAGGTTGTATTTTCAGGGAAATGGTATTAATTGGATGGGAGACAACTTGGAAACCCCAAAGCTGTAGAAAGGAAGGCCGTGACTGCCAAATGATTTCCCAATAGCATCAAATAGACTTCCCCTTAAAATCACCAGGAATCCAACAAAAACTTGAGACTCTTTTTAAAAATCAAAACTTCTTCAGTGCTCTTGGCTTTTGCACTATCCCTGAGCTCTTGCCTCACTCTTCCTGTCGGGCACTGCCTCTGAGTTCTCCCATCTTGTCCACCTCTAGGAAGCAACAGCCAAGCAACAGAAATTGTCTGCTCAGTTTATGAACGATATTGAGATGGCTAAAGCTCACCGAGATTTCGAGCTGAAGAAGGCTACTTACGACATTGAGGTGAACACGCGAAAAGCCGAATCGGACTTGGCCTATCAGCTGCAGGTGAGCCACCCCACTGCACAGCCAGTCAAAGGGGATTGGCAGGTGGCAGAGATGGAATAAGTTGTAGTCTATTTTTTTCCTCAAATGAAACATGCATAGGAAAATGTTTGTGATTCCTGCCCCTCGGCCTAGTCACATCCTTCATTTAGGGCAGGGCTGTCCAACCTTGGTAACTTTAAGATCTGTGGAATTCAAATCCCAGAGTTCCCCAGCCAGCCAGGGGCAGTCCACAAGCCTTAAAGTTGCCAGGGTTGGACAACCCTGAGCTAGAGCATAAATTTGCGGGATGTTGACATATTGAGCTATGAACAAGCTGTTGTGGCCTGACGGGGCTGGTGGAGCTGGCAGCAGAGTTGGACAGCAGTGAGGAGATTGGGAGGAACCTGGACCAGTCTTGGAGGCTGAGGAAGGCTAGGATGAGGGTTCTGCATCAGAGGTAGAGATGGGGCCAGGGCAGGCTGGCAGTCATCAGCTGCTTTTGGGCTTAGATAGCAGTAAGGCTGGGGAGCAGTTGGAACCGTTTCCCAGCCTGCGTATGTGCAGAGCAAATGAAAGGAGCAATTAAGAACTCAGGGTCAAAATGGGAGCAAGGCCACTGGTGGGCGACGAATGGCCCTTCCCACCAGGATTAAAAGAGGAGCAAAAGAGGAGGGGGCTTTTGAAGGAAACAACTTGCTCGTTGCATGTTTGTGTTTGTTCCAGCCTTGTGGGTCTGTAAAAGTCTGTAAACCCAGCCTTCCCTGCAACATTGAGTATGGAACTGTTTACCAGGCAGCATTGCAGGATTGATAACAGTCTGAGATAATTAGTTCACCTTCGGGAGAATGTGTTCCAAGCTGTTGGCTGACTGTGAATGAACCAATTCACATTATCGTAAATAAAGAGTTTTTTGCCGGGACTCAGAATTGACTGAGTGCTGGTCTTCCGGTTTGAAGGGCTTCGGCGACAGACAGAAATCCAAGATCGTGCGCGGGTTCTGTCTGGGCTCGCCGCTGGAGCTCCCCGAGCCGGCTGGTTTCGGGGCTAAACCACTCCGTAGAGGTGGTGAAGAGGGGGGAGACCGGCAGCAGGGTTGAGGAGAGCCTCATCTCTCCTCCTCAGCTGGCCATTACTCCCTTTCCCAAAGGCAATTGCAGCGGTGGTCAGAAATGGCCACCACAAAGAAGAACTCGACCGGAAAAGAATGTGCAGGAGGAAGATAAGAAGTGAAAGTTTTGGCTGACCGGGTTAAATTGTAAAAGCAACAACCAAGGTACCCTGGAATTTAAACTTACAAAAAATAAAATCCCTCCCAAAGAAGAGTCAGAAGCAGCGAAGGAAAGTGAAAAGGGAAAGGTTTGGCTTTTTTCCTTCTTCTCTCTCCTTCCCTATACTGACAACTAAGAGACTTAAATAAGAATTCGGAAAAATCCGCTTTGACATCAATAGGCAATTAAGCTGAAAATAAAACAAAATGCCAAAGGGATAATAAAGATTTCTGGACATTAAAAAGTTTCTTTTTCATAAGCAGGAAAGGAGAGAAAAAGAATAAGGGCAGGCTCTGGAAGAGGGAGGAGACTGCCTGGAATTAAAAAGAATCTAAAGTAAAACTTCAACAAGACTTCTGAAAAATACATTTTAACTGAAACTTTGCAACTAAATAGTAACCCCAGGAAGAGAAAGTGAAAAAAAAAAGAGCAAAAAAGAAACAGTTTGCGTGTATTTGAATTATTTGGTGATCTTTGGATTTTTGGTTATTTTATTTGAATGACTAAAATCAACTGGGTGGTTGTTTAAAAATTTATACAATGGCACCACTTCTGGATGAATTGAAAATGGAACTTAAAAAGTACAAAGAAGATGCACAAGAAGGGAAGGGTTCTTTTGGCTTCGTCTTTCAATTCTTAGAAATGGAGATTTGGAACTATGAGAAACAATAAGAAAAGACTGCAAAACAAGAAGCTTGGGACAAAGAAGAAGCCATCTTTAATGAACAAGTAACCCTAAGTGGGGGAGAAAGGGAAAAGGGGGGAAAGAGAATGGAGAATTTAAGACTTAAAAAAAACAACCAAAGAAAAGAAAAATAATTTGAAAAATAAGTATAATACTGGAAAGCAATAGAAAAGGGGAATACAGAAGAGAGAAATAGAGGTAGAGAGACAAGGGGGTAAAAAGGGGAGAGAGAAGAAGAGAGGGAAGAAGGAAAGGAAAAGAAGTTACAAAGGACCGGAGCAAGATATAGAGAAACAGAACCTATTTAGAGATAATGGCTGAAAATCTAACTGAAAAAGGGATTCTATAAAGGTACATAAGATTGTATTGTTATATTAGTAATAGAAATAACTTTAGAAAGTTGAAACAATGTATGATTAAAATGAGGGATAAAATAGTGTAATTTAGTGAAATGTTTGTGAATAAAACAAGTGAAATAAAATAAATGAGAAAATTGAATTAGGAAGGAACGGGAACATTTTAATTAGTTAATGTTTTATAAAATATAAGTGAAGGGGGGGGAATTAACTGTGGAAAGCTTATAATTGTTCCCATAGAAGTATGATATTTAATTGAAAAGTAATGTTAAAGATGTTAAGACTTTAATGAATATTAATATTAATGATAGAATTGAATTGGAATGGAATGCTGTTTTAATTATATATATTTATACTTTTTTTCTTTTTTTAAGAATACAGTGTGTATTTTAAAAATGTACCAAGCAGAATCCAAATGGAAGTTATGTATTATATTGAATGTTACAACTTTAGGGAAAAGATATAAAGGCGTCATACTCCAATCAGTAACTACAGGAGAAATTTTGTTTAATGAGAAAAGATAATTGAAACAGGACAGACAAAAAATATAAATACAATTATTTGAATTGAGATGAGATAATTAAAATAAAACTGAGAAAATTAAAAGAGGGGAGAAGCTATGCAGAAAATGTAAAATAATAATAAGATATGGAATAGAGTATAAAAATGAGCATGAACCTGAATTTGTGTCTGTACGAAGACACAGGGATTATGCTGCTTTCAAACGAGATGTTTTATTTGTATTTTTTTTTTTCTCTTTGTGAAAACTCAAATAAAATTTACAAAAAGAAAAAAGAATTGACTGAGTGCTTTTGGGGTGAAGCCCAGGACAGAACACAAGCTTCAGCAGGGAGTTTCTGAACCTTTCAAGTTCCGTTGTTCTGTATGCTTCATGCAGGTAGCCAAGACCAAGCAGAAAATTGAAGAGGAGAAGATGCAGGTCTTGGTAGTGGAGCGAACTCAGCAGATTCAGATCCAGGAACAGGAGATGATCCGTAAAGAACGGGCGCTGGAGGCCCAGGTCAAGAAACCAGCCGAAGCAGAACGTTACCGGTTGGAGAAATTAGCCGAGGCTGAAAGGTACGGACATTACACTCCGCTATTCTCCTCTTTTTTTCCCTTCCTATTCAGAATCTGCTGTTACTCATCATAGAAGAGCACTTTTGAAAGGAGTGAACTGATGCTAGCTATGCCCCTTTATAGTATAGTAGTCCTCAACTTTTGACCACAATTGAGCCCCAAATTTCTATTGCTAAGTGAATTTTGGCCTATTTTATGACCTTTCTTGCCACCGTTGTCAAATGAGTCACTACATTGTTAAGTTAGTCACATGGTTGTTAAGTGAATCAAGTTTCCCCATTGACTTCGCTTGTCAGGAGATTGCAGAAGCTGATCACATGACCACCCCACCCCCCCACCCCAAAATCCTGCAGCCATCATAAATAAGAGTCAGTTGCCAAGCATCTGAATTTTGATCAGGGGGATGCTGCAACCATTGTAAGTGTGAAAAATGGTCATAAGTCACTTTTTCCAGTGCTGTCGTAACCTTGAACAGTCCCGAAATGAACTTTTGTAAGTCAAGGACTACCTGTGAAGCTGGAGGGTCAAATAATGGAATGAATCTCCACAAAAATAATACAGATAGTCCTTGAGTTATGACTGTAATGGAACCTGCCTGGTCATTAAGCAAACCAATGGTTCACAATGGGGTCTGTTTTTGTCAAAAGCCCTAAATAAATTCCGGGGTTGTTGGTTTTTTTTGGCAAAACTGTGGTAAAATGCAGTCAGGCGACCATAGGCTACGATTGGCAGCCCATAAATTTCCCATCCTTTTATCTCAAAGGTGCTTTTTCAAAAGGTAACTGAACTGTTGTTGTTTTTCTAGAGAAAGACGGTGGATTTTTTGTTTCTGAGGGGGGGAAAAGGGGGGGGGGGAAACAGTTCAGATGCCCTTTTGAAAAAGCATCTTTGAGACCATTGTAGATGACTGAAAATCTCCACAGATATTCCTTATCCTTTGCTGTTTGATGCAGAAAGGACTTCCCAGAATGGCTTCCACGCATTTTATCCTTTTTCTAATTTCCTGCAACTAACTCTCCAGTTGCAAACCAGGGGTGGGTTACCATGCAGATGTCTCCAAACTTGGCAACTTTAAGACTAGTGGATTTCAACTCCCAGAATTCCCTAGAGCAGAGGTGTCCAAACTTGGCAACTTTAAGATGTGTGGACTTCAACTCCCAGAATTCCTCAGCCAGCTGGCTGAGGAATTCTGGGAATTGAAGTCCACAAGTTTGGAGACCTGCCCTAGAGCAGTGGTGCCTAACCTTTTTGGGCTCATGTGCCAAAAATTGTGGTGCGCGCTTGCACGCTCGTGCTTGCGTGCTAGTACCCAGAAGGCAATGCGCGCCCCCCACACCCCCTATGCATGCGCACGTAATCCCTACCCACCCTGCCGCCCACTTACTTGCATTGTGCCTCACAGTTGATTTTCAGCTGGTTTGAGGCCTTTTTCGGCCTCCCAGAGGCTTGAGGAAGGCTTCTGCAGGTTTTTCAGACTGAAAACTAGGCCCATTTCATCACTTCCAGTATTTCCAGAAAAACAGGAAGTGACAAAACGGGCCTAGTTTTTTGGCCTGAAAAACATACAGAAGCCTTCCTCAAGCCTCTGGGAGGCCAAAAAAGGTCTCAAACCGGCAGAAAATCAGTTGAGAGATGCGCACATGCGCAGTGAGGTAAGTTTGCCTGCAGCTTGCCTGCTGGCACAAATGGCCCTGGGTGCCACCTGTGGCACGCGTGCCATAGGTTCGCCATCACAGCCTTAGAGTAATAAGCCTGTTCTCTTGCTCTAGCTTTGTCACCTCAAGCTGCTCTCAAACCCTGTCGCTTCCTAGTCTCCCCCGCCATTTTGGGGAGGCCAAAAGTGGCCCTTGAATGTAGGATGCTGGGCAAAGAGGTGAACCCGCGTCCCTGTTTTCTTCCCAAACAGGATGCAGCTCATCATGCAGGCAGAGGCGGAGGCAGAAGCCATCCGGGTGAGCCCTTAATTCTTCTCTACCTCATGGGAACAAAGAGGAGGCAGAGGTGGATGAGAACTTAGCTTATCCTGAAATCCCGTTTTCATTTTTTAGGTGAAGGGCGAGGCTCAGGCGTACGCAGTTGAGGCCAAAGCCCGGGCTGACGCTGAGCAGATGTCAAAGAAGGCAGAAGCTTTTAAGCAGTATCAAGAGGTTGCCATGGTGGACATGCTTTTGGAGAAGCTTCCAGAGGTAAGCACGTCCTCGTATAATCCCAAGGAGAAAAAAAAGGGAGATGAAGTCCCAAAGGTGTTTTTTTTTTCCAGGAGACAACTGGACTTGCTTGTTTTTTCTTCTTTTGAAGACGTTTCGCTTCTCCCCCAAGAAGCTTCTTCAGCTCTGATAGGATGGTGTGGAATGGAAGGATTTATATTTCTTGCAGACAGCTGGTCATTTGCATCCTTTGAGACGGTCACTGAAGCTCTTGAAGTTTTATCTAAGTTGTCCTAAGTAGTGCTCCTGACCACTGTAGTCTGCAATTTTGTCCTCTGGAAATCCATTCCAACTCCCACACCATTCAAAGGGTGTCCATCCCAAATTGTGTAGCTAAAAATATGAGGATACAGATAAACCTCCCAAGTGCTTCAATGACTCTCTAAAAGAGTGCAAATGATGAGCTGTCTGCAAGCAGTATAAATCCTTTCATTCCCCACCGTCCAGTCAGAGCTGAAAAAGCTTCTTGGATGAGAAGCAAAATGTCTTCAAAAGAAAAAAACGAAAAACAGGAAAGTCCAGTTGCCTCCTGAAAAATCACCTTTGGGACAACCATGACCTGGATGACTGAGAATCTCTACAGAAGGGGAGATAGATTGTATGCACTGGGCTGTTCTGCATGGTTCCTGGTTGTGTATAGCTCTTAGTTCTTAATGAGGAGATTGAAGGCTGGCTATTAAATAATTAATTGCAATTTCCTTGTCCTTGAAGGCTTTGACATAAAAGAGTGGTACTATTGAAGGAAGGTGGCATCCAAACAAAATCACAGTGGAATTTGATAATTGGACAAATCTGCCCATTACTTCTAGTATAGATAAAGGAGAATATTTGTATCTCGAGGTTGAAATGAGGGGTCCCTGATGATTTCCCAGTCTGATTGTTTTGTTGCAGACGTTTCATTACCCAAACTCGGTAACATCATCAGTGCTGCACAAATGATGTTACCTAGTTTGGGTAACAAAATGTCTGCAATGAAACAACCAAGCCCAGAGAACACCGAGGACCCCCCCCTCCCCACTTCTAGTACAGTTAATCCTCGACTTATGACTTAATAATTGAATCTGGAATTACAGCTATAGGTCATCACAGTCATTAAGTGGGTACCGCATGACTAACCAGTGGATGTTTTTTTGCTGGAAATCAGAAGTATAGGGCAAAAAGAAGCTGCGGGCCTTTTGCAGATATCCTTAATCTCAATCGGGGGTGTCAAATCCAATGTTCTTTCAAAGAGGAAGAAGAAAAGATGAGACGAGAGCAAGGAAGGAAAAATAAGAAAAGAGGAGAAGGAAGAAGAAAGTAGATTGAAGAGGGAAGGAAAAATAAGGGAAGGAAGGAAGGAAGGAAGGAAGGAAGGAAGGAAGGAAGGAAGGAAGGAAGGAAGGAAGGAAGGAAGGAAGGAAGGAAGGAAGGAAGGAAGGAAAGAGATTCTAATAAGAGTGAGGGAGGATTTGAGGGAAGTTCTGCCTTAGCACTTGGTCACCTCAGATGCACCCCCAACACAAGTGATGTCGAACTGGCTACGCCCATCCCTGCCACACCCACCTCACTCCCCCGAGGTCAAACACAACCCTGATTCGGCCCTCAATGAAATCAAGTTTGACACCCCTGGTCTAAATGAGGGTAATAATATTTTGCTTCTATATACTATTTTGCGCTGGAAAGACTTTTCCAGTCTTCAATTAGAATTTTCCCTGATTTTTTTTCCCACCCCAACAATCTTGTAAGGTAGGTTGGACAGGGAGAGAAGCCCAAAGTCATCTCCCCCACTCTCCTAATCAAGTAGGGACTTCAACTGCAATCTCTATCCAAGTTTGCTACCTTAATCATTGGGTGTCTTCGCATTCCCTTCACAGATAGCCGATGAGATCAGCAAACCATTGGCTTCCGTCAATAAGATCACCATGGTGTCAAGCGGGAACGGAGATGTGGGTGCTGCGAAGATGACTGGGGAAGTCCTGGAAATCATGAATAAGCTGCCTGACACTGTTGAGAAGCTGACCGGTGTTAGCATCTCTCAGGTATCGCTCAAGGATTGCTGAGCTGCGGAGAGGAAGGGGTGCAGCAAATATAAAGCCCTTCTCAGTAGCAACTTAGCCAGAGTAAATATGCGGTTACCTATCCTGGCTTCCATTCTATATTTAGCGGATTATGTAGAACCCGAAATCTGGGCTGTGTGGAAGGAGGAAAAACAATTGGTTGGAGACAAAAGAGGCGCTCCTTAATTAGCCAAAGAGAAAACACAGCTCAAGTGATGAGCAACAACCTTGTTGTTATTTCTGGGTTTCATCTTCTGGAAGTAGGTACTTTTAATCAGTGTGCTTGCCAGGGATGTTGGGAGTTGTAGTTTTTCAGTGTTTGGAGAGCCACAGATTCTCTATGCCAGGGTGTCAAATTCAAGGCCTGAGGGCTGGATCCGGCCCATGGAGTGCTTAGATATGGCCCACGGGCCCACCTTGGAAACAGCGAAGGACCGGCCCGTGGTGCCTCTGTCAGTAAAAAGGGAGCTTGGGGTGGCTGCTGCAGGCTATCAAGGCTGAAAACAGAGCCCACGAGGGCTGTGCGTGGCCTTCCGGAGCTTTGATTTTGCTGGCAGAAGGCTGCGGGAGGCTGTCGCAGTCAAACACGAAGCCTGGGTGGGCCGCACAGCCTCCTCAAGCTCCATTTCCACTGGCAGAAGGCTGCGGGAACCTGCTGTAGCCAAAAACGGAGCCCGGGAGGACAATTGTGGACGAAAACAGACCCCGAGAGGACTGACATGGTTGAAAATAGAGCCTCAATGAGTGACACTGAGCTGGCCACTCCCCCCGACTATGCCCTCCCCCCCGGGCCCCTGTGGTCAAACACAATCCTTATGTGGCCCTCAGTGAAATTGAGTTTGACATCCCTGGTCTATGCTAACGGAGAACATCTCTGTTCTGGCAACTATTCCGTCTTACCCCAATCTAAACATCTTCGAGATGAGAGCTCTTTAATTCCCAGAATTCCCCAGCGAGCATGAGTATTATTGAGATCTCTTGGAGATGAAGAAACACACCTGATAGCTTATACACCACTTCACGGTGCTTTCCAGCCCTCTCTATGCAGTTTACAGAGTCAGTCTATGGCCCCCAACAATCTGACTCCTCATTTTACCCACCTCAGAAGGATGGAAGGCTGTCAACCATGAGCCAGGTGGGATTCAAACTGCCAAATTGCAGGCAGCCGGCAGTCAGCAGAAGTAGCCTGCAGTACTGCACTCTTAACCACTGCACCATGGAGACTCTAATGCATATTTCACTGGGGAAAATCTCCATGTTCATGGGAGTGATGACTGAATTTTAATTTTTTTGGGGATGGGGTGGGATTGGTGTCTCTGCAGCAGATGAATCAGAAGAAACCAGGACGGATGAACTGATGGGGTCAGAAGGACAAGAAAAAGTCATCTTGAGAGTGACCACCCATGGATCATCATCAATATGCACCCATATTTAGTGTTCCTCCTATCAGTGCCCTCCTGTGAATGCCATACTTTTACTACGGACAAGATTGTTGCATGTCGATCAGTATCTGCAAATGCTGAGGTCTCGTTACTCTGCTGTAGCACCGTGAAAGCTGGTGATGTCTCTGGGTGGACCTGCGACATCAGTGTGTCGCAGTGTGGATCCGTGTATACTGATTTCCACCGTCACTTTGTAAAACAGGATCCCGTCGTTCCTTTCCTTGATGCTGTTTTTGTTACCTGAGCCTGCTGGTCCCTAGATAGTCACCTTTTTTCCTATACGTAAGCTGTCCTCAAGGATCTAACAATGGCTCTAGTTCTAAAAAGGCCTGGAAGAATATAAGAATGGAGTAAGGATGAAGGTTGAAACCCAAGATCTGTTTTTATTTATTTTTTTAAAGGCCAGGTGGGTGGCCTGATTTCAGGGATTTCTAGGAAGGGGAGGTCATTTAGGATTTTGTTCAGTCGTTTCCCTAAAGAGTTACTGCCTATGTACAGAGAGGGATTTGGTTAACAAGCCTAGTGCTGTGTGGGTATCCCAGTTCTGTTGATCTAAACCAGGGGTCTCCAGACTTGGCAACTTTAAGACTTGTGGACTTCAACTCCCAGAATTCTCCAGCCAGCTATGCTTATTAATTAAGCTATGCTGGGTGGAGAATTCTGGGAGTTGAAGTCCACAAGTCTTAAAGTTGCCAAGTTTGGAGACCTTTGGTCTAAATCAAGGGTCTTTAACCTTGGCATGTTTAAGACTTGTAGACTTCAACTCCCAGAATTCCTGAGCTAACATGACTGGAGGAGGAATTCTGGGAGTTGAAGTCCAGAAGGAGCCATTGTTCCCCATCCTGATCTAACCCTTCCCCACTTGCTTGATATATCACCATCTTCTCCGTGTGTGCCATAGTGTTTGGTGCTACGCATAGCTAAGATTCCTGCACTTAGCAAACTTCCTTTTGGGTTTTTTGTCTTCTGTCCTCACTGCTCCCACTCTCCCAGTTCTTAATCTCAATTTTGGGGGTCCATGGTAGTTTTCCTGTGTTAAATCAAAAAAGATCTCCCTGCCAAGAAGACAGGAGATTCCCTCAGGATAGGACCATTCTCATAGGCGTCTCTTCTGCCTGCATGTTCACCTCCTCTTAAAATCGTCATCTGAATGTGCCTTATATCTGTTTGAACTAACGGAGTAGATATATATACATCATCATTTCTCTAGAAGGGGAAATGCAAAGAGTCCTCATTTTCACTGTTTACTTACTATCTCTCCCCTAAATTTTTGGACGCTCCCTGAAAGCTTTTAAGTTTTGTACCGTAACTGCTGATGCTCTGATCTTTGCTTGTCCCAAATCGCTAAAGGAGGCCATGTGCTCATATCTTCACAAAGCTCACATGGTCAGACGGCAGCCCTTCTACAGTGGCTTAAAATATCACCCCTGGACCTGTGCTTCAGAATTCACATATGCCGGGTTTGGCCTTCTTGCTTGCTCGTGTGTTGTGGCCTCAGCACAGTGCCTTGTCTGTGTTGGTCTGAGGAGAAGGACAGTCCATTCTTAATGCTACTTGAGATTGTCAACTAAGAATAAAGGCCAAGATTAATGAATGCCTCCGGTGTCCCTTCTGTGCAGCCATTTCTACTTTCTGGTCCCTGTTTTCCCCATCTAATGCAAGGGTTTTCAAACTTGGCGCTTTTAAGACTTGTGGACTTCAACTCCCAGAATTCCTGAGCTAACATGACTGGTGGAGGAATTCTGGGAGTTGAAGTCCACAAGTCTTGAAGGCATCAAGTTTGAAGGCCCCTGATCTAATACCCTGAACCTAGGAAAATACTTGCTATGAATACAGGTAGTCCTCAACTTACAACCACAAGCCCAATGTTTCTGTTGCTAAGTGAGGAATTTGTTAAGAGAGTTTCACCATTTTTCTTGCCACATTTCTTAAGAGAATCACTGCCATTAGTAACACAGTGGTTAATCTGGTTTCTCCGTTGACTTTGCTTTTTGGGAGTTTGGAAGAGGGGATCACATGACCCCAGGATACTGCAACTGTCATAAATGTGAGTCATTTGTCAAGCATCCGCATGTCAATCACGTGACTAGGTGCACTAAGTCACTGCTATGGTTATAAGTGTGAAAAATGATCACAAGTCACTTTTTTTCAGTCCCGTTGTAACTTTGAACGGTCACTAAATGAAGTGTTATAAGTTGAGAGCTACCTGTATAGAAAATACATAACAGCAAACTGCATTCTGTTTTCGCATGTGATCCTGCTTTATCAGTATAGATATAATATGAATTTTGTCTGCATAATCTCTAACAATCCTTTGGATTGCAGTTGGGATGATTATTATTATGGTTGGTTGCAAAGTGAGCCAGATGATTAGGCTGGGTTGGGCATTATTTTATTCACCTACCAAGTTCCTCCCGAGGACCTGGCATAATCGGCACACATTGTTGTGGAATAACTAAATTTATCATCATAGAATGTAAGCTGTTCCATGTAAAGCTGCCTTTTGCAATTGACCGATAGCGATTTTTGTCAATGCCAATGGTGTTCAGTGTTGCTTGAGATTGTTATTATATCACATGGTGGTCAATGCAATGGAGAGAACATATCTAATACTCCTGCTTTTTATATTCCCCATAACAACAACCCAGTGAGGCAGGTTGGACTAAGAGACAGTGACTGTCCCAAAATCAACCAGGCACTTTTTGTGCCTAAGACAGGATTGGAACTCACCACTACACTAAACTGGCTCTAACCATGAGTATCTAAGGAGCCCCGAATTGTATCTCTCTCAGTGTCCAAACCATGCAAGCTGCTATGTAAAGAGATGATTTGAGCTGTCAGGAATTTTTACTGTGGGTAATAGAGATCATTTAGCTAGTTTAGTCAGTGGATGGTTTCACATATTCTGCGAAGGCATAATACCTATTACTTCATTTGCTTTTTGTTCAGTATGTATGAACCCAGTCCCTTGTTTGAAAAGTGTATGGCAAAATATATAGATTTAAGCTATTAAAATAAACCTTGGTTTTGCGTGATCCATAAATGCAGCTGGGCTTGGTTCAAGGCAGTGTTGATCCTCAACAACTTCAAGATGTGTGGACTTTTTAACTTCCAGAATATCCCAGTCAGTATAGCTGGAGTAAGGCACCTTTCTATGGGTCACCCATCTAGCCAAAAATACTCTGTGCAGCAAATGGGCCGTTTACACCTTGTTGCAAAGAAGAGGGGTAATTTCAAGAGAGGAGACAGAAGGGCACCTTTACAAGTCCAGCACAAATTCAGAATACACAACAGATTTAAATAGAAATACAAGGCACTGGACACAAACAGAGATGATTAACAGCTTCATCCAGCTTCCTAAACGTGCATACATAAGTAAATTCTCGGTCTAAGGTTGCAGCCTAAATCTGGTTGCCTAAAACAGGGTTGTCTAAACCAACTTTTCAGATCTCAGGGACCATTAAATTCATAATTTTAAACCCCGTGGACCACTAATATGATCCTGCCTAATGACCGGGTGGGTGGGTGTGGCTAGGTGGTCATGTGACTGGGTGGGCATGGCCAACTTGATGTCACTCATATCGAGGGGGTACTTTGCCATGCTCTTCTCCCCTCTCCCAGCCACTCTTCACCTGCCTACCCCGGCTCCTTAGGGCCCCAACAGGAAGCAATTGTAGCTAAGCAACCACCACAAGAAAGAGTTGGCAAAACAGCTGGCTCAGTTCAAATTGGATCTGACCAAGGAGGAGGCTCAGCAGAAGCACCTCATTGAGAACTATGAGCATAGGTTTTCCAAGCAGAGGGGAGATCTGTGGGAGTGCAAGGCCAGGTACAAGCACCTGGAGGCTTAACAGACTGAGATGGTCAGCCAGTTCCAGGCCATGATGCAGTCCTACTCCGGCTCTTCCCACCAGTGGCTTTTCCCTCCAGCCTTCGCCCAAAGCCCCGCACCAAGAGGCTGAAGCAGACCCCATGTTGGAATCTCTGTCCCCTCTCACCTGCACAAAAAATACCCCGAAGGAGGAGACTCTCTGCAGCAACACAAACATTCATTGCATGTATCCTACCCAAGGGCCATTGTTAGGAATATAAGTCACCTAACAGGCATTTGGGTTAGAAATATATAAACCAGGATAAACATTTTAGTACTATATCTTTAAGGGAATGCAAGAGCATGCAATTGGGTGTGGTTTCTCAAACAGCCATAAGATGGAGCCAGAAATCTGGGTTGTTTAGTCTTAGTCTCAGAAGAGAGTGTGTCTGAGTGAGTATCTCTGTTTCCTTCTGTTGGAAATTATTGCCATTGCTCCATTTTTCCTAATTGACTGATATTACTGGATTTGATGTAAGTCTGATACTGAACTGCTTTTGACACTGGACTTTGATATTTGGATTATCTCTGGATTGAAAAACTGACTGATTTACCTGTGAATGACTTTGGGACTGCTTATTTTGGACTCTGCTTAAGCCTTTCTGGAAATAAAAACCTACATTTACTGTACAGTGTATCTGTGTGCTCTGTGTGTTTTATTCCAACACTACTCTCTATATGTCTCCCTGTATGCTCTCATTCTCCTAACGGGGAATTACCTCAACAGCCATAGTTTGAGGACCCCTGATTTGGTGCAATATGAAATATGCAAATATTTTTTCTGTGGACCACCAAAGTTTTTTTGTGGATCAGCGGTGGTCCACAGACCACCAGT
Organism: Hydrophis major; assembly: GCA_033807585.1. Taxonomy (NCBI): domain Eukaryota; kingdom Metazoa; phylum Chordata; class Lepidosauria; order Squamata; family Elapidae; genus Hydrophis; species Hydrophis major. The sequence continues at coordinate 58,582,704 of CM066329.1, forward strand.
TGGTGACCGCTGATCTAAAAAACCAGTTTTGTCCATGCAAATGAATTGGGATTACAGCTTCCACAATTGCTGGTACTGAATGTTCTGGAGCAGTGACCTTTTGGGCACCAAAGGCCAGTTCTGTAGAGAGGTTTTTTTCCATGGACTGGACGGGGTGTGGTCTTGTGTGCTGCTTGCATCCCACGGATTGGGCTTCACTTATCTGTGTGGCCCAATTTTTGGCATGCCACTGCCCGTTGCCAGTCTGGAGACCTCCACACACTTGGAAGGCCGTTGGGAACGGTTTGCTTTAGAGGACTCCCATCAAGTGTAGTTCTGTTGTCACATTGCATTTCAGAGGTGTACTCTCTGTAATAAGCAGACAACTGGTCGGCTCAGCAGTTAAGACCCTGGATTTGTCGGCTGGAAAGCCAGCAGCCCACGTCTGAGACCCGCACGCCACACGATGGGGCGAGTTCCTGTCCTCACTGCAGCTCTGCCAACTTAACAGTTCTAAAGCAAACAAATGCAAGTAGATAAATAGGTACCACTTCCGGTGGGAAGGTAACAGCACTCTGTCACATCATGCTGGCTACATCACCACAGAAATGTCTTCAGATAGTGCTGGTTCAATAGCCTTGAAACAAAGAATGAGTACCATCTCCTTTATTTGGCAACTACTAGCTGAGTAAAATCCCAATGAATCCCAATCATTTATCATTTTATTCTCTTTAACAAGGTGGTTGCTGTCCCTATAAGAACCTAAGGAGCTTTCAACTGGCTTGAAATATTAGTTTCCCACCCCAAAGGTGGGAAAGAATGTATGTTTTCACAATGCCTGACAATCCATATGTAGATGGTCCCAAAGATGCTTTTTTCAAGAGGCAACTGGACTTTCTGATTTTTCTACAAAGACTTCTCATCCCAGAAGCTTCCTCAGCTCTGACCGGGTGGTGGGGAATGGAAGGATTTATGCTTCTTGCAGATAGCCTGTGATTTGCATTTTAGTGAGTTCTTAGGGCTATCTGGAGGTTTATCTGTGTCATCAGGGTCATCTGATTAGTGCAAATGGGTGTGAAGCCTTCTTGGAACTGTTGAAAGGACTGTGTGGTAGACTGGAGACGGATGATCTCATATACTTCCCCCTCTGTTGAGTCCAGTTGCCTCTTGAAAAAGCATCTTTGGGATAACCATGACCTGGATGACTGAGAATCTCCATAGATACGTAGATAGTTGATTACAGTTTGTCTAGTGGCCAAGAAGTTTTCAAAATATTGATGCATATGCAAGGATCGTATTTCCACAGAGGGATAGTATCAGGATCATGAGAAGCGTTACTACTGTTTTACACTGCACTGTTAAGACCATCCTTGGAATACTACATCTGGATTTGGTCACCACGATATACGAATGATATTGAGACACAAGAAATGCAGAGAAAAGCATCAAAGATACGGGGTCTGGAAGCTAAAGAGAGATTTCGTTTCTCATAGCAGTCTTCCAATATTTGAGAGGCTAATGCAAAGAAGAGGGAGACAACTTATTCTCCAATGTCCCTTAGGGCAAGACAAGAAGTAACAGATGGAAGCTTATCAAGGAGAGAACCAACCTAGAACTAAAGATAAATTTCCTGACAGCGAAGAGAGTAAACCAGCGGAACAGCTCACCTCCAGAAGTGGTGGTTGCTCCAACACTGGAGGATTTTAAGAAGAGATTTGTCTGAAATGGTATAGGGCTGTGATGATGAATGTATGGCATGCGTGCCACAGGTGGAACGCAGAGCCATTTGTGCAGGCATGTGAGTCCCAGCCAAACTTACCTCACTGCCTGCCTCCCAGCTGATTTTTGGCCCATTTGAGGCCTTTTTTCGGCCTCCCAGAGGCTTGAGGGAAGCCTCTGCAGTCTTTGGAGGCCAAAAAAATGGGCCTGTTTCATCACTTCCTGTATTTCTGGAAATATCAGAAATGATGAAACAGGCCCATTTTTCGGCCTCCAAATACTGCAGAGGCTTCCCTCAAGCCTCTGGGAGGCCGAAAAAGATCTCAAACGGGCCGAAAAATCAGTTGGGAGGTGCGCACATGCGCGGTGCAGGTAAGGGGGTGGCGGTGGCGGAAATCTCACGAGCATGCGTGGGGGCGCACATTGTGTTCTGGGTGCTGGCACGCGAGCGAGCGTAGGCGAGCATGCACACAATTTTCGGCACAGGAGCCCCAAAAGTTTAGCCACCACTGGTATAGGATTTCCTGCTTGAACAAAGGGGTGGATTAGAAGATCTTCAAGGCCCTTTCCAACTGTTATTTTGTTTATGACTCCTGGATAGGATTGTGTTTATTTTATTTTATTTATTTATTTATTTTGTCAAGCGATTATAAGCTATGTCTTGGTTTTGATTCCCTCCTTTCCCACTCTTTAATACGCTGCAGCTGAAACAGGTTTCTCATTTAATTCAGCAGCTTTTTAATCCAACAATATTCTCACGTGGCTTTTTGGATCCAGAACACTAAGCAGCCCTTCCTGAACGCCAGTCCCTGTGTTTGATTTAGTGGGGAAATGAAGTGAGGCTATTCCAGGGCTGTACAGCTGTGTGAGAGCACAACTCAACCCTGAGACGCCAGCTGCGAGGGGCAGCGGCAGCGGATTTCACAGCAGCCCTGAAAGAGACAACGTGATAGATGTGCTGTTGCAAAAGAATAGCAGCGAACAAAAGGGATGTCTGCGGGGGGCCCTTCCAATGACTCAGGGCTGTTTCTTCTCCAGGATGATGTGAGGCTCAGACATCCTGCCTGCAAAGGGACAAAAATCCATCAGGCTAAGTGCAGAGTTGGCTGCTTGATGTTAGCTATTTAGCCAGCATGAAATCATTATTTTTTTCCCTCGTCTGCAAGTGGAACAGGGGGGAAAAAAAAGATTATCATAGACCAGGAATAGGGAAACTTGGCTCTTTTATTACTTATGGATTTCAACTCCCAGAATTCCTGAGTGAGCCATAAAAGGTTCCCCATCCCCCCTGGCCTACTGTTTTTTTAGTTGTGGGGGAAATCAATTTTTGACTTGAATGGGACTGTTTAATATACAAATGTAGGACATACAAAGAATATATATAAAAATATGTCCTACATATTAAACAGTCCCATTCAAGTCAAACATTGATTTCCCCCACAGCTGAAAAAACCAGTAGGCCAGGGATGGGGAATCTTTTATGGCTCACCCAGGAATTCTGGGAGTTGAAGTCCAAAAGTGATAAAAGAGCCAAGTTTCCCAACCCCTGTCATAGAATAACAGAGTTGGAAGGGTCCTTGGAGGTCATCTGGTCCAACCCCCTGCTCAAGCACGAGAGTCTATTCCAAATATTAGCCTCTACCTAGGATCGAACACACAGCCTCCTGGTTAGAAAGCAATGTGCTTCCATTTAATCATTCTTGAAAGTAAACTCTGAATTCCCATCTAGGATCATCAGAATTCTAGGGAGTTCCCATGAGTTCCTTATGCTGCTCTCTGGCACTTGGCCCAGTATGGGTCCAACGACAGTTTCCATAAGCCACAGCGCCTCTGAGGTTGCACCTGTGTAGAACTCGCTGCAGGCTTTTTCAAGGAATGCAAAACCAGCTCCTATTATACTGTTGGCATCAACTGATATCTTATTAAAATCTTCCAAAAGAAAAAGACAGAGAGAGAAAAAACAAGAGCAGGCAGCTTCCCTTCGATAGCTCAGCTGGTAGAGCGGAGGACTGTAGAAGCTTGCTTGAGTCATCCTTAGGTCGCTGGTTCGATTCCGGCTCGAAGGAAATTGTTTTTGGAGAGTGGTTAAGGCACCTGGATGGAAAACTAGGAAACAGTGAGTCCTGCATTAGGCCCAAAGCCAACTGGGTGACTTTGGGCCAGTCTCTGTCTCTCAGCCCAACCTACCACATAGGGTTGTTGTTATAGGGTAGTGATTGCTAACCTTTTCGTCCTAGCATGCACACACACATGCTGACACCCATAATGCACTGCACGCGTGGCTCCCTCTGCCCCCCCCCCTTGCTCTGCATGCCTCTGCACATGTGCACACATCTCCTACACACACCACACACCCCGTGCATGCATGGCAGATACCCGACAACCAGCTAGCTGACGGGACGGGCGCACGCAGGCACAGTGCACCTGATTTGGGGTGATGACTCACATGCCGGCAGAAATGACTCTGTGTGCCACTTCCACAGAGGTGGTACTCAGCAGGTTCTGACCAGTTCTGGAGAACCGGTAGTGGAAATTTTGAGTAGTTCGGAGAACCAGCAAATCCCACCTCTGACTGGAGATTTTACAGCATCCTTCCCATGCCACGTCCACCAAACCACACCCACAGAACCAATAGTAAAAAAAAATTAATCCCACCACTGCATTTCCGGCATGCCTGCTATAGGTTTGCTATCACAGTTCTAAAGAAAATAGGAGGAGGGAAGTGTGCTGGATAGGAAGGAGAAGGGCAGTTCAGAAGTGTGAAACACAAATTAAATAAATATTTGCCAAGTTATTAGTAAAAAAATAAAGGCAGGATACAAACTAACAATCAAATTGGAGAGTACTGCCTTTAATATATGGAAGGCCTGGAGCTCTGAGGCTACCAGATGACTCCAGTTGAACCTCCTTCCCAGGGACGGGATTCAAATTTTTTAACAACCGGTTCTGTGGGTGTGGCTTAGTTGGTGGGTGTGACTTGGTAGTCCTGTGACTGAGTGGACATGGCTTGGTGGTCATGTTGTTGGCTGAATGTGGCCAACTCATTGAGGCACGCATCTCCTCGCCTGGCATATCATGACTGTGGAGATGTTGCAACAATCGTAAGTGTGAAAAATGGTCATGTCACTTTTTTCAGTGCTATTGTAACTTTGAATGGTCACTCCACACAAGCAAAGTACCAGCAAAGGAGGGGGAAAAAACCTCCAGAGATGTTCCTGAGACAGGAGATCTAATCCTGCCAAGAATGTAATAAGGGTTAACGGAGAGGCAGTTTCTGTAAGCAACAGCAGAATGTTTCCTTCCTGCCTTCCTTACAGGATTAGGCCAGTAATTTCTTCTAACAACCGGTTCTCCAAACTGCTTAGAATGTTAACAACCGGTTCTAGGGAATAGGTGTGAACTGGTAGAATCCCACCCCTGATCCTAAACAATATTTTTTCATCTCCCAGCAATTACAGTCTCAATATATGAGGTTCTCTAACATATCTTACAACCATGGTGTGATGTATCCAATAAACATGTTCTTTGAGGAATCTACCTGCCGCGGAGTTCTGCTTTCAATGGGTGCATTACTCGGATTGTTGACATAGCACACAAAACCCCTCCAGTCCATGGCAAAACTTATCTCCACAGAACTGGTTCCTGGTGCCCCAAAGATTGGGGGCTGCTGCACTAACCAAACCAGGGGTGGGCTGCTGGGGGTTCGCGGGGGTTCGGGAGCCCCCCTAGCTAAGATTCTGTGCAGTTTGGAGAACCCCCAAATCCCACTCTTGGCTGGCCTCGCCACCCCACTCCTCCTCTCCCAGGAGTCCTCACGCGGCCCATTTTGGATGCAGGTAAGTGCAGGGTGTACCTGGAGGCTCTCAGAGGGGGAAAAAACGGGCCACCCGGAAGTTCAGAAGACCGGAAATGGGCCTGTTTCCAGTTTCTGGAGGGCCTCTGGAGCCCGGGGCGGCTGTTTTTGCCCTCCCTGAGCCTTGAGGAAAGCCTCCGGAGCCCGGGGAGGCCAAAAACGACACACACCCCGCCGTGGTGCAGGAGGCCAACTAGGCCACGCCCACCATGGCTATACTCACCCAGCAACCAGGCCGAGAACCCGTGGCTAAAACTTTTGAAGCCCACCCCGATCCTAAAACCCTCTCCTCCTCCTTTCTATAAAGCAGAATCTATCTTTCCATGCAAAGCAGTAGTATTCAAGCCACCATGAACTTTATTTATATGTCAAATTAAATATGCCACATGTCCTTTTTTTTTTCTAGACCACTGGAAAAATAATCTGACTCAGTGGGTTTTTTTAAAACTTGGCAAGTTTAAGAGATGTGGACTTTTCAACTCCCAGAATTCCCTCAGCCAAGTTCTTGGATGAGAAGCAAAATATTTTCAAGGAGGGCGGGGGGGGGGGGGGAAGAAAAAATCAAGAAAGTCCAGTTGCCTTTTGGAAAAAGCACCTTTGGGACAACCATGACCTGGATGATTGAGAATCTCCAAAGACAAGCTCCAAAGTTCTGTAAAACTTTCTTAGCATGAAAAGCCATGGGTCAACAGAGATGATTCTGCAATTCATTAACCAGATTAGGTCAAAATAAAGCTTTGTTTGCATTTTCCATCATATTTAAGCCTACTTGGCCCAAGACAATGCAATCGTATCTGCCCAAGTTTAAAATGAAATATTTAAATGGCAATGCTTTCTTTTGTGCTTACAGATGTTTGCCATTTACCTTTATCATTTGAAGGCTCTACTGATTAATCATTTGAGTTACAAAAAAAATATATAGACCAGGATATGTGCCTTAAATAGATCCATATTTAAGTTGAAGCCCGCCCATCTTAAAGTTGTCAAGGTTGAAAAACACGTTATAAAATAAGAGTTGGAAGGTACCTTGTAGGTCATCTAGTCCAACCCCCTTCTCAAACAAATCTTATACTATTTCAGACAAATAGTTATTCAGTCTTTTCCTCCAATAAAGCAGCACCCACGACTTCTGAAGGCAAGCTGTTCCACTGTTTACTTGTTCCCACTGTCAGGAAATTTCTCCTGAGAAATTTTTCGCCTGGACTGCAGCACCCTGACAGCCAAAAGGGTGAGCGTGCAGCCCATTCTGTGCCCTGGTTTTGTTAACAGAGGCACCACAGGCTGGTCCTTTGCTATTTCCAGGCCAGATCTAAGCAGTCTGCAGGCCAAGATCCAGCCCACAGACCTTGAGTTTGACACCCCTGCACTGGTTAATCATCCTCCCTTTTAGTTCCAGGTTAGTTCTAGCAACAGAGCTGGTCTCTCCAGTCATGTGGCTAGAAAATAAATTCTGGTGAAGCACGCACAAAGTATGATAGCTCCACACAACATGACCCACAGGAGCCTGGCTGCTGCTACCATGTATAGAAAGGCTGAATGCAACTCCACCTCTCTCTGGCAGCCTTTTTCCCATCTGCTCCATGGAACGGCCTCCGTCTGCTGAAGGATCAGGTGATGGAATGTATGTACAGAGGAGGCCCTGGGGATCAGAGGAAGGGTCAAATGTGGAGATAGGACCCAGGTATGGATGGAACGGACATGAGAGTGAGGAATATGAATTCTGATAATAAAACATTTTCTCTCGTCTTCGTTTCTATGCCTTAAGCAGCCTTGCTCCCCTTCTGTCCCTCTCTACAGAAGGAGGAAGCGGGGTCGTGGAGATGGAGGGGTACTGCCTCAAAGATTTAAAACTGCTTTTACTTTTCTCTGTGGATGGAGGGGGGATCACGGGAAGTGGGGGTGCTGCTTCGAGCTGCGCTGCTATAGGAAAGAGGTTGAAACTGCACAATCTTAGCAAGGCAGAAGTTACCACCTTAAACCACTAGCCATTAGGGACAAGAAGTTTGCTTATATGAAAAAAAACCCAAAACCACATAGCTGGCATATGAAACTAGGATACTTTGCACGATACCCGTGACCTGGGGTGAAACACAGGTGACGCAACATTTAACTATGTAGACGGCTGAGATCCAAATAACCAATCCATATTATCCGTTCTACATGCATTATGAGGGGAAGGGCAAAAGGGCTGAATGGAACCACCCCTTGACTATAACAATTGCTCTAAGAGTGTAATCGGGGCCTTTGGTTAGCTTTTGAATTAAGCTCCTTATATCTTGGTACCAAAATAAAAGGATCATTTTGTATCACACCTTGTGTCCGGTGACTTCTCTCGGCTTCGACACCAAGCAAGAGCCCAGTTTTGGAGACAACATACTTTTTGCAGCCTTTGTTTACATCGGGGTGTGTGTGTGGAGAAAGCGCACCCCAGAAGGTAAATATAGAATGTTTTTCCCCCTATAACTCTGAGCAAACCCAGAAGTCAGTCCGTTGGACACGGTGCAAGTTTTGTCACAGTTCATTGACACCTTAGCTGATGTTTTCCATATGTGCTAGCTAGTCTCTCATTCATGGTTTGGATATAAATGGACTTTTGCAATCAGAGACATTTGGAAGGCACTCAAGAGAGAAAATTGTGTTGAAGAGAATGCCAGTTTGGTGTAGTAGTTAAAGGGGCTGACTTTAGAAACCAGGAGACTGTGAGTTCAAGTCCTGCCTTAGGTGTGAAAGTGGGTGACTTTGGGCCAGTTACTCTCTCAACCCAATCCACCATCATTTTGGGGGAAAGAAGGAGAAAGGAGTATTATTAGGTCTGTTTGCTGCTTTGAGCTACTTATAAAGTAATAAAGATGGGATAAAAAATTCTGATAAAATTGTTTCAAGAAAGTCACACCACTCAACGATGGGTCACCTTGACTAGCCAATGTTGATTTAACAAGGCAAGGAATAAGGAACAAGGCTGCTGAATTAAATAAGTTACTGTGTATTGTTTTAATGCAAGGGTCTTCAACCTTGGCCACTTAAGACTTGTGGACTTCAACTCCCAGAATTCTGCAGCCAGTCTGTAAGTCTTAAAGCGGTGAAGGTTGGAGACCCCTGGTTTAATGCTTCAATATTGTATCCCCAGTGGCAACCAACCCAGTGTTTTCTGTAAAAAGGACTGCATTGCCTCCTTGCTGGCATTTTTCCACGTAAATAATTTATACCTCTATAGCTGGTTTCCAATCTTTGCCGACCAGATTTCCAGGTCATCTTAAGCGACCAATTCCAGAATCTGCACATTCTTCCTTTGCTCCAACTGGCTAACCATTCCTCTCCCGATAGAGCTCAATCAACTTTCACCGGACACTACAGGTGGATGACTCTTACCAGTTAGGAAATTCCATTTGTTTTTGTTTTTTTAATGATAGAATGAGGCTTGCTCGTCCCACAAGGTGAATGATCAGATTCACTCAACACAAAAGAAAACGTTTTAAAAAAACAACTTTTATTTGTTCACAGGACTTTTCAAATATGAACAAACAGGGATTTTTTTTTTTAAGAAGAAAAAGCAAAGAAGGCAAATGAGTGAAACAGGTGAGTAAAAAGTTGGATCAACAAGCAGAAGAAAAGGCAGGACAGAGTCCACGCATCTCGTTGAGAAATACTGATAGAAGGCAATCTTTTAGAGGTGACTCATCGAGCCAAAAATACTCCATCTAGTATTTTAGGGGCAAAGTTAGTGTGTCTTATGCTTTTCCATTTAGCTACAGTAACTTAATTGGCCTCTCTATATTTGACACTTGCTATCACTTAAGCAACACAATGGCAGCCTACATCTGCAATAAGATGGCAAATCATATATTGAGCAAACCTGAAAAAAATCATGCATTGCTCCCTTGTACATCCTGGAACATTTGAACTTCATGTTTCTTTTGGAGCAGACATACTCTCAAACACATCTATCTCTACACCTCTCCCTAAACAAATTTAAATTTTTAGCACTTACACGGCACCTTCCTTCCTATTTAATGGAATTGCTTCTTTGAGCAGCAATTAAGCAATGTATCTGTTACAAGCACCTAATTTGAATGAAGTGGAAGTGACCTTTGTTTTTAGTGCATCTTATGCCCTAAATTGAAATTCATTCTTAAAACATGCTGTACCTTTATGGTCCAAAACTAACACTATCCCTAGAAAGGTCTTTAGCTTCTCTGCCTTCACTGTTAAGACAAGTCTCAAATGTTATTACTTACAAATGGGACACTTCTTTGGAACATGGATGGAATAGTGATCAAAAGAAGAGAGGTTAGCAATGTTCAATTAATAATTCAACTAAGGTTAGGATTTAAGATTAAAGCTAAAGTTTGAACAAACGCCCGCTTTAGGGAGCAAAATACTATTGGTTTTTTGTTTGGCAAAACATGAAGCTGTGATAAATATCTTTAGATTTAGTCACAGATTTGAAACATGTCAACCCCGAGTGGGATAAGTCAAGTGTGGTAGACAGATGGGACATGAATACTGATGGGGGCAAAAAGAGCCAAATCTAGCCCATGCAAGGATTTTTCCATTGCAGATACAGAATATGGATGCCTTTAAGGCAAAGCCAGGAAGGTGAAAGGAGCACTTGGCAGAACAAGGAAGTGGTTCCATTTTAAAGGTATCTGTTTTCCCCTAAGCAAGTCTACTCCAAACTGTCAACTTCCTTGTCTGGAGGCCCTTGAAGCTGCAGTTTTATTTAGGTTGACAACAGAGATATTGTAGGTTGGGGAATAATAAATACAGTAAGAATTACAGGCAAGGAAGGAACTGCATCTTCTCCCAGTGTCTTACACAGCCTCCCCTCACCTGATTTTACAAGGAACCTGCCATAACTAAAAAAACGTACTACATGTAAAAAAAGCCAAGCCAACTTTAAACCATCGTTAAGAGGCTGCTGTGTAAGAAAAGTCTGAAAAGAGAGCGGACAGGTTAAGTTTTGAGAAGAAGGAGAAGGAAACACAGGGTAGAGATGCAATTTTTTTTTTATTTTTATTTTGTGAGGACTTATTGAACAGGTGTCAAAAGGGCACGAGGTTTAACCTCAAGCTTCTTCCTCCGCCTCTTCTCCAAAATCCTCCTCTTCCTCAGCTGTGGCATCCTGGTATTGTTGATATTCAGAGACGAGGTCATTCATGTTGCTCTCCGCTTCCGTGAACTCCATCTCGTCCATGCCCTCACCTGTGTACCAGTGCAGGAAAGCTTTGCGACGGAACATGGCTGTGAACTGCTCAGAGATGCGCTTGAAGAGCTCCTGAATGGCCGTGCTGTTACCGATGAAGGTGACCGCCATTTTCAAGCCACGGGGAGGGATGTCGCACACAGCCGTCTTGACGTTGTTGGGGATCCACTCGACGAAGTAGCTGCTGTTCTTGTTCTGCACGTTCAGCATCTGTTCGTCCACCTCCTTCATGGACATGCGGCCTCGGAAGACGGCGGCCACCGTGAGGTAGCGTCCGTGCCGGGGGTCGCAGGCTGCCATCATGTTCTTGGCATCAAAAACTTGCTGCGTTAACTCAGGGACCGTGAGGGCCCGGTATTGCTGGCTGCCACGGCTGGTCAAGGGAGCGAAGCCGGGCATGAAAAAGTGGAGCCGAGGGAAAGGAACCATGTTTACAGCAAGCTTGCGGAGATCGGCGTTCAGCTGTCCGGGAAAGCGGAGACAGGTCGTTACGCCACTCATGGTGGCTGAGACCAGGTGGTTAAGATCCCCGTAGGTTGGAGTGGTCAGCTTGAGGGTGCGGAAACAGATGTCGTATAGAGCTTCATTGTCGATGCAGTAGGTCTCATCTGTGTTCTCCACCAGCTGGTGCACAGAGAGGGTAGCGTTGTAAGGCTCCACCACGGTATCTGAGACCTTGGGGGAGGGCACCACACTGAAGGTATTCATGATACGGTCAGGGTACTCTTCACGGATCTTGCTGATCAGTAAGGTGCCCATTCCAGAACCGGTCCCACCCCCTAGAGAGTGGGTCAGCTGGAATCCTTGCAGGCAGTCACAACTCTCAGCTTCCTTCCTTACAACATCTAGGACTGAATCCACCAGCTCGGCACCTTCTGTATAATGACCTTTGGCCCAGTTGTTACCAGCCCCACTCTGGCCTGAAAAGTTCAGAAGTAGATGGGGAATAAATCATTAAAATTGGGTTAGGAAAGCCACCTTTCCCTTTGACTTCTAGCTACTTCTACTTCCCTGGCCTTTCCCCATCAGATTTATACAGATTATCTTCTTGAACATGCAACACTATTCTTCAAACCTACCATAGGAGGATCCTTCAAACCCTCCACACTCATGAGAGAAACTTTCTAACAGTGAGGACAATTAACCAGTGAAACAGCTTGCCTTCAGAAATCATGGGTGCTCCATCACTGGAGGTTTTTGAGAAGAGACTAGACAGTCACTTTTCTGAGATTGTATAGGATGGTTCTCATGCTTGAGCAAGGGGCTGGACTAGTAGACCTCCAAGGTCCCTTCCCACTCTGTTATTTGGTCCAAGATCACCCATCCAGTTTTTCATGCCTAAGGCAGAACTAGAACTCATGAAGTATCTTGGTTTCTAGTCCAGCACCTTAACCGCTAGATTGACTGGCTTCTACATTCAATACAATCCTCTCTGGAGTGTCCTCCAAATGTTTCGGGTGACAATTCTATTGATACCCAAAAGTCATAAAAATGACAGCCTAGTTAGTACAGCCGGAGGGCATCAGCAGTTTTAAGTATCAATGAAGTGCGACAGTCCCCTGAAAATTGGGTGGATTTCAATTCCCAGAAATTCTGGGAGTTGAAGTTCACACAGCAGAGATCCAAAACCTGGAAGGCAGAACCAAACATTCCAGAAGATATAGCTATCCCAGCTTGCCCTGAGCTCACTTATCTTTGCCTGGCCCTCCCATCGTGTCAATGCTCTGCAAAGTCTGTTTCTTTTCCTCCTTAAATAGCAAAGTAAATTATCAAGACGCATTCCCAATTTGATAAAAGATGCTGGTTGCTCAAACCTAGTCTAGACCCTATATTTTCCCCTATCAAATATAGCTACAAGTAGCAAAAAAAAAAAAAAAAAAGAGGTAGTTCCTTACCAAATACAAAATTATCTGGTCGAAATATTTGTCCGAAAGGTCCAGAACGCACTGAGTCCATGGTTCCCGGCTCCAAATCAACCAAGATGGCACGAGGGACATATTTGCCACCTTGACAAACAAACAAAAACATGTGTAAGGGAAAATCCATTGCCGTAACAAATTATGTTTCCTTTGACGAAATTACAGTTGAGTTCTAGCTATCAAGTAGCTTGCTTTTGCCTAGTTGTTGAGATTTCAGAGGACAGGCTGAGCATTGGTAAGGCAGTCAATGAATTAAAGGATGTCAGACATTCCTTAATTATAGCAGAGGCCTCCAAACTTGGCAACTTTAAGGTTTGTGGACATCAACTCCCCCAATTCCCGAGCCACACAATATAGCTGGCTAAAGAATTCTGGGAGATGAAGTCTTAAAGCCTTAAAGTGCCAGGTTTGGAGGCCCTCGATATAAAGGATGGGTGGAAGGAACACACAGAATTGAGTTACAAAAAGAGGGAGAGGAAAAAAAAGAGGCATTTCAATATAGTATTAAAAAATATTGTAGTCATCTTTCCAATACTTGTTGGGGTACACCTTTCTCAATCCAATTTATTAGGCTGTCTTTGTAGGAGAAGATGAAGTTTAATCCTGAGCCAAGCCTTTTAATTTAATACAGGCAGTCCTCAAATTACAACCGTAATGGAGACTGCCCATTATGGTCACAGATTGTACAACTAGTTTTATGTCACACCCAATTTTACAAACTTTTTTGCAGCCGTTGTTAAGTAAATATGGCAATTGTAAAGCAACCCCATGGTCATTATGGGGGGCGTCAGAAGTACCAATTTTCAGCAAAACTGTCATAAAATGCAGCCACTTGACCAGCTGCAAAGTCTTAAATGCAGCTGTGTTGCCAAATGCAGTGATCACGTCACCACAGGAAAGGGGAGTTTTGGATCTGGGTCACCTTTTGGGGGTTGGTCATAAGTTGAGTGTTAAGAAATAACTATTAGAAGTTTACTTTTAAGTTCACGTAATGACTGTTGGAATTCTTAACAAGCTCAGACTGTAACTATACAAGGACATACACAGAAGGAATGATTCTAGAGAAGACAATGTAGAAATTCAACAAGGATTCATATTTATTTGTTGGAAAACATTTGGATCAAATCAGGCCAGAAGAGTGAAGGAGGAGGAAGAGGAGAGGAAGGCTTACCAGTGGCCTCATTGTAGTAAACACTGATGCGATCCAGTTGTAGATCACTGTCACCATGGTAGGTTCCAGTTGGGTCGATTCCATGTTCATCACTGATCACTTCCCAGAACTTTCAAGGATAAATAAAAAGAGAAAGGTTTGAGTTAGGTGGAGGGTGGAAAGCTGTGTATTCCAGCAGCACATTTCAAATTATTTACAATAGGAAGTATGATCTTTCCAGGTTATATGCCAATTTTCCATTCTTAGACTAAGAGACATACATTCTTGGAACAATCTGTCAAGAAACTTATTTGCCGAACACAGAGAGACACGCCCTTAAAAAGTCCCCAGTTTTCCCCAACTTGGTACTCTTCTGTGGCAGACTATAACTCCCCATATGCCTTCCCACAACAAGAGTGGCTGGGGCTGATGGGTTTCTCATCAGAAATTTTGTATCTTAGAGAACCCCTCGACACTTTATTATAAGTCTTGTGCTACTAGCCAATTTGTAATCAGCTTAGTTTTATACAGGGCCCAAACATTTTGGACACTGTAAGAGTGTTTGCAGCGTGACTACTGTTGTGAGACAACCCAGGAGCACAACACAGCATACAGAGGCTTTGTCTTTTAATAGTGGTTTATATACATACATATATGCTATATATCAGGGGTAAGGAACGTTGGCTCTTTTATCACTTATGGACTTCAACTCCCAGAATTCCTGAGGGAGCCATAAAAGGTTCCCCATCCCTGGCCTACTGGTTTTTTCAGTTGTGAGGGAAATCAATTTTTGACTTGAATGGGACTGTTTAATATACAAATGTAGGACATACAAAGAATATATATAAAAATATGTCCTACATTTGTATATTAAACAGTCCCATTCAAGTCAAAAATTGATTTCCCTCACAACTGAAAAAACCAGTAGGCCAGGGATGGAGAACCTTTTATGGCTCACTCAGGAATTCTGGGAGTTGAAGTCCGTAAGTGATAAAAGAGCCAACGTTCCTTACCCCTGCTATATATATATGCTATATACATACATATATGTGTTAGGCACATACCAGGCAAGCAATCAGTCTTCATTACTCTGCACTAAGAACTACAATGGAGACAGAACATGAGGAGAGACGCCCTCTCATGGCCGCCTTTATATAGACAGCTTCTTAAAGTGGCAAATACCCTGCTGACTCATTCTCATTGCATCAGCGTTTACAGCACCCTTACAACAGTTGGTCAGCTATTAAATCTCAATACCTTAACACAGAACAAGGAAGCTGTGAAGAGATGCCATACGTGTTTTCCATTCAGAAGACCCCTTTAAATGCTTGGTATTTCCAATATGAAGGAAGGAACAAAGTCCACAAAATCTCTACCCTAACTAGAAACCACCGTCCTTCCCTAATCTGGTGCCCAGCTGTGATGGGATCTCTAGCCAGCACAGTCCTATTGGTAGAGAGAATTCTGAGGAGGATAAACCATCTGGAGAACAGACCCAACAAAATGAGGAAACCCCCCCCCCCAAGAGAAATCTCAGAAGATAGGATGGGAGAAAATACAGGAATCTCTGGCACAGACAACGAACCAAATTGTATTTTTGCATAGATCTAATTGGCCTCAGCACCTTTGAGCCAAAAGCTCTCAGTCCTCAATGGCAAAAAGGGTGAATTCAAGGTGTGGTCAGAATCCATTGCTATCCCTTTACAGTTCCAAGCTGGAATCTGGGCGTTGTAAGTAGACTTCAGGGCTCTCTGCTCTCATCCAAGCTTGGATGGGGAAAACAACATGAATGCAAATGAGAAGGATTTATGCCTATTTTAAAAGACCCAACCATCCTAAGACACTAATGATCTTCACATTAATCACAGTCACCCTGTTCTTAAAAGCAGCAACAAAACTTCTCTCTTAAAGGACAGAGGAGCTAACTAAGCAGCTGCAACAGCCACACAAGCTCTGCTTTGTTCTCCTGAAGGCCAGGCTTCATAAAGTAGCTCTTAGCTCAGTTGTAATCGTGTCTGATGGCCTTGCTCTTACAGGTGTGGACTACATCTCCCACCACATCCCATCTTTAGAAAACAACTGTTCCTTGCTTATTCATCAGAGGACTTCTTCCACCTACTAGAAGACCTGGTGGACCTGTGCTAGAATTCCTAAGCAGGACCAAACCTTCACTTTGAAATGGTCTTCTTATCACTATCTCCTATTTAGTATAGGAGCTAAGGAATGGCTCCCCAACCACTTCATCCCTTAAGAATGTCTTGAAAATTGTCCCTTTCCGCAGGATATTTTGCAATTAGCAAAAAGACTTCCCTAAATTAGCTTACAAATTGTTTTCACATTTGTTTTGCTTTGTTTTGATTGGAAAAAAAATGCCTTCCATCTTAAGGAAGTAATTCTGGGCAGAATTTCTCAATAGTTTCCATCTCAGCTTACAACAGGCTTCAGGAGGATTCAAGCCGATTTAGTTCCAGGTACCCAGAAATCAGATTGCTAAACCCTGCATTGGAGGAGCCCCACCTCTCCCCCCCCATGTCTTTGGCTGATGCTAGAAAAAAAAATTTGGGATTCTGCCTATTCACAAAATGACTGCCGTTCATATGGTGATCCAATATAAAGCAATAGCACTTAAGACTTATATACCGTTTTATAGTGCTTTGCAGCCCTCTCTAAGTGGCTTGCAGAGTCAGCATATTGCCCCCAATAATCTGGGTCCTCGTTTTACCAACCTGGGAAGGATGGAAGGCTGAGTCAACCTTGAGCCTGGTGAGATTCGAACTGCCAAATTGCAGGCAGTCAGCAGAAGCACCCTGCAGTGTTGCACTCTAACCACTGCACCACCACAGCACAACAAAAGTGCAAACTCAAAAATATTTCTCAGCAGAAAGGGAGTGGGGGAAGTAGTGCATTCCTTAAATGCTTTCATAGATAATCGCTAGTCTTCTGGCAAGCAAGATTACTACTGGAGAGCATGATTGATGATGACGACTCTTGGCTATGGATGTATCCCATTGGAGAATATATATCCAGGGGTGGGGGAAGACCAGGGTCAAGGATGAAATAAACAATGTGTCTCAGAGTCAGCTGCACCCAGTAGCGGCATGTTCATTCCTAATATTAAAAAAAAAAATTAATTCTGAGAGATGTGGCTAGACTCATGATTTGAATGGGGGTGGATGCCAGAGCCCAAATAAGAACAATATAAACCGGTGGCATCTCTCTATAGTGTTTCGATCACATCTTCATCCATTTTAAGCTTAGCCTCCTTTCTTGGGGTCATGAGTCTTAGAAGCTAAACTACAGATACCTATAAGGATATTTATAGAGCATACATGAAACCCAGTGGCATACTAAAACAGATACTAAAATAAAGGCTAACACCTATACTCTTTTTCTGGTTATGCTAGATAAGGTCTTTGTGGACATCAGGCTGGGGAATACCAGAACAATCCTAAGAGATGACATACTGAAGGGAAGGGATGGTCTCTTAGGGCAGTTTGCCCATCAATTGTCATCTTCTCCCTTCAGAAACTCTGTGGGCATTTCTAAGCAAGGTTTTAAGATTGTATGAGCTCCGCTGAACAGTCCGTGACTTGCTCTTTCTGTCCTTTTTCCACAGCCTTGGCTCAAACAGGTTTCACCGCTTATTAAAATAAATGTCAAAACCTTTAAATATTCACCAATGCTCACACACAATTTTTCAGTCAATTAATCCAATCCCAGCAATAAAACTAAATTGGCTAACCACCCATCCATCTGAGGCATATGCTTCCAGATCCTTGGGAAGGCGTATTGCAAGCTCATCAGTTTAATTCACAGCTAGTTGTTGATTTTAACATATGGCTTGGTTTAGTGTTGTGCAAACCCAGCTAAGGTTTTTAACAAACCCAAATGACTTAACATGTACCATGATATGCTAAAGTTAGAAAGATTGCATGACCGAATTCATATACAGGTAGTCTTAGACTTACAAATAGTTCATTTAGTGGCCAGGAAGTTACAACAGCACTGAAAAGTGACTCTTTTTCACACTTATGACCACTGCGGCATCCTCTTGGATCATGTGACCAAAATTCAGATGCTTGGCAACGATTCATATTTGTTACCATTGCGGTGTCCCCCTTATGTCATGTGATTCCCTCTTTCTGAGACCTTCTGACAAGCAAAGTCAATGGGAAAACTAGATTCACTTAACAACTGTGGCAAGGAAGGTTGTAAAATGGGGCAGAATCCACTTAACAAATGCCTCGCTTAACAACATAAATTTTGGCCTCAACTGTGGTTGTAAGTCAAGAACTACCCATACTCAGGTAGAGAACAAGGCACCTGGGGCAATGTCCTTCCACAGTGGGCCACAGTGATTGGGTTTTTTTGCTAGATGTCCACTATTTTTTTTAAAATGACAGTATTTACCTAATACCCCAACTAAATCACATATTGCCTTTAGAGCCATTCACGACACCAGTTTACTTGAGTGCATTAAATCCACAATAAACACATTTCTTAATCTGGCAGGAAATATGCCCTTTAAATACCTCCTTTCTTTGGAGATTGAGAAAAGAGATGGTTCTCACTAGCCTACCAGCTTTTATTCCATAGACAGCTTGCATCTGTATCCTTGGAGATAAATTCTCCACAAGGCATTGTTAATGTTTTTGACGAACCCAGAATTCCCAAGGTCCACAGCAAAAGAAAGAACCAGTGATGAGGCATCTTATGGGACTGAAACAGGCCAACAGCCAGAAGCTTCGATTTAAGAGGGACAACCTCTGGAAAGCTACATCCCTTCACCTCCTAGACAAGGGATCAAACTTGAGGCCTGTGGGCCAGACACTACTTAGATTTGGCTCTTGAGCCGCCCCTGGATTTGAACTCACAACTGAGTAATTTGCTTAATGACTGTCGTGAACTCATAAAATTGGGTCTGATCATGTGGATACCTCGACTTAAAACCAAAATTCTGGTCCTGGTTGTGGTCGTTTTAAGTCAAGGACTTCTTGTGCAACTGCTGTGTTCTGCACTAAGTATATTAACATTCCTGACTCATCTTCATGTAGGGAAAATCTTTCCTATCTGAGCAAAGTCACTGTAGCCACTCAAAAGCAACAAAAAAGCAGCCTCTAATTCCTGGGGAGATGAAAAGCAGATGGAAGATTTTTCACTATTTTACTCCAAGCAAGCTTTTTAAAAATAGACCAAGATACCTAATAAAAACATGTAGAATTGGATCAAAATAGGCATCTGCCGACTAAGGATTGTAGGAGCAGAAGTTCAATACATTTGGGGGATGGGAAACAGATTTGAGGAAATTACAGGCTTGGAATTTAATCTCCATCATACATCTGCATGCCTGCTTTGATAGAATAGGCGATAATTAAAGAACTAAAATCACCCATTTCCAATTTAGTCTCTGTTGGCTGAGAATTATAATTACAGTATGAAAACAGTCTTTTAACGTTCAAATTTCCCAAACAGCATAGGAGGAATCTAATTCTGCAACAATTCAGCATCAATTGCAAAGATGGGTGCTTAGCTAACAAAAATTCCAACAATACAGAAGCAACTTCTAAGCAGTGGACTATTTTCCAATGCTAGAATGAATCGCAGGTTATTTCAACTCTTTTGTATTAAAAGTGTTACACATCTGTATTTGTGTACTATTTCCTATACTGTATCCATAGATCAATTCATAGATTAAGGGTCATCTCATACTTAAGTGTCTTATCTATTTAAAGAAGATGAGTCACCTCATCTTAGCTGGCTCTATTGGGGCAAAGTGTAGAGCAGGGGTGTCCAATCTTGGCAACTTTAAAACTTGTGGACTTCAACTCAGCTTTGCTGGCTGAGGAATTCTGGGAGTTGAAGTCCACAAGTCTTAAAGTTGCCAAGGTTGGACACCCCTGGTGTGGAGCAAGAGTTGGCAATGACACATTAGCTAAACAATCAGCAACGCTAGTTGTGGGGTCCTTGGTGCTTCCTTGAGCTTGTTTTTTTTTTTTTTTGTAGACGTTTTTCATGACCCAACTACAATAAGATGGTGTTACTTTAGTATGTGCTTATGTGTAAAGCCCAGATTCCCTCATTTCTAAATTTTCTTTTAGGTAACAGTAAAGCAATTGGATCCAAAAGGAAAATGTTGCAATCCATCATTTTAAAACTTTCCCTGCCCAGTTAGCTTGGCTATACACCAAAAAGCACACAGCATGCTGCTACCTTCCCACCAAAGTGGTGCCTATTTATCTACTCGCATTTGCATGCTTTTGAGCTACTAGGTGAGCAGGAGTTGGGCCAGGAATGGGAGCTGACCCTGTCACAAGGCACTCAGGTCTCGAACCCAGCGGTCAGATTTTCAGTTGACAAACTTCAACATCTTTTAACCACTACTCTGTGACAGATAAGATAGGAAGCAGGGTCTCAAGATGCAGGAGAGTAACCTCTTTTTCAGTCGCTAGGCCAGGGGTGTCCAACCTTGGCAATTTTAAGACTTGTGGACTTCAACCCCCAGAGTTCCTCAGCCAGCAAAGCCACAAGTCTTAAAATTGCCAAGGTTGGATACCCCTGCTCTAGGCAGTGATTATCAGTGGTGAGGAAAAGAAATATTCCAAGCATTTTTCTAAAACTAGTAATGGTTGATTTAAAGGACACTGGGTCCCATGAACAGCTTCCATTCTTCCCTGCCCTTATGTCCCTCAAAGGAACATTTTACAAAGACTTGGAAGGAAGGAAGCAATTTCTGGAGGGCTTGTTTTTGCTTCTTGCAGCTGAAAGGGCAAAGAATCTTGCAGTATCTCTGAAAGGCAAAACTTGCTTAATAATGCCCAGTGGAATGTGCTGTCTTTGAGATATCAAAACATTCTTTACAGTATTTGTGCAAACTTAGTCTTTCAAAACAACATGGCTAACATGTTTTAGCCTGTAATTGCTGACCTCTGTAAAATCTAGCTGCTTAATGAAGTACCTGCCCAAATCATTTTTTCTGAAAAGATACTAATTTTAGACTGCTGTGGGGGCCTTCCCAAGTCCACGAGACCAGCTTAAACTTGAAAGTTTCCACACTTCATAGTGTGTCTTCAACCCACTTTCTCCGCTCTTAATACAAGCAAAGTTTCTCCTTATAAGAGCAGGCAAAGGGGCACAAATGTCAAACTGTGTCAAGTGCTGGCGATACCCATCCCCGTTTTAGCAAGGTGGGGAGTCACAATATGTCACGTGATGACACAAGTTTGACATCCCTCCTTAGGGCAGGGGACTCCAACTTTGGCAACTTTAAGACTTGTGGACTTCAACAAGGAATTCTGGGAGTTGAAGTCCACAAGCCAAGGTTGGAGTCCTGTCTTAGGATTTGTAGACAATTTGGAATGTTCAGACCACGCTGATCGATACATTCTCAAAATGCCCACCATGTTGTGTCTATTCACAAAATGGCTGCCATAGCAAGCATCCTTGTCCCAAAATACTCATTTATCAGAAGACAAAACAAGCTGATTTGTTCCCAAGAATCCTTGAAGATATTTCTTCACTGTTTTGCATTTCTGGGCAGACACATTCTTACACATAATATTTCAATTGTACTGTTGCCATCCAACATTTTTTTAAATTTTCTTTAAATGCCCATGGGATAATGTGATATGCCAAAAATTTCTTGAAAATAAAGCTGCCAAGAAACACTTGGTTTTACAACTAATTAATTTTCATTACAAGAATCCAGAGCAAAAAATGCGGAACTAGGGAGGAGGAAGAAACATGTAGGCACCAGCAGAAAGATTTATCGGCACTATAATGCTCTCAGATATGCCTTGCTTTCTGGCCAGAAATTCTTCTTCCTCAATTAAACTGCTCAGTTCCTCTCTGAAATCACTTCATCCAAGAATCCAAGCAATAAAGCAAATCCAGAAACCTTTGAACCACTGATTGGACAGCAAGGGGTAAGCAAATCAATGGATAAAAACTGAAAACCCTGTTAAAAGGCCACAGTAGATCCAATGTGTCTCCTCCCTGCCCACAAATTCTGCTCATAATCAAAAATCCTCCTTCAGAGATCTCCAACCTAATGCTTTTCAGATGAATGAGACTTTCAATTTCCCAAATTCAGGGAATTTGTCAATCCCCAAATGCCAGACTAGGATAAAAGCTGTACTAATCTATTCAGGAAAACATAAGAAGAGATTCACGCAAATGCAGCTCTCATCCAGTTCCAGCCTCCCCTTAAGGAGATGGTACCTGTCTTTTTTCTCTCTAAATGTGAGGATTAGCAATAGCACTTAAGATTTATATACCGCTTTACGGTGCTTTATAGCCCTCTCTAAGTGGTTTACAGGGTCAATCTATTGCCTCCCAACAACCTGGGTCCTCATTTTACCCACCTTGGAAGGATGGAAGGCTAAGTTAACCTTGAGCCTGGTGAGAATCAAACTGCCAAATTGCAGTCAGCCGGCAGTCAGCAGAAGTAGCCTGCAGGACTGTACTCTAACCACTGCGCCATAATAAAACCAAGCTATCCTACTAAGCTCTTAAAAGAATAAAAGGTAAATTCTCCTTCAATGTAATTTGATACTTGGTCATTTCTTGAATATGCCCATGGCTGACAATATAGAAATTACTTTCTACAGGTAGTCCTTGAATTATAACCATTTATTTAAGGGCTGTTTGAAGTTAAGACAACACTGAGAAAAGTAACCTAAAACTGGTCCTCACTTTTATGACCATTACATCATCCATGCAGTGACTTGATCAAAATTCAGGCATTTGCCAATATATTTAGGGTGGTTGTAGCATCCTGAAGTCACTTGTGACTTTCCTCAGGATTTATGACAAGCCAAGTCAGTGGAGGAAGCAGGATTTACTTAAAAACTGTATTTTTTTTAATGACCATACCACAATTTCATAAAATTAGTTGCCACTCAACTTTAAGAATCCTGGTAGCGCAGTGGTTAGAATGCACTATTGCAGGCTAACTCTGCCCGTTGTCAACAATTCAATTCTGACCAGCTCTAGGTTAACTCAGGCTTCCATCTTCCAAGGTCAGAAAAATGAGGACTCTTGATTGTTAGGGGTAGTATACTGACTCGGTAAACCGTTTAGAGAGTGCTGTAAAAGCACAATGTAGTGGTATATTATTTGAGTGGGGTTTTTTTTCAACTTTCTAATCTACTCAACAGGCTAGGAAATTGATGGAGGCATATTATCCATGTACTCATTATCCATGTAGTCTAGCCCTGATTATATTCCAATCCCAGGCAAGGTTAAATTCTTGAGATAATACAAGCAAGGGACAATCCAATCAACTATTCTTTTCTTTGCATGGGTCCACCAAATTCTTTCAACTTGCATTATACCCATGTCATCTCTAGAGTAATGAATGTCATGTTGGTTAATAGTTAATGTGAATTACCAATATGTGTAGACAATTATGCCCAGGAGAGTTGAATTATCTTATGTGAGATAGAAGTTAATTTTCATCCATTCTTCCAAAAACTACTGGGACTTGGAAAACTTCATCTTGGAGGTTTGCAACTCCCCTGAGACAAAGGAGGAAGGGACAAAAGGGAAAGACAATAGTCAGAAAATGGTCTTTTCTCCACAACGTTAAAATTTGGGAACCCAAGTTTTAGAATGGTAGTGGAATGAGAGAAGAGTACCTTGACCTACAATCATAACTGAGTGCAAAATTTCCATTGCTAAGCAACGAAAAGGAGTTAAATGAATTTAACAACTTGTTATTTTTTGGGGGGGTGATTTATTTACACATGCTCCTCAACTTATAACTGGTTATTTGCAGGTACTCCTCGGCTTACAACCACAAGCGCGACTGGAAATTCATGAGAATCAGAAAAAATTGTAAATTGAGACACCCATAACCAGACCCCAATATTACAACAGCTTCTAAGTGAATCAAGTAATTAAAAGTCTGAACCCATTCTCCAGAATGGGCATTTTTGACAGAAATCACCCCCCCCCAAAAAAAATAAATAAATCACAAATTGTCATGAGACAGGGGATGCTGCAATCATTTGTAAAAGTGAATTGGTTGCCAAATGCCCAAAATGCAGCCAGGGGTATGTTACATTTTCCGAAGGCTGGAAATGCATTATAGGCCATAAAGCACCTTTTCTGAGGAATTCCTAACTGTGAACCGTCATTATAGTATCTATCTCCAAACAGACTTTACATCTCAAAACAAAGTGCTTAGAATAACACGGAATGCTCCTTTTTGCAAAACCTGGCACTTAGGACATAGGCTTGTGCCACACTTTGGAAATAAAATTTGGAAAATGTATATGCATTAGTAATTCTTTAAAATAGCTTATGTGTAACAGCCTCTGTGACTGATTCTGGTAAATGATGCAGCTCCTTTAAAGAGGCTGCACAAAAGAGCTGGACTCATAGCCCCCACTCCCCTTAATCCAAAACATCATTTTGGAATCCAATCTAAGGCACCTTACAGCCTGGCACAATAACTTTCTTTCATTGATAGAGTTGCTATGGGAGCACAGAATGGGAGACAGTTACAATGCTGTGAATAAGGCTAATGATGTGGTGACTGTTGTGGCTACCACACAGACATTAATTCAAGACAGTATTCAGTACAGAAGTGCAATATTCATGGATCCAAGCAAAGAATGAACCAAAGAAGTTAGAAATATTTTTACCTTAAAAATACCCCATTACAGGTGCATTTTGACAGTTTTCAGAAGTAAATGTTCGCAATCGGGAGTGATTTACTGTCCGAAACTGCTTATCTGCTCCCCAAATGGTACAATTAAGGAAGTCTGGAAAAAACTGCAGGTCCAGAATGTTCCTACCTTGGATCAATGAACTGTGCATATCCTTAACATTCAGGGTTTTAGTTACAGGCTTATCATTAACATCCTCTGCCAAAGTTTTCTTTTACCGTAAATGCTACATCTTTCCACTCCAGTTTACATTATTGTATACAGACTGAAACAAGTATCTTCAAACTTGGCAAGTTTAAGACTTGTGGACTTCAACTCCCAGAATTCCTGAGCTAACATGACTGGAGGAAGAATTCTGGGAGTTGAAGTCCACAAGTCTTAAAGCGGTCGAGTTTGAAGACCCCTGGACTAAAAAGAAACGTTTTGAGATTTGCCATCCTGCACCATCTGAAGCATTAGGAAGATATCTACAGTAATCTCCACCATTGCTTTAAAGAGATATTGACAGGATCCTTTATGAAAATTCTGAAATGAGTTGAAAGTTCTCCATTTATCAAATGATGATTTATCACCATAACCATCATCACTGCTACTAGTGTTTGTCAACCTTGACACCTTTTAAGATGTGTGGACTTCAATTCCTAGGCTGGGGAATTCTGGGAGTTGAAGTCCACGTCTTAAAAGTGCAAAATTTGAGAAACACTTACTACTACCAGGCCAAATCAATTCCCTGCAGAATTAAGCCTTTCCATTGATGATTATGGATTGAAATGCACCAATTAGGGTTAGGAGGTAGTTTGTTCAATTTCTTGAAAAACTAAAGAGCACCAAGAGTGAATGATTGGACTACCTGCCATACCTAAAGAGAGATTGGAACCTGGATCTCCCCACTTCTAGCCCAGCACTTAACTTCAATTATATCTTTATTTCAACTTCACGCTGCCAACAATTCTTTAAAAAGTTTGTTCAAGATCTTCAGAAGCCTATGAATGACACTCCCTTGCTTTCCTAAAGTTTTCAGTTCTCTGTGAAGAAATGAAATACATATTGATCTAAGTTCAGTTCCTAGTATCTCTGAATAAAGGATATTCAGGTTCAATATACCACTTGGAGCTTGACAAGTCAAAGAAGTTAACAGAGTAACAGAGTTGGAAGGGACCTTGGAGATCATCTAGTCCAATCCCCTGCTCAAGCAGGAGATCCTATACTATTCCAGACAAGTGGCAGTCCAATCTCTTTTTAAAAGCTTTCAGTGACGGAGCATTCATTTAAAAGCTTTCAGTGACGGAGTATTCACAACTTCTGGAGACAAGCTGTTCCACTCATTAATTGTTCTCACTCTTAGGAAATTTCTTAGTTCTAGGTTGCTTCTCTCCCTGATTAACACTTCCATCCATTGTTTCTTGTCTTGCCTTCTGTTGTAATCACCTAATCTCACCCTGTAGCCCCCAAAACTAGGAAAATATAATGCATAGTAAAATTGGGGGCAGCCAAAGGTATCATGACTCTTACCCATGTTCTTCCCATTTTCTTTGGTCTGGTAACTTCCAGAGCAGTGGAGAAGGAAAGCATAGTGAATCAGGAATGGTGTTCTCCAAAGCATCAAAAAGTAATGTGTTTTTTTTCATAGCGGTGTGGGAAGAACAGAGATACTTCTAAGAAGCAGACTTGGCTTCAAATGTCCTCCTTGTGAGTAGGAGAATCAATAGCCCTTTTGTAGTTATCCAGCTTCTAGCATAATAAATTTGTCACTGACACAAGCAACAAATGAGGGGGTGTGGCCCACTGGCTGCATTTAAATATATGTACATATTAAGGATTATAATGCAATATAGCTTTCATTCATTGTAATACTTATGGTAACATTTTACTCATATATATTTATGTATGAATATATGCCCTGTAGGCATTTCTTTGTAGTTTTCTGTAAGGTTTTTCTCCCCCCTCCCCCATATAACTTTCATAAAGGCTTGTTTGTATTCAGTCAATGATTTTTTTTTTAAAAAAGTTTCTATTTATTGTATGCCAATTTTAAAAATCCTCATTCAGTCATAAGAGCTTCAGTTAGGAAGGAGCTTGTGTGCTGTAGTTTTAGAAGCACAATTTTGTCTTCATAGGGATACATTTCCCCAAGGCAGATAATAATGGCATCATTTTTTAAAGAAATGCACTGAAATAAAATCCTGATAAGGTTCCTTCATAGTTTGTGGCCAAAGACAGCGGACAAACCATAGGACAAAACTGTAGTACTTTGTGCCTAAGAGATGATTGCTTCTAGTGGGCTTGTTTTTCTCAATGTAAATCACTTCTGTCTTCAGTTTCAGATATTTTTACAGAGGGTATTGGAGGGGGGGAACCTTGGTTCCTTGGGTCTCCCATTTGCTGACCAAACACACCCAAGGCACTGCAGATACATAAATTTTTAAATACACTAGTGGGGAGGAGGGTTTAGCCCCACCCTGACTGCAGATCTAATGGGGGGGGGGGGGGGGGAACTGCATGCAGACAAGACATAGGTCCAAAAAGCCAATGCACATCATTGGAACGTGCAGAGATTCCAAAGCTAGGATTTTAAGAGTTCCAGTGGGAAGATATTGTTCTAAAGGATCATGAATGGGGGTTTTATGTTTTTTTTTTCCTGAAAAAAAATGATGCTGTTCTTTATCTAATAGAGAAAGCCTGCAAGTTCAGTTAGTCCAGTCTGCTTTTAATTCATCAGGTGCCAGCAAAAAGCTGCAGACACACCCTCAGGCATGCTGAAGTGGATGCATATACCGCAATGTAGGTCATGCAGAGGTGACCAGGGTGGGGCAGCTAGGAAGGAGCAGACACTGGATTAGCACCTATGGATTCCCCAGAATACAAGTCTTAAAGGCTACAATAGCCTTCTAGGAACAATGCAGCATTTTGGAAAACAAATAACGACCCCTGGTATTGATTTTTTCTTTCTTTCTTCTTCCCAAATGCACAAGAATTTACCACAAAGAGAACAAAACATACAGGTCCAGAAGCTTATTCTACAAACTATAGGACTCTGCTTTCTCATTGCATTGCTATCATTTATCACCAACACAGTGCAGGTGGCTGAATTATTTTTACTACTCCTAAATCCATTGGCAATCCCCTATTCCACAATGTCTAAAATTATAGTGTGATCTAGGTCAGGGGAAAAAAGGGGAGGGCAGGAAAAATAAAAGGTTGAGCTATACCTATGGGAGGACAGAGAACAATCTCGCAAGATAGGAAAGCCAATTTTAGCTCCTGTCCTAAGGATACAGGTGAATATTCCTCTCCAGTCTTTTGATGTAAGTAGCACAATGGAGAAAAAAAACTGACCATCATCACAATGGAGACGTCATTGTCTGCTTGGTACAATGTCCTAACTTTAGAGGGGGGAATGACTTAACATGTTGCAGAAACCCAGCTTCACTTAAGGATATGGGGTAAGAGCGTAAACCAAGAAGATTCTGAAGATGTGTAGCAACACACAACTGTCAAGAAGATTCTGAAGATGTGTAGCAACACACAACTGTCAAGTTTGAGTTTCTTCTCCAGAAGGCCTGGCTGGGCATCCTTCCTGCCTTTCAACATGGATGTAGAGCAATTGGAAGGGAGGTCTTGTAGACCTTGCTCAGGCAGGAGATCCAGAGAGATTTTAAAAAGAAAATATTTTT
The DNA here is from genome assembly GCA_033807585.1 of Hydrophis major. NCBI lineage: Eukaryota > Metazoa > Chordata > Lepidosauria > Squamata > Elapidae > Hydrophis > Hydrophis major. The sequence goes on from CM066329.1 coordinate 58,610,871, forward strand.
TTAAAGATTTTTTTTTTTTTAAAGTTTTTATGCTGCTTCAGAAGCCCTTTTGATGGTTCCTCACATGAGCATCCCAAAGACAGAAATATGAAGGGCATCTAATGCTGGGAGGTTGGGGGATATGGTAGGTGGGCGGGCACTGACAATCTGCCATTGTCTCTAGCTCTGATCTCCCAGTCTTTTAAAGCCTGCTAAGCTGAAATGCAATGTAAGGTTTCATCCCACAGGTTCACCCCTCACTTTAAGAAGACCCGTTTTATTCCTTTCTACCAGCTAATCAAGAGAGAGCAACCGGACAATTTCACCAGCTTTCTTGGGAGCCTTTTCCGATAAATCAGGATTTCAAGCCACTTGACTGCACATGACAGCAGACTGGCAGGCTCGGAAAGTATAACTGGGTGTGTGTGTGTGTGTGTGTGTATTTAAGCCAGCCAGAGATAGAGAGAATGAGTTCAATAAAAGAACCGAAATCTCCACTTCAACCATGCTGCTCTGGATAGAAAATGCCTCGCTGCCATCTCTGCCCCTTTTCCTTTCTCCCCTTTCTGCTTTCAGAGTCCATTACAGGCACACACAAACCCCATGTCTGCAGCTGCTGCAGCCGGGCCGAAGGGCACAGGAAGAGGATGGAAGGAAGGAGGGAAAGAGGGGGGGAAGAGAGAGAGAGAGAGGTGAGCACGCCCAGCGGCCATGTGCTTCCCCGACTGCAGACAAAGACTGGAAATGGTGGGCGGGTTAAAAAAAAGGTGGGGGATGGGACTTTGGCGCCAGTAATGGCATCCGTTCTGCAGTAGAGGAAGTCGATTTTTTTTTTTAAAAAAGAACCATTGCATTGATGGAGCTTTCGCAAGCCAGCTTTCCTCAACTTGGCACCCCCACACTAATGCTCTCGACTTCAGCTCCCATTATCCACTCCCCCCCACACACACACTCTGGAGCATGCTTGCCTATGAGGAATGAGGGAGGAAGCCCAAAATGTCTGAAAAGTCGTTACAAGGGTTTGGTTTTTGCTTTTTTTTTAGGCTAGGAGAATATTCTTTTTCAAGCAACCTTTCACTTTTGTAACATTTCAGGCCTCGGGCTTGCAACAAAATTACTGCGGGGCACGTTTCTTTTTTCTTTTTTTCTCCTGGCTTAATCCGAGATTATTATATATATTAAAGAGGTTCAGCTCCAGCGGTTTGGTGTGGGGTGGCCTTAAAAAGAGGGGTTTCATTTCAAGTCAGGATCCAATGTCAAGATAGGGTTCGGAGAAGCCACGGAGCCTCTGGAGCCCCTTTCCTAAATAATTAAAAAAAAAAAAAGTAGGGGGAGGAGGGATTTCCCCCAAACTTGAATGCCAATTTTATTAAATCCTAACAAAAATGGTGGGGAAAAAAAATATCCAAGCAGAATTCCGGACCCTCCTTTTTTCTCCCCCTTCATCTATATTTATGGAGATTTTTTTGGGGGGGAGAGGCAGTTTTATTTATGCAAGCGAAAAAAAATATTGCTTTTTAAACGCCTTTCAAGGCATACCTCTTTCAAAACGTACCGGTGGGGGAGGGGAAGCTAAGGTTTTAAAACTGGGAGAGCGCTTCTTGGGACTAACTCGGAATTTGGCTCTCCACGCCTGCAACCCCAATCGCTCTCACTGTGGAGAGGGATTCTTCCATTTAGTCTCTCCTTGGGGAGCCACGCCTCTGGCCCCTTTGGATCCCTCTCTCCTTTTGCCTCGATCTCATCTCTAACGGATCAGGAAATCGGGGGGGCGGGGGCGGCTAAAAAAATAAATAAAAAATAGAGGGATCGACCGCGTGGACACAGACGATCCCAGGGAGTGAAATCGGCTCAGAAGAAATCGGGATTCGCTCGTCGCAAAAAAAAAAAAAAAAAAAAAACCCCACGAACGAAACTGCGTCGTTGGATTTAGGCGGGCTGGTGGAGGGGCGCGAACCCTGTGCGAATCCTCCCGTCTTTTTTGCTTCTTCTCCGGCTGAGTTCAAATTTTATGTATGTATATATATATATATATATATATATATATATATATATCGGCTACACACACACACACAAACAAAGCCGCCCTTCCCGTCCCGCCGCTAAACAAAAAACAGCCCGGCTTTTGTTCTCCTTTCACACTTCGATTCGGATCTCTTTCGAAATTGCACTTCCTTTCCGCAGCCGCTTTGGCGCTAGAATTTACAGGCTACGCCGATTATAGCTGGCGGGCATTTCACCCCTCCCTTTCCCCCCCTCCCCCGGCAAGAGTGGTATCCACGGGTAGACTTCTGCCATTAAGGGTCTGATCCCATTCCTTTCTAAATCGCAGGATTAAAAGGGAAGGAAAGACGAACAAAGGCAAGGGCCCCTCCCTTTAGAAGGAAAATTAAGATCGTTTTAGCGGGGGAGGAGGAAGGGAATTTTTTCCCCTCGGATAATGACCTTAATCTATAGGCGATCCCTATACATACATATATATATATATCGCCAAGATACTCTCAATCTTACACGGGAAAAGACCCGAACACGCCAAGACCTGCATATATCCATATCCATTCATCCATCTATCTCTCCATATATATCTATATCTATACATGTATAGGGATCGCCTCTAGATTAAAGCCATTGTTTTATACACACACACACACACACACACACACACACACACACACACACACACACACATATATATATATATATATATATATATATATATATATATATATATATATATATATATATATATATATATATATATACACATAAATTTTATTTATAATTTATATATAAAAACCCAGTCACAGCGGTGCTGTCCTTTATGCATACACGAGGGAAAGAGCACCGCAGTAACTGGATTTGATAGCGATCGCACCGGGTGTTTTTTTTTGCAACGGTGATAGAACAAAAGATTCCCTCCCTCCCGCAGCCCTTAAATTTCAAAAAATTAACGCAGCCACGTGCTTCTCACCACAGGGAGCACTTCCGTTTTGCCACCGTGGCAATGGATGCGAGGAGGAGCACGGCAATGCGTTTGAGCCGTTCCACCTCCCGCTATTTTTCCAACCTTGACTTTTTTCGAAGTTGAAACGCTGGAGTTCGCGTGGACGTGGGGGGGGGGGAGGGAGAAGAAGGGAGAGAGAAAATTTGCCAGCCTCACCTTTGCTCCGATCTGGTTACCACATTGCCCAGCTTGAATGTGTACGATTTCCCTCATTTTGCCTTGCCTCTTTTTAATGCCTCGCCCGCACTTCTGCTTTTAATAATAGTAATAATAATTAAAAAAAAAAAAAGATTGCGCTAGCCGGACGCTGCTGCTCCTTTAAATCTAGCTAGAACGTTGCGGAGCTCAAGGTTCTCTTCTCCGAACGCGGCGGCAACAGCGGAACGTTCTGGGGAGCCTGCGGAGAACCAGACAAAGCTTTTATAAACTGGCGGTCGCCTCGCGCTCTGATTGGTCGAAAAGGGATCAGGAGCGCGCGCTGATAGGGCGGGGGGGGGTCAGGAAGAGCCACGTGGTTAAAAAAAAGGGGAGGGGGGAAGGCAGAGTTGGGGTGTGGTCGGTGACAGAGGAGGGAGTCGGGGAGGAAAATGCGATTTCCCCCCCTCCCTTTTGTGGCGGTGATAGAATGGGGAAGGGGCGTTGGAAGGCTTGTCTAATGGGCGAGCAATGATAAAAATAAGAATAAAAAAACAGCGCCGCGCTTCCCCTCCGCATTACAGTATTAAGGCCACGAGATCTCGTCCGCTTTTGTGCAGCGTTCAACGCGTGGTTTTTTTTCTTTCTGTGCTGGGGTTTAAAAGAGTTCGGGTGCAAAACGCATTTGGCTGTAATGACTTCATTTTTAAAAGGCTTTCGGGGATTCTCGAAATGCCTAGCTAGCGGAATGCACCTTCTTTGCGGCTTATGATCAGGAATAGGGAGGGGTCTTTTCAGCGTTTGAAAATGGTAGAATATGCTTTGGTGTCTTCCCCTAAACCACCACCACCCCTCCAATCGAGGTATTTATTTAGCCTGGGAAAATGCATTATTCCTTGGTGCTAAGGTTTGCCATGAAAAATTAGGAGTTAACGTCTTATACAGTGATTTCATTTGTTCCTGGCTTTCTCTAATTTCTGTTTTTATGCTATTGATCCTATATTTTGTATTATTGCTGTAAAGTAAGGCTTAATGCAGTAAGTGTAGAGTACTAAAGGGTGATCCTAGGATCCACCCACCAAAGATCCTCTCAGGTATTCTCAAAATCAAAATCATTTGCCAGCCTGTGTTGAAAAAAATAATATATTAAAACCCGTCAAACAATCCTGAGGTGCAATTGTGACCGTAGATGTGTCAACATTAATTTTATACAGCAAATACAGTATTTATAAATATCACCCTTACAGACGAAAGCTCTTATCCATAATCTTTAAAAATGAACATGAGCCCTGAGGGGAAAAAGTTTTAAGAAACTGGTTTTGGATAGCACAGATAATATTTTAGCAAGGTGCCATGGAGGGTGAACAATAAAATGTTTTATACTCCTAATGTTAATTGTGCAATAGGTACTAATTGCTAATTGCATTAATTATTTTGGAAAATTAATTTATTTTTTTAGATTGTATTTTAATGTGGACCCTTGACCCTATCTTGCTAGGAAGAGACAATGTGTAAAAGGGATAATGTTGCTGACAATGTATTATGGGGAAAAGATTGGGCAGGGTTTAATACAGATTGAGTACAGATTTAATACAGATTAATACAGATTGAAGCTTATTTAGGATTCTTCCAAAAAAATAAAATTGAAAATGCTGTTGGGGAAAAACTGCAGGAGGAGAGCTGCAATACTCTAGGTTAGCCAAGAATCAAGGAGACAGTAGTGACTTTTTAGACCCACCCATGTTATTAAAAGATATTAGGGTGAACTGTAGCTCCTTGAAACATTATATCATTTAATAAAATCTAATGAGAAGGGGGAAGGCCAGCAAGAAGAAAAACGTTTCAGAGGTAAGCGAAATCAAAATGGTACACTTCTCCATGGTACACACTAATTTTTACCATAGAAAATTAGGAATTAATGTTTTGTACAGTGAGTAATCTTGTTTATTTCTGGGTTTTCATTTATTTTATAGTCTTTTTTTTTTTTTGCCTTAACCTTTTCTATTTTATCTTAAGCTTTGAGGTAGAAAGATACCAATGTTACATTGCATCAGATCACCATACATGAGGTTTTACACTGTTTCCATCTACTCTTGAGAGGAGGGATTTTTTTCCTGTCATTTTTCATAGTATATATACCTAATGTACAATAGAACTAAGCCAAGTTAGAGCAGTAGGTCCCCAAACGGTTCAGATTGCAGCTCCTTCCCTAAACATTAAGGAAGAAATAGCTTACCCTTCAGACACTAATTCTTGATTTGTGAAGCTGCCTACTTTAGAAGACCAACTCCCTCAGCTATCAAATAATTTTTCTGTTGATTTCCCCAAGGAGCTTCTTCCTCTCTGCTCAAATTTCTCTTTGTTTCCTCAGCCCATAAATTTTCATGGCATGTTCTTTTTCCCAAGCTGCTAAATTGCTTTTTCTTTTAAAGACTCTTTAAGTTACTACCTGCAGTGGGGTATTTTTATTTTTATTTTGGCAACAGTTTCCTTCTGCACATGTTAAGCTCATCTTTCCTGACTCATCACTACTTTGGGCTTTCTCTATTTTTATACATGTGCCTGTCCTTGCTCCATTCCTCATAGTTTTTTTGGGAGGGGGGGAATGCATAAGCCTGCTGGATAATAAAGCCCATGTCAGTCAATATACAGGTAGTCCTCAATTTAACAACCACAATTGAGGCCCAAGTGGATGTTGCTAAGTGAAAAATGTGTTAAGTAACACAGTTGTTCATCTGGCTTCCTCACTGAAGCCTTGGCTTGTCAGTGTCAGGGCTTTGACAGTTACCACCATTTAAATCATGAGTCTCGAGCCAAATTTCCAAAACTTCAAAAGGATTTATTGGGAGTTAACATGTCCGGCACTGCCTGGGTGTAGCCGACTCTGAGACACCTCATTCATTGTCACCCTTGACCCTGGTTTCCCCCCACCCCCTGGGTATATCATAATTCATATTCTCCAATGGGACACATCCATAGCCAAGAGTCATCAATCATGCCCTCCAGTTAGAATTTTGCCCAACAGAAACTTCAGTTGCCTAGTTATTATCTATGAAAACATTTATGGAATGCAAGCTGCCCACTGCTCTCCTTTCCCTTTCTGTTGGCAACTCTAAAAAGACCATAGAAATATGAGTTGACAGTCAGAAGGTCGCAAAAGGGTATGGACACTGCGACCGTCATAAATGCGAACCGGTTGTCAAAACATCCGAATTAAATCATGTGACCACGGGGATGCTGCAACCGTCATAAGTGTGAAAAATGGCCCCGTCACTTTTTTTCAGGGCCTTTGTAACTTCAATCGCTAAATGAACTGTTGTAAGTCAAGGACTCTTGTATTTTTTTTGTTCCTCTACAACTGGTATTTGGAGACATGCAATCCTCAAGAGAATTTGAACACTGGGCCCTAGGTAACAAAATGAAATTTAGTGGTGAGAAAAGTAAGGTTTTGTACTTAGGCAAGAAAAACCAAATGCACAGGTATAGAAAATAGGTGGTACCTGAATCATCAGGAGGTCACAAAAATTGATCACATGATCCCAGGACACTGCAACTGTCATGGGTACGTGCCAGTTGCCAAGCGGCTGAATTTTAATCATGTGACTATGGAGATGCAGCAACAGTCATAAGCGTGAAAAACAATCCCAAGCCTGTTTTTTTCAGCGATGTTGTAACTTCAAACTGTTACGAAATGAATAGTGGTAAGCCAAGGATTGCCTGCAATCAGAAAGCGGATGAGAGACATTGCTTGCTGATGTTATAACTCAAGGGTCTTCAAACTTGGCAAGTTTAAGACTTGTGGACTTCAACTCCCAGAATTCCTGAGCTAAGATGACTGGAAGAGGAATTCTGGGAGTTGAAGTCCGCAAGTCTTAAAGCTGTCAAGTTTAAAGACCCCCTGTTATAACTGCTTAAGATGCCTTGGTCCAGGGATATATTTCCAAGCATAACACTGGGCTATAATATAATAACTTTATTGTCACTTTAAATATACACTAATCGGCATACATTAAAATGAAATTTCATTGCATACAACTCTCAAAGGGTCACCATGCCCAATATATGCTACATAAACATGACAAATTGAATGAATGATCATGCATATATCCCACACACACACACACACACATATATGTGACACAATTAATTGCTCTTTGTGCTTTGGGAATGCTTTGGAATAAAGATAATTCTAGGGGCAGATCCTATGTTTTCTGGCATGGTGAGTTTAGCCTATACTGACTTAATTTTTTTTTAAAAGGTGAGTTAAAGCCTATGTCAGACCTTCCGCTGCTTAAATCTCTAAATAAAAATCACCCTTGGCTCTGATCTGTTGAGAAAGGCATGGTTTCATTAGAAGTCAAATATATTGCAATAATGTATAGTCCGAACTGAGCATCGCATGCAAAATTCGACTTTTCCCTCTCTATCTCCCATACCCATGTGAACAGTCAGGTTCAGGCAGGACATTTTCCTAACACTCAGTATGCAGCTAGTATGCCTGGTGACCTTGAAGCAGCATCTCAAAGAGATACTACACTTACTTTCATTTTCCCCCTTTGCCTTCCCCCATCTCCTCAGTTCATTAGTCATCTAATGCAGCGAAGCTAAAGCTGCTTTTTCAGCAGGCAACTGGGCTTTTTCCTTTGAAGACCTTTCACTTTTCATCCAAGAAGCTTCTTCAGCTCTGACAGGATGGAGGGGAATGGAGACAGCTTGCAGACAGCTGGTCAGACAGCTAGTGAAACACAAAGAAACATAAGATGGAAGCTGACAGTTTAGACTACTGGATACGGGGAAGATCAATGGTCTGCTTCAGATCTTGGAAAGAAAGTGCGTCTGGCTTTTGTCTCTTTGAGAGTCATCTTCTCTGTATTTTTGTCTGTACAGGTAGTCCTCAACTTAAAACAGTTTGCCTTGTAACTCTTCCAAATACAGCAGCACTGAAAAAAGTGACCTTGTTCTGACCCAAACCTGGTTCCAAGAGAGCAGACAGGACAAAGGCAGCAGCACAACCTTTTAATGTTTCATCTACGAATCCTGTTTCTTCACAGATAAAAGGCTGCTTCCAACTAATTACCTCCGACAAGAAAGAGCCTTGTCAAGTTTTTGCAAGGCTGCCAAGAACAACGGATAAAGTTCCTAAACAATAAATCAAAGAGTCTCCAAGCACCAAGTCAGATATTCCTAATGTCCACCAGGCTCGAGTATCAAACTTCTTTGCCTTCTACAAAGAACTCCCGTTTCTCGGCTGACTTTTATCTTCTCAGGGAGGGGCCATTACCTTCCAACCTTACTCCCGAGTCATCCGTGTTGCTGCAGCTGCTCTTTCCTTCGAGCAGTCCTGTGCACATGTGCACAGGCTCCTCGGGGGGCCTCTTCATCACTGCTACCAGCCTCCACAATCTCTGAAGGCAGCATTCCACTCCCTGATGGTCCTGGCCCCATCCCTGCATCACACGCAGGCCCCTCATCTGAGTCCTTGCTCTCTGAGACCTCAGCCGTCTGCACCTGCTGCCAGCGAACCACATCAGACCTAGGACTATTTTTCACACTTATGACCATTGCAGCATCCCCAAGGTCACGTGATTCATCATTGGATGCTTGACAACTGATGGTTGCAGGGTCCTGGGGAGGGGGACATATGACCATCTTTTGTGACCTGCCTAACAAAGTCAGTGGCAAAGCCAGATTCACTGAACTTACTAATTTAACAACTGCACTGAGAACAAATGCAGCAAGAAAAGTCGTAAAATGGACAAAACTCGATTTAGTAGATTTCTCACTTAGCAACATAAATTGTGGGCTCAATTGTGATTGTAAGTCGAGGACTGCCTGTACTTGGAGAAAATGTTCTGAGGATAGCAGGTGAGAAAATGCATACTGAGAGTTATCCTATAACCATGATGCAGAACCTATGGCACCAATGCCGGAAGTGGCACACAGAGCCATCTCTCCAAGCACACCAACCGTCGTCGCCCATTGCTCTTCTGGGTTCTGGTGTACACATGCACACTGGCCAGCTGGTCTTTGCACACACAGGAGCGGCAGAAACTGGAAGAGCAACAGGTGATGACTGGCGTGCCCGGAGAGATGGCTCTATGTGCCACTTTTCCAGTTTCCGGCATTCCAGCGTGCACACACCAGGGAACTGCTCTTCCGGTTTCTGGTGCTCTCCTGCACATACATGTGCTCCTGTTTTGCCACTCAGTGCCAGAAAGGTTTGCCAACATTGTCCTATAAGGACTGGGTCACATATTGTACTAACCTGCGTTTTAGCCATAGCTGACTAAACCAGAATGGGCTAGGTTAGTACAACGTGCATTTTTATAATCCACAATGGATAGGTTAGCAAAAACATGTTAAGACAACACTAAGCAACCTCGGTTAAGTCTAAATATTGTGTGAAGATTCTTTCCCTCTTTCTCTCCCTCTCTCTCTCTCTCTCACACACACACACACACATTTTCTTTTCTAACAGCACAAATTAGAAACCAACACTTCCTTTTTTCTGCTACTCAGAGCTCCAAAATAGGGAAACATGATCCATGGAGAACATATGTTCTTCTGGGTGTTTGTGCATTTGGACTCTCCAATCATGGAAAGTCTTTTGATACTGATACATGCTAGACTTCTTAATATCGTGCTCGCAAGACTGGTCCCCAACCACTGCTCCAAGAGACAACAGACACTAGAGGCATCTTGCATAACATCTATTTATGCATCCTAAACTGGATCTTAAATGTCGATGGAGATTCTCAAGTCATCCAGGTTGTGGTTGTCCCAAAGGGATTTTTTTCAAGAGGCAACTGGACTTCCTGGTTTTTCTTTGAAGACGTGTTGCTTCTCATCCAGTCAGAGCTGAAGAAGCTTCTTGGATGAGAAGTGAAACATCTTCAAAGAAAAAACAGAAAGTCCAGTTGCCTCTTGGGGAAAAAAAAAAAGCACCTTTGGGATATACTGGATCTTCTAAATATGAAGGTACAACTTTGAGCTTCCATCACCCAAATTTCTGATTCTCAACAGAGGCTGGATTGAAAATCAACATGTTTATTCCCTAGACAGACCAAATAATATATGGGGAATGCTGATTCAGTGCAAGATCAAAGCTTTCAATTTAAAAGGACACTTTTCCAAATCAAACCAGAAGTGAATTCCAGAACTTTCCTTTTTTTCCTGTAATTCAGCCATTAATAGATAAAACCACGGTATCACAATCTAGGGTGCCACTGAAATGGGTAATGCAGTAGCAATACGGCTCTCAAGTTATGTTAATTTTGGAGGAAGACTTTTTTCATTTAGGCTGGGTTTGCTTGATAGCCTGGTTGTATCCCAGTGGGTTATATCAACTGGATCATGTGATAAACTCATAATTGTCAAGTGAATATCTTTAACCTGATTGCTGAATGAAATTGTTTTGGTTCATTGAATACACTGATCCATTACCAAATAGTTATCTTCAGTTAAATAACTGTATTGTAAGCATCAGTAAATGTGGCTTAATTGAAAAATATGTCAGTTAATTTAACCATGGCTGTGAAAAGTCCAGCTATTGCCTTGGAGCAAGGGCCTTCAAACTTGGCAAGTTTTAAGACTTGTGGACTTCAACTCCCAGAATTCCTGACCTAACATGACTGGAGAAGGAATTCTGGGAGTTGAAGTCCACAAGTCTTAAAGTTGTCATGTTTGAAGACCCCTGCCTTAGAGTAATTTCTCACTGGGGACTCATCTGTAGTTTTGGTCTTGTCTTACAACATCCTACTAACCATTTTGTTAAAGATATGAACATCAACCTCCCCTTTACCCACCACAAAAGAATCTCCAGCTTCCTTTTCTTTCCATGCTTCCAAAGTGGTGTTTTACAGCTCTTCGCGTAAGTTGTGCTGCCCAGTTTGTCTGAAATACAACATGGAGGCCCCTTTGAAGAAGGATAGTAGATTATGTGGTTAAGATGCAGGGTTGGAAGTTAGGAAGGCCATATTCAAGGCCTGAGTGCTGCCATGGGGTGGGGTGAGCTCCTCTCCTTCACTCCAGCCAAGGCCATAAAAGGAGCTGTGATGACCCAGGGTGGGATACAAAATAAACACAGTCACTAAAAACAGGTGAAGCCCCTTTTATTCCTTCACTTTGCTTCCAAGCTCCAAATATCCTTGACTGAAGACAAAAAAAACTCTCACACAATCAGTTACAAGAAGGAGGAAATGCTGTTTAAACTAAAAATGCTGTTTAAATTATAAAGAATAAAAAACAACACCAACAGGCAAGATAAGGGCTTGAAAACTTCCATAGATATCAGAATATACTGGGAAGGATGACAAAGTCAGAGAGGAACCATAAACTAGAGATATTTCCACACTTTGTTTTCAGCACTCGCCAGTACGCAAGGTCCGTCCTCTTATTCAGTTGTCACAGCTGCAGCCCATGAAGAGGATCAAGGCCCTCTCCTCCCAAGTAGACCACATCTCTCCCTTATCCTCTCCTCCCTGCGTGCCCTAGGATGGAGAGGGGATGGGCCTGGGTCCTCCTCTGACTGCTCAGCCGGCCTCTGCCCTTCCCCAGCCTCCTTCACAACCTCCAGAGCCACCCTTCCTCTCCCTGTCAGCTGTTCCTCCTCTCCCTCAGAGTCAATCTCCACCAGGGGCATGACAGGAGCCCCCAACTGGGCATTCCCTAGGCAACAGTAATGTCACCAGCTAATCCATTCAACCCAGATGTACCTTACTGCTTCTGACAAGAGTGCCATGTGATAATCTTTGTTCCCAGTAGCTACCTGAATCTGCCAACCCTCTGGCTCCTGGCCAACGACTTTCAGGGCCATTTGTTTTTGGGAAGTGAGAAAACTGGGTTTTTCTACTGGGTCACAAGGCTATTTCTTCCATTCTCTGACCAACCCTGAAAGTCAGGAGAAGGAGGAGGAGGAGGAGGATCTTTTGAGTGGCAGTCCTGCTACCTGTGGATCTGCTGCTGCTAGTGACTGGCACCAAAGGAGGCGTTTTCCGTCCTGTCTCATTTGTCGTGGAATCCGATTGTGAGGAGGAGGTGGTGGCATGGATGGGGCATCTTTTCCAAGGTGCTAAGAGGCAAACCAGTCTTGTCCTTGGTATGCAGAAGGAATCCTCCCTAAACCTTCACATATCTGATAATTTTGCAAAATGTGGTTTGGTCTGGCAAGATTCCTGCCTAGGAGTGAGCAGCAGTGAAGAAACTACTCAGCAATTCGAGGTGTGGTTCTTGATTCCTTGTGCCTGACACATTGCCTCTTATGCAGACAGCAATAGTATATTCTCTCTCCCCCTCTCTCACACACAAAAATCCCATCTGCTTAGTTGTAAGAGTTGAAATTGAGGTCAGCACTTCTTTAAGCTAGCACAGTTTCTTGCCAGTTCCCACTCTGGATGACAGTGACATTTTTACCGCTGAGGTTCAAAAGAGCCCTGAATTTTGCACTCAAGATCCTTCAGATCAGAGGAAAAAGGAAAATCAAAAGCTTTCATTATCTTTCCCCTGTGTGGCTTTCACCCAGGCACCAAGGCCTGGGTTGTTCCATGTTAACATCCCTTTTGGTTATACTCTAAAAACAAAATCAAAGCAAATTATAACATTGGGATAAGGAATCTTTTCTTCCCTGAAATAAACCTTAATATCACAGGAAGTAAGGTCACATAATTAGAAATTTGGATGTCTTTTTTGTTGTCATTCCCCACCCTATACCTCCAGCTGTACGTAGCATTGACACAGCTGGAGGATGGCTAAACAATGGAGATCAAAAGATTTGTTCTGATTTCTTTTTTTAGCTAGGGCATTTTGGCCTAAACAGGCACACATGGAGAGCTAGTTCTTAATCTCCATCATATTGGTTTTCAGCCTGTAATATTTTATTTAACATTATGCTTTATCTGTTCCATACATTTTGAGCCAGTCAGTCGCTCTCTCATTTGACACAACTTATAGATTAACTGCACTTCCTGCATCCATTACAGAAGCCCAGGTTACAGTTGCCAGATTCAGTAAAAATAAAAATGACTGCCACTCCGGATCCGGATAACACTGAAGCTAAGTCTTTCGTTATACATAATGTGGATTAAGATGGCATTATCCATACATTTGGTCACTTCCTGACTGCCATCTGCTCCATTCGCCAGTCTCTCTGGAGCAGTTTGCCACAAGCTGTGTGTTAAAAGCAAGTAATATAAATCCTCTCCTTGATCTGTTGAAAACTCTTAAAAACTGAACTTTTTTGCAGGGGGCTTACAATGTTGACCTGGATGTGGCCATCTTTATTATCATGTTAATGCTATTATATTGGGACAAGATATTCCATTGCTAAACAAGGCAGTTGTTGAGTTGTACCCCGATGTTTTGACCTTTTTTCGGCTACAGTTTTTAAGTGAATCACTGCAGTGGTAAATGAATGATTTAGTTGTTAAACAAATCTGCTTCCCCCATTGACTTTGACAGATTATTCTGCTTGAGGCTGGACTAGTGGACTTCCAAGGTCCCTTCTAGTTGTAGTCTATTCTATTCAAATGGTGATCACATGACCTTCAGATGCTGCAAGCATCGTAAATACATCAGAGGTGGTATTCAGCAGGTTCTGACCAGTTCTAGAGAACCAGTAGCAGAACATTTGAGTAGTTTGGAGAACCCACAAATCCCACCTCTGACTTGGCCCTGCCCCCATCTATTCTCTGCTTCCTGAGTTCCCGCTGATTGGCTGAGTCTTCTTTTGTTGCCCTGAACAGGAGAAGGGAGCTGGAAAGCAGGTTAGTGGGGTGGGGAGCACTGGTAGGATTCAAATATTTTTATCACCGGTTCAGTGGGCATGGCTTGGTGGTCGTGCTTTGTTTACATGCACACATTTTACTTGTGCATGCCAAATGCACACTTTACGCAGGCGCAGAGGCATTCTACCTCACCTCCTGCAAGCCTGCACGATCCCAGTTGCTTCAGCAGCTGCCGCGCGGCACTCTTCTGTGCTACGCAAAGCAGCTGGGCTTCAAATTCAGTGGATAAAGGTGAGTATGGGAGGCCAGGCGGACAGTTGAACCCTGCTAAGTTTGGAACATGGGTGCGAAGAAATGGAGACGAGCCAGGTGAACGGTGAACTTCAACTCTTTAATTACATGGTGTGACAGCTCAAACAACAGCTGCTATAGCCTTACTTATATAGGCAACTTATTAACTATTCAACCAATGAAAACCTCGGATCGCTAGCTCCATTGACCAATGAGAACGGCTCGTTAATGGCCAATCAGATTCTCCAAAACGGACCAATCCGATCGTGCCATTTAACAGCCAATCAGAAGTGCAGGGCCAGAACCCTGCACTTGACTCCAAGCTCAAGATAACTTTATTCATACACATTTATTCATTCACAACAAACCCAACATCAGAGTGGTAGAGAGAACTGGTTTCAGTCTCTGCTGCTCATCGCTGCTACCAGCTCAACAGAACCGGGCCAAACTGTTAGAATACACACCACTGGTGTGGAGGGAATGGGGATTTTAGAATATCCTTCCCCTGCCACACCTACCAGGCCACACCCACCAAGCCACACCACGTCCACCAAGCCATGCTCACAGAACCGGTAGTAAAAATTTTTTGAATCCCACTACTGAAGTACCTGCTGAATTTTGTAAATGCATGTCGCTGAGTTTCAATCCCATGACTATGGGGATGTTGCGAGCATTTTAAGTGTGAGGACCAGTTGTAAGTCACTCCTTGTTTAGTCATCCTTTCCCTCAAATTGGACCAAGCATCTCATCCACAGCATTTTTTTTTTTTAAAAAGCAGCTGATGTAGCAGCTTGAAATGTGTGACCACTGAGTCAAAAGTGACAATAGCGTGGAAATACACAACCCATCTTGGAGCAGACAAGTGCCATGTGAAAGATAGCAATAGCACTTAGACTTAGTGTTGTGGTCTGTCAGTGGCCTGTGGAGCTGGCAGCAGAGTTGGACAGTGGGGAGGAACATGGGAGCCTGAGCAAGGCTTGGACGAGAGATCTGCATCCGACGCAGAGATGCGGCCTGGCCATCTGAGAGTTATGTGCTGACTCCGGAGCCTCCAGAGTCTGACATCAGCAAGGCAGAAGAACAAGGGAGCCGGCTTCAAGTGCGCATTTGCACAGAGCTGCCAGAAGGCAAGAACAGTTAAGACAAAAGGGGTGACTCGGGAGTAAGGTAGACATAAAGGAGGAGCAAAGGGACATGAGCCTTTGCAGGAAGCAACTTTGTTCATTCTGGTCAATTTAAAATCTGTGTTGACTTTGTGCTCCGTTTGGCCTTGTACAGCTAATTAGCAATTTAGTTGTTGGCAGCCTTTCAAGTGAGATAAAGGTGGGTGCTTATCAGCCTTATCCCGAAAGATTGTGGTAAACTTCTGTTGGACTATTCATAAACTGTTTGGGACTCATTATGGGCTGTGAATGCATATAATTCACAGCTGTTGAAATAATAATAAAAAAGAGTTTTGGGAACAGCATGTGATTGTTACTGTCTCAGGAAGCCTTGGTCAGAACACTTATATACCGCTTCACAGTGCTTTACAGCCCACTCTAAGTGATTTACAGAGTCCGTCTATTGCCCCCAAACAAGCTGGGTCCTCATTTTATTGACTTGGGAAGGATGGAAAGCTGAGTCAACTTTGAATCGGTCAGGATAGAACTGCCGAACTGCAGTCAGCCAGCAGTCAGCAGAAGGGCTTTCTAACCACTGCACCATCTTTTATTAATCCAAACTTAATATTTCTTGCAACTATACAACAATATCCATAGTTAACATGATTTGATACATTATTTTACAAAGTGGCAGCATTGTAAAGTTTTAAACTGTAAATGTTTTTAATTAATTTATATCTTGACTTTATTGTTTGTACACATAACTCAAAACACATTTGATACTCCCTCCTCCTCCTATTTTCCCACAACAACAACCCTGTGAGGTGGATTGGGTTGAGAGACAGTGTATGGACCAAGGTCACCCAACTGGCTTTTGTGGCTCAGGTGGAATTTGAACTCATGATCTCTCCCATTTTCTAGCTTGGTGCTTGAACCACTAGACCAGATTGGCGTCTTTCCCTCCATACGAACAATGCCAGACTGCAAGGGAAACATCTCTGGTTCATTCCCCAAAGGCTCTCAGAGATGCTTTAAATGTTTTAATTCACAATCAACTGCTCAGAGGGATGCTGAACATTAAAAGGGCAGGTTGGAAAGTTTTTCTTTCGCTCAGAAACGGGCTACCTACATTTCAGAAGTTGCAATGTGTCAGCTGTGGGAGCGAAACAAGAGATCAGATCAATGAAAGCCAGCTCTCACCGAGATTTTTGTATTCGAAAGCAAGCTGACATCGGGGGCATTTATGTACTTTACCTCTGAATAATTTAGGCACCCAGCAATGCCCATTTTGTTCCTCTGCGCTCTTAAAAGCACTCAGGATGTGCATCCATTTGGCCTCCTTCCAGTACATAGCTTTTGATGGGTATCATTTGTTCTGCTTGAAAGTTGGTTTTCATTATGGCTGGAATTTGATCCTCTCTAAAATGGATTCACATGCCATCTTTAGAGCTTGCACATGAGAAAGAGTGACGTGTAGACCTTCTACTGATGCACTTAAGCAATGTTTGTTTCTAGACATAATGGGTTTAACCAGACTACACGGTATCATTATAAGGATTATTTGATTTTCCACTGTACTGAAAACTCCCCTCTTTATTTTACTGAGTGAGTGCCAGACTTTTGCCTTCAAGATCCGTCTTGAAGGAGCCATCCAAATTTTTATTTAAATATCTTCTGCTGCCTCTGGTTTAAAAAAAATGAGATAGCTTAGCTGTGTATTAGATGGGGAAGGCAAAAGAAGACAGGAGTTGTACAATTTAAATGCAATTTGGAAGGGGGATTTTTTAAGGCACAACATTCAAAGGTAGAGGAGTTTTACGGATTAGCATCTCACATGAGGAAAGACATACATTCCTCCGAATGATTTAAAATGGTGTTTCTCAGTGTTGGCAATTTTAAGATGTGTGGACTTCAAATCCCAGAATTCCCCAGCCAACACTGGAAAATTCTGGGAGTTGAAGTCCAGATATATTTAAATAATAAGGGTTAGAAACACTGATTTGGAAAATGGATGGAGCTGCTCAATTCAATGATAACTATAAGCAGTGTACTTCATATTTTAAAAAAATGTAGTACAGATAGTCCTCGACTTACAACAGTTCATTTAGTAACCATTCAAAGTTACAATGGTACTGAAAAAAGTGTCTTATGACCATTTTTCATAGTTACAACCATTGCAGCATTCCCCATAATCATGTGATCAAAATTCAGATGCTTGGCAACTGGTTCATACTTATGACCACTGCTGTTTCCCAAGGTCATGTGATCAACTCTTGCAACCGTTTGTCAAAGTCAATGAGGAAGCCAGATTCCCTTAACAAGTGGGTTACAAAACTTATCAGCTGCAGTGATTCACTTAACAACTGTGGCAAGAAAGGTCGTAAAATGGGGCAAAACTCACCTATCAAATGTCTCACTTAACAACAGAAATTTTGGGCTAAAATATGGTCGTAACTCAAGGACTACCTGTAATAACATTACAATAACAACCAAAAATGAGAAGCAAAAGCTGTGACATCATGGGGACCTCCAAATTGTGCCTTGGTTCTGACTGGAAATAACCCCCCTCCCCCCTATAGAACCAATGGTACCAAATCTCCAGTTCCATGTTCAGTGATGCCCCAGTTCATGCTTGTTCCAGGATGCCATAAAATGCAGACACTGAAAAAGGATTTTGACATGATCACCTGGTTTGTTTAAGCTGAAGATATGCATCTGGTTATCATTAATCTAGTTAAAGAAGGGATTTAATTCTGCCTGGAGGAAGAAGTGGAAGTGGGAAAACAATTGCACAGCCATGGCAAGATAGAAACATGCAAAAGAGACCCCCAGAGCAGCCCTCAGTGACTTCGTTGTCCTTAAATGGGGCTGTTGTGAATTTGGACAGATTTTTTAGTACTAATATATCCCATAACAATAACATAGAATTCCTGGAATCCATTTCTTGACTCAGCCTACCTTGAGAACTGATAATACTGGTGATACTTTAAGCAATACCAACCGATGACCTCACTCAGCAACTTCATATGGATTTAAAGCGGAGAGTGTAGAACAGGGCTGGGCAAACTTTTTGGCTCAGGGGCCGCACTGACTTTTAAAATTTGACAGACGGGCCAGGTCAGCACAAGATTTTTTGGGAATCGCCCCCCCTTCTCCTCCTTCCCCTCCCCTTGGAGGCCCCCTGAGTCAGGAGTTGCTACCACTGGCACGGCTCCAGTCCCGCGCCTCGGGAAGGGAAAGGCAAAAAGGAAGTGCCGCGGCAGTGCTTTGCAACGGCAGCAGTGGCACCGGAGGCTCAGGCTCAACAGCTCCTGGTTTTGCCTTTTCCTTCCTAAGGCAACGGGGGACTGGAGCCACGCGGAGCTGCGCAGGAGGTAGCAACTCCTGACAGCCCCAGCCGGACACCTGAGCGGAGCCCGGGCGGAACTGCCTGTTGCTGCTGCCGGAGCACTGCCGGGTCATCTCCTCCAAGGAACCCATCCACCTGCCGGGCTTCCCCTCCGCCACACGGCTCAGGGCCAGGCGCGAGCGCCCGCAAGTTAAAAGGAAGCCGAAAGTTGCTGGGAAGTTGCTCGGGTTTCCGGGGCTTCCAGGTTTAAACTTTGCACAGGCAAAGTTTGCAGGCAGGAGCGTCTTCCCGCTGAGGAGCGGGAAGGGTTCTGCCCAGCGAGTGGGCGGGCAGGCTGCTTGGAGGAGGCGACCCGGCGGTGCTCCAGGTTTCCCCTCCACTGCGTGGATCGGGGCCAGGCACGAGCGCCAGCAAGGAAAAAGGAAGCCGCAAGTTGCTGGGAAGTTGCTTGGGTGCTAGGAGCAGGCTTTTAAAGTGCCGCCCGAGCAGGACCGCCAAGCCGGGAAACGGGGCACCAAGGCAGGGCAAGGCTCCACCAGCAGCGGCCTAGCTTTAGGTGGCTCCAAGCAGCCTGCTCCAAGCAGCCCGCCCGTCCGCCTGCCGGGCAGAACCCTTCCCGCTCCTCAGCCAGAAGACGCTCCCAGCTGCAAACTTTGCCTTTGCAAAGTTTAAGCCTGGAAGCCCCGGAAAAAAAAGGCGGATCGTCGAGGTCACACTCAAAGGTGATTTTGAACTCCCAGCCGAGGCCTTTGCAAAGTTCTTTTTCTTTTCTACCCCGCGAGTGCTCCGCACTGTTTTGCAGCTTTGGGGGCCACGCGGCACAGGGCAATACGCCACGCCCAGCAATTTTTTTTCAGGGGCAGGCTGGATTGGACAGACCAACGGGCTGGATGTGGCCCGCGGGCTGTAGTTTGCCCACGCCTGGTGTAGAGCCTTCAGATACCCAAGATTGGCGCCAATGCTGAAAACCCGAGGCTGTATCTGCATAACCATTCTGTCTTCCCTTCCCCTTCCTTCTGATTATCGGACACCAATATGTGTGTGTGTGTGTATGTTTTAAGTTTTTCGGGTATTTTCTCACATCATTATAGTTGTGCTTTTAAAGTTGTAGCGATGTTTTGGCAGAATCTCATCTGCCATCATCAGACGAACACAATACACAAGCCTGATGATATATATATATCCCGCATAAGTATCCATGAAAACTTAAGAAAACAAATACGTGTGTGTGTGTGTGTGTGTGTGTATCTTTGGTTATTCAGGTTTTCTCCCACGTAAAATTGGAAGTATATTGGCAACATTTCGGCAGAATCTCATCTGCCATCATCAGGCTTCTGTATAGTGTTCGTCTGTGAGTCAGACTTCCACAGCCGGTTCTGTTTTAAATTTGGTGCTAGCCTACTGCTGTGCCAGAATGGTTTTTTCTTCATCCTGATTGGTTGGGAGTCTTGGTCTGTGTTTATTGGTCTTGGAGTTTTCTGTGTTCTGCTTGATTGGTGTTTCTAATATCTTCTGTTTGTTTTGTAGCATTTTTTTGTCTTGATTGGCTGGCAACATTGTGTTTCCTGTATTGGAGGCTTTTAGTGCGGCTTGGCTCTGAGTAAACAGATGGCTATCATTTATTAGGAAGCTAGGTTTCATCTGGGTGCCTGGTAGGGGTGTGTTTGAGCTGGAGGTATCAGGGGGAGTCTGATGGCTTATGGTGTGGAGATTTTTTTTTGTTTGAGAGTGCAGGCTTCCAGATAATTGACAGTCTGGTGTCAATTGACATCTCTTCTATTCATGCTTTCAGGTCTTTTTTCAATCTCTATGGCTTCTCTGATAATTCTGCAGCTGGGGTTTTCTATTGTGGCTAGGGTTTTAGTGCCATTGAAGTCAACCCCTACCAGGCACCCAGATGAAACCTAGCTTCCTAATAAATGATAGCCATCCGTTTACTCGGAGCCAAGCCGCACTAAAAGCCTCCAATACAGGAAACACAACGTTGCCAGCCAATCAAGACAAAAAAAGACGAACACTATACAGAAGCCTGATGATGGCAGATGAGATTCTGCCGAAACGTTGCCAAGATACTTCCAATTTTACATGGGATAAAATCCGAATAACCAAAGATCCACATACAAATACCCACGAAAACATTAGAAAACAAACAAAGATACATACATACATATGTTTTCTCAAGTTTTCGCAGGTACTTACTTGTATGGTATTCAGCTTTGTTCAAGTATTTTCCCACGTCATTATAGTTGTGTTTTTAAAGTTGTAGCAATGTTTCAACAGAATCTCATCTGCCATCATCAGGCTTCTGTATTGTGTTAATCTGTGAGTCAGACTTTTACAGTTGTACAACTTTTTTTTGTTGTACAGTTGTTTTACAGAAGCCTGAACAAAAAGCAATAGAAGTGCAAAGTAATGTAGTTATATGCTCCATTCAGGACAGGCATTATTTTATCCACATTTATTTTATTCTGGAAGACTTATTATTAGATTTATGAATGATCCCATTCTTTTCTTTACAGTATACACCAGCGGTTTGGAAATTTAACAGAAATACTGCAGAACAGATCATGTATTTATATTATTTCAAAACATTTTCTGAGAATACAAGATTAGTTGGCTATCCCTTTTCTATATAAGGATTAGAAAAATACAGGTAGTCTTACAACTTTTCATTTAGTGACCTTTCAAAAGTGCAATGGCACTGAAACAAGTGACATATGACAATTTTTCACACTTTTCTAGCCTGAATATAAAATAAAACCAGTTTTGACTGATATATGAGAGATCAGTTCTTCTGGAATTTATTTTTTTTCTTTCTTTCTTTCTTTCTTTCTGTTCTGTCCTGAATTTGCATACTCGAAATCCCCGCGCCTTGATTGGCTAAGGCGCGGGGATTTCTGATTGGCCAGGCGAGCCGCGCTGATTGGCCCGATTGAAGTCTCCCGCGATTGGCTCGCTCCAAGAGCGGGAGACTTGAATCGCTGCCATTGGCCGCGGCCGCCGCAGCGAAAAGGATAAAAGCCGCGGGCTTTTTCCTTTTCGCCGGTTCGGTTCACAACTGTTTAATAAAGAACTTGAATGATAGTCACCGACTCAGAACGTCTTTTTGCGGACACTTTCTTTCTTTCTTTCTTTCTTTCTTTCTTTCTTTCTTTCTTTCTTTCTTCCTTCCTTCCTTCCTTCCTTCCTTCCTTCCTTCCTTCCTTCCTTCCTTCAAAAAAAACCCAGAAGGCATATGAATACTGTCACTTCCCTCCCAGATTCAAAATGGTGGGGTTCACATTTGACATTACAGTACAGTTTATAACATCAGTGGTTTTCTAAATCAAAACAGGATGGATGTTACATATTTTCCATCATGGCTCATATTCTTCAACATACCTCATTTTTAGGAGGAATTCAAACTAATAGCTGGATATTCAGAATATGTTAAGCCATTATGCGGGTGGTTTGGTTTGTGTCCTGTGTTGTGTAAATTTAACCAAAGTTGGATTTGTTGGAAGAATTATTCTTCTGGGTTCAGTTCCAAGTAGGGAAAAAGACACTGGAAACACGGAGGCTGTTTGGAAAGATGGTATAATAGTGCACAGGACCACATGGTTTGGAGCTCCAAAGTGAAAAGGGACGAACACATACTTCAAGATGTTGGGTGAAGGAAAAGAAGAAGGAAAGAGCTGATATGCTGAGAATGCAATTGTTTTGTACCCTCTGTTGGGATTTGAATTGGAGCTTGTATTATGATTGGCTGTCAGACTCCCATGAGGCCATGCAGGGGCAACTCTGTAGGCTTTCCTGAGTCCCAGGCTTGGTTGAGCCTCGCTGGATGATGATGTAATGAAAGGGCTTTGGGCAATTCCTATTATAGCTCTACCTGAAGAAGATCTTTGTTATGTAAAATAGACTGGCCTAGGCCAGAGTAATGGTCCATTAGCAAAGGTGGGTGGACTGAGTTTCTACTATTCTTTTTAGGGGAAATGTTTCTGCCTTTTTTTGTATATCCTAAAATATTTCATTTTCCTAGGGGAAGAGGTGGGTTTTAACTTCCAACAGATTATTCTAGAAAACACAAGTGGTTTATTCTCACAGCATACCAACACCATTTTTTTCTCCTTCTGTTCAATTTCATCCGATTCTTGAAGATGGTGTCACTGAGGGAATGGGATGGCCTGGAAGAGGGACAAGCTGTAGGTTCCTGAAAGTCTACGGATGAAAGTCTTGCAACGAAGCCATGATGCTAAGCAAGCCGGCCACTTCGGGTTCCTAAAAACCTTACACCTTACCAAACGACAATTCTGGTGGCCAGACATGAAAAAGGACATAGAGAACTATGTAAAAAGTAGCATTGTGTGACTCATTGGTGGGATTCAATTTTTTTTACTACTGGTTCTGTGGGCATGGCTTGGTGAGCATGGCAGGGGAAGGATACTGTAAAATCTCCATTCCTTCCCCACCCCACTAGCCTGCTTTCCAGCTCTGTTCTCCTGTGCAGGGCAACCAAAGAAGACCCAGCCAATCAGCTGGGATTCGGGAGGCAGAGAATAGATGGAGACGGGGCCAGTCAGAGGTGGGATTTGCCAGTTCTCTGAACTCCTCAAAATTTCTGCTACCGGTTCTCCAGAACTGGTCAGAACCTGGTGAATACCATTTCTGCTGTATGTGCTTCCAGGAAATGGAGACCAGGGAAGATCCCGGGATTGTTACAGCAAGTGGCTGAGCCAACTCAGCCTTGGGAGAAAATAACTATGGACTTCACCGTAGAACTCCCAGAAAGTGGGGGGAATACTATAATCTGGACTGTAGTTGATTTGTTCTCTAAGCAAGCTCACTTTGTAGCCTGCCTGAGCCTCCCATCAGCCCAGCTTGTAGGAAGACTTGTAGTAAGTTAGCACCCACCCCTCTCCTAGAAAAATGAAATTTCCTGGGAAATATTAAAAAGGCCAAATATTTCCTCTAAAGAGTAGAAACTCAGAAGCAGAAACTCACCTCAGAAGTAGAAACTCACCCCCACCTTTGTTAATGGGTGAGCCATTAAGGCCTGGGCCAGAATACTTTACAGAACAAGGATCTCCAGGTAAAGCTATAGCAGTTGCCAAAAGCCCTTTTCAGTGCATCATCATCCAGCAAGGCTCAACCAAGCCTGGAACTCAGGACAGCCTACAGAGTTGCCCCTGCATGGCCTCATGGGAGTCTGACAATCAATTAGAATACAAGCTCCAATTCAAATCCCAACAAAGGTTATAAAACCCAGGCACCTAAGCCCTTCTTTCTTAATCTCTTCTTTCACCTTGAAGCATGTGATCATCCTTTTCACTCTGGAGCTTCAAGCCATGTGTTCCTCCTATCCACCATTAAACCTTCCAAACAGCCTCCATGTTTCCAGTGTCTTTTTCCCCACTTGGAACTATCCCCACTTGGAACTTGGAAATATCCCAGAAGGATATTTCTTCCAACATACTGAACAAGTCCCTGTAGTTTTCTTGACGAAGTTTATCAGACGTGGTTTACCACTGCATCCTTTCCAGAGCTAAGCAACAGACCCAAAGTCACCCAGCTGGCGTTGTGCCTAAGGTGGGAGTAGAGCTCATGGTCTCCCAGTTGCTAGCTTGAGGCCTTAGCCCTAACACCAAACTGACTCTCATACCAACATCTGAAAGGATTAGTACAGGTAGCCCTTGATTTACAACCACGTATTTTTTCTTGCTAAGTGAGACCGTTAAGTGAGTTTTGCTTCATTTTACAACTTGTCACAGTTGTTAAGCAAATCACTGCTGTTAAGTTAGTAACACAGTTGTCAAGTCCATCTGGATTCTCTATTAACTTGGCTTGTCAGAAGGTTGTCAAAAGGGCATCACATGACCCCAGATTCCTGCAACCGTCATAAACATGAACCGGGCATCTGAATTTTGATCATGTGACATTAGGGATGTTGCAACAGTCATAAATGTGAGAAACTGTCATAAGTTACTTTTTTCAGTTCCGTTGTAACTTTGGTTGCTAAACAAACTGCTGTAAGTAGAGGACTACATCTTCCACACAACTGGAAGCATAAAAGTGGATTGTATTGTGCTTGTGTATAAATTTCTAGGTTCTTTAAAGTTTATGATAGACAGAAGTTCAAGATATAACCAGCTTAGGAGCTGTGGCTGAGTCAATATATTGGTTATGTTGATTTGTGATTGAATTATTTTTACCTCTGCTACTCTTTTTTTGTCTATAGTTTTTAATACTTTCTTTTTCTTTGAATATTGTTTAGGTAGGTGGCAGAAGGATGGGTGGATGGAAGGAATCACTGCAAATGGAAAAATGCATTCCTGTAATTAATTATGTGCCTTGTCTGAGAGCAGAGGGATTTCCACAATGGAAAAAATTTACAATTTCATCTCCAACACTGCCAGCTTAATGAGGATGACAACGATGATGATGAGGCAAATGAGGATCTTCAGAAACAAACTTTAGCTAATCTAATTATAAATTTGAAGTGAACTGCAAGCAGCATATTCAGGGGAAACATAAACAGATGGACAAAATTAGGGAAAAATACAGTCTCCATTATTTCGTTTATGGAGAGTCTCAGTCATCCAGGTCATGGTTATCCCAAAGATTTTCAAGAGGCAACTGGACTTCAGCTCAAGAGCTTCTTGGATGAGAAAAGAAACGTCTTCAAAGAAAAACCAAAAAGTTCAGTTGCCTCTTGCAAAGGCATCTTTGGGATGATCCCCATGATTTCATTTCTACTCTCTCAAAATGATTTTGAATTAAAAAAATTAAATGAATTTTGCATGCAAATTGCAAAAGTACGGCTTTTGCTTCCGGGCTCGAAAAAAAACAAACCAACCCGGGGACATTGAGCATTCTGCTGCTACTCGCCAGTCGTTCGGATTTTCTAACCCAGTTTTGGCAATTTTAGTTTTAGGGTGGCAGTCGAAGCTTAGGGCGCCTTGCGGTAGATCCCTACAATTTCGCGCAATATTAAACAATATTATTTGCTATGAACGGCAGCGACTTAAGCGGAGACAATAAACAGACGGTTAAGAAGGGCTAGACTTGAAAAGCAGCTCTATGGCAATACTCTCTAGCCTGGCGTTTCCCCTCTCTATGATCTTTCCCCCCCCCCTGGGTTTTTCATTGGTTCTGGGACAAGCGGGGTGCAAAGGTAGGACCGTTTACTCTCCCGTCTTCCAGGACTCGAATGGTCCAATCAAGAGAAGGAAGGCTTTTAAATGGCAGCGGAGTGGACGAATGGAAACCTTTCCTGCCGAGAGTGGTGGGGCGCCCCCAGAAAGAGCGATCGTCCGCCTTCGCCTTTAGGGTGCCCGGAGGAGGAGGAGGGGTGGGGTACAAGGAAGGTAATTTGCCCCCATCTCTTTTTCTGATTTTTTTTTTTAGCTGAGGACCCCCCCCCCTTCCTCGGCTTCCCCGGAGTTTAATCGAGAAAGGGCTGCTGCGACTTTAAGGCTTAAAGGGCCATGCCTCTTTTATTTTTAAAAAAGTTGTCTGCCATATAAGGTGGGGGGAAAAAACAGGAATTGGGGGCACCGCCAAAGTAAGAGAAAGGACTAATGCAAGGAAGGGAAAATGGCGATTCGGGTGTAATAAAGCGCGGCGGGGCAGGTTTCTACTCTGCAGGAGAATTAAAGTCCTTTCTTTTAATTTCAAGATGGAACAAACTCAGTTGCTGGCGTGGGATGGAGAAGGCGACTCTCCGGAGAGGTGTGATGGTGCAGGGGAGACCCCTAAGCCGGTGGGGCGCCTGCATCTGCTGAGCAGCAAGTACGGCCCCGAGAAAGGTAAGGCCTTCTGGAGCTGCCTTTGCTTCCTGAGAGCTACAGGTGCCCTGGTGGCTTCCAGGTTGGTGGAATTGTGTGAATTCTACCATGTCGTGCGATATTAACGCAATATCAGGTTTTCAATTCAATTGTACAGAATGGGAAGGGTTGTGTGTTTGTGTTTTGTTTGGCTGTAATGTACACTGAAGATGGCATTTAATTTCGTTGTACGAGGTGCAGTGACAGTAAAAAGTAAACGAAACTAAAACTAAACTGATTACAAGAAACAATGGTTGGAAACTAATCAAGGATAGAAGCAACCTGGAATTAAGGAGAAACTTGCTAACAGGGAGGACAATTAACCAGTGGAACAGCTTTGCCTCCAGAAGTTGTAGCAGCTTCTCACTGGAGGTTTTAAAGAAAAGACTGGAGAACTACTTGTCTAAAATGGTACTATAGGGTCTCCTGCTTGAGTAGTGGGGTTGTACTATGTGACCTCCAAGTTCCCTTCCAACTCTATTCTGATTGATTGATCACTCCAGATTCATATTTACTGATATGGAAGTGTATTTTGCTGTAGAGTGGGACAACAAGTCATGGTCTGTAATAAGATATGTTACAATGTCGGCATACAATATGTTTGCTTGTTGCTATTTCACAAGAATGATGGGTTCTTGGTATTCTCTGTGTTTGCTTCACTTCCTGCAAATGTTTCATTACCAGCCTGCATAACTTCATCAAGGTGTGCTAGCCTTGATAGGGTATTATTTCTTCCTTGACTGTTTTTTTGGATGGGACATTGTTTGGGGAAGGACTGATAATGAAATGTCTGCAAGAAAACAAACAAGTCCCCTCATTTCAACCCTGAGCTACAAATATTCTCCTTTGTCTGGATGATGTTTCTTCTTTGATTGGTCTTTGATTGATTGTTTCTCTGCAGCCTCTTGCTTATCTGGGTGTTGGCTAATTGGCATGTGATAAGAGGAAGTGATGAGGGGTTCGGGATCATTGCTCCTAGCCTTGAACTGGCTTCCTTTCCTGAAAGGGTTTGTAGTGAGAGTTTCCAGATTTCAGGGTGTTTCTTAAATGGTTGATTCCTCAAAGTGCTTTGCCTCTAAGAAGTCTCTGGGATTTTTTGATCTGGCTTGGTGCAAGATGTTGACAGCTTCCCCGATGGAAAATGTATGTTTGAAAACTAAGGCGTTTTCATATCTTCCAACTCCCAGTTTTCATGGATGCGTTTTCTGTATCTGCCCCCACTGAAATAACACTTACTTGGTTTTCTTGGCCTGTTGGCTTTTGAGTATGGTTGGGATCTTTTGGATAAATTCTTGTGGTCTATGGGCTATCATGGTGCCTGAGAATGTACTAGTTTCAGAGTTGTTTTTCATGTATGGCGGAGATCCTTTTCATGGACTGTGTAGTGGGTTTTGTGGATAATTACATTTTGAGGAACCCAAAGGTGCTTTTTTCCAAGAGGCAACTGGACTTTCTTGTTTTTTCTTTGAAGACATTTTTCTTCTCATCCAAGAAGCTTCTTCAGCTCTGTCTGGATGGTGGGGAATGGAAGGATTTATATTCCTTGCAGACAGCTGGTCATATGCATTCTTTAAGCTGACCAGAGGCCTGCAGTTTTCTTGGTGAGGTTTTTGAAAATGGTTTGCCCTAGCCATCTTGTTCTAGGGAGGAGAGTGACTGGCCCAAAGTCACCCAGCTGGCTTCTATGTCCAAATCAAGATTAAAACTCATAGTTCCCTAGATTCTATTTTAGCACCTTGACTTAGATCAAGCTGGCCCTCATTTCCGCATGGCTGGCTCTGTTATTCCATGAAAAAAACCATTCTGGCACAGCAGTAGGCTAGCCCCATATTTAAAACAGAAACGGCTGTGAAAACCTGATTCACAGACCAACACTATACAGAAGCCTGATGGTATTCAGCTTTGTTCGGGTATTTTCCCACGTCATTATAGTTGTGCTTTTAAAGTTGTAGCAATGTGTTTTGGCAGAATCTCATCTGCCATCATCAGTATTGTGTTCGTCTGTGAGTCAGGCTTTCACAGCCCTTTCTGTTTTAAATTTGGGGCTAACCTAGTGCTGTGCCAGAATAGTTTTTTCTTCATCCTGATTGGTTGGGAGTCTTGGTCTGTGTTTATTGGTCTTGGAGTTTTCTGTGTTCTGCTTGATTGGTGTTTCTAATATCTTCTGTCTGTTTTGTGGCTTTTTTTGTGCAGGGGTGGGATTCTACCAGTTGGCACCTATTTGCTAGAACCAGTTGTTAACATTCTAAGAAGTTTGGAGAACCGGTTGTTAGAAGAAATTACTGTCCTAATCCTGTAAGGAAGGCAGGAAGGAAACATTCTGGTGTTGCTTACAGAAACTGCCTCTCCGTTAACCCTTATTACATTCTTGGCAGGACTAGACTTCCTATCTCAGATACTTCTCATTGAGTTTATTTTCCCCTTCTTTGCTGGTACTTTGTTTGTGTGGAGCGACCATTCAAAGTTACAGTGGCACTGACAAAAGTGACTTAGGACCATTTTTCACACTTACGACTGTTGCAGCATCCCCCTAGTCATGAGAGGCCAGGGGAGGAATGCGTGCCTCAATGTGAGTGATATTGAGTTGGCTACACCCAGCCAATAACATGACCACCAAGCCATGTCCACCCGGTCACATGACCACAAGCCACGCCCACCAACTAAACAACACCCACAGAACCGGTTGTTAAAAAAATTGAATCCCACCCCTGTATATGTGTATGTGTTTGTGCGCACCCCCTCATGTACGATTTTTACAACTACTCAATTTGAATATTATTGATTTTCCCTGGGTTATTCACTTGATTTAACCACGTGCTTAAGTAAAAGTGTTTCTGGGGCAACCATGAAAGAAGGGATATTGGCATTGTGGGGGGGGGGGAAAATCAACAAAATCAAGATGGCGGCCACAACCAAATCAAAGCGCTGCCCCCTGTTTATGTTTATTGTGATGCAGTTTTAAAAGGGGGTGGGCTTTTGATCAGATGGTTGTGGCTGTCATCTTGAATGTTTTGTTTGACACTGAAGTAAAACAGATTCAACCAAAGTAGATTTTCTTCACGTATATTTTCTCTGTTTCTAGATTTCTGGATCTACCCTGGTAAGAACACCATTGGCCGCTTGGAAAGCTGTCGTGTCTGTTTGCCTGCTAATTCTGTTTCCAAAACGCATGCGATGATCGAGGTGCTCTCTGCCAATGGGCCTCACCTTTTGTACGATCAGGGTAGCTTGAACCGGACTCGGCGCCAGCGGATTACTTTGATCCCTCAGGTCCGGTACAACCTCCAGGATGGAGACACCTTGCTCTTTGCAGACATGGGGTGCCAGTACTTCATCCTGGTCCCGGATACCGATTGCAACTCCCCCAATGATTCCATGGCAGTGCCACCGACCCAGGAAAGAGTGGAGGCCAGTGCGCTAGCCATTGAGGAAACACCTGCACCTGGCAGGAGAATAGGTTGTGGGCAAGTTCTGGTCCAGGACTCCGACAAGGAAGAGGAAGGAGAGGAAGTGATCAATGGGAGAGGAAGCTACCTGCACCCCGCCTCAAAAGAGGGTAAGGAAGTCGGTGTTCAGACTGGGGGGCTTTATGACCACAGCGTTTACTTTGTGACTGCTTGGTTGTAAGATTGGGTCAGTTATATTACTTAGCATATGCCAAACTAATGGGTCGGTCACATGATGATCTGCTTTACAACTGTCACAACTTAAGGCTGTATTTGCCAAGCTCAAGGTACGGTCATAAGTCAAGGACTTATATTTTGAGAGAAGGGCAGCCGTATGTTATTGTTAGTTGCGAAGTCGTATCCGCGAAGTTGTGTCCGATCCATCGCGACTCCTGGAAAACGTTCCTCCAGGCCTTCCTGTCCTCTACCAATCCCCAGAATCCATGTAAGTTCATGTCAACTGCTTCAGTGACTCCATCCAGCCACCTCTTTCTCTGCCGTCCCCTTCTTCCATTGCTCTCAATCTTTCCCAGCATTAAGCTCTTCTCCAGTGAATCCTTCCTCCTCATGAGGTGGCCAAAGTCTTTGAGTTTCATCTTCAGGATCTGGCTTTCTAAGGAGCAGTCAGGGTTGATCTCCTGACCAGTTTGATCACCTTGCAGTCCAAGGGACTTGCAGGCAGCCAAATACATTGATTCAAATTAATTTTTCACCACAAAAGATGCTGTTTACACCAAACAACATGCATTTTCCCAATAACATTAAGAA
This sequence comes from Hydrophis major, assembly GCA_033807585.1. Lineage (NCBI taxonomy): Eukaryota > Metazoa > Chordata > Lepidosauria > Squamata > Elapidae > Hydrophis > Hydrophis major. The sequence goes on from CM066329.1 coordinate 58,641,472, forward strand.
ACGTATAGAAAGGCAGTTGATATGGGATTAAATATTCCTGTGGAATATTTTCTGGCATTTCCCCCCCTTCTTCCTCCCCCGTGGCTTTTTGAACATTGTTAAAGTGAAAAGAATAGAAAATGTCCTTATGCTGATATTTCTTATCTCCATCTTTATCAACAGAGTCTGGTTGTTCTAACAGAAACGGCACAGGAGAAGGACAAGCAAGTTTGGCTTCCTTTGGTGTCTTCTCTCCTTCAACTACAGTGGTGCCTGAAAGGTAGGTCATCATGTCACAAATTCCTTGGGGTACAAACTGGAATATTTTTGCATTTTTCAAAAGGAGTGTCAGGCAAGAGGCATGCGTTATGTTCAGTGATGGTTTGTTACAACCATTATTTAGGGACTAAATAGCAGTTGGTTGGGTTCACACAACGCACTTGAACAAAGAACATGGAATAACAGGTTGGAAGGGAAATTTGAACTCTTCTAATCCAACCCCCTGCTTGAAGCAGGAGACCTTAGACCCGTGATGGCGAACCTATGGCATGCGTGCTGCAGGTGGCACGCAGAGCCATTTGTACAGGCACATGAGCCCCAGCCAGACTTTCCTGCATTGCGCATGCGTGTGCCTCCCATCTGATTTTCGGCTCGTCTTGAGGCTGTTTTCGCCCTCCTGGAGGCTTCTGCAGCCTCGGGAGGCCAAAAAATGGGCCTTCCGGAAATACTGAAAGTACCAAAACGGGCCTGTTTTTGGCCTCCCGAGGCTCTAGAAGCTTCCCTTGAGCGTCCAGGAGGGCAAAAACGGCCTCAACCAGGGCGAAAATCAGCTGGGAGGCATGCGAAGTGCAAGTAAGGGGGCAGGGTGTGTGTTGCGTGTGTGGGGGGGAGGCGCATTGCATTGTGTGTACCTGTGTGTGCTGTCGTTTCGGCACACCACCACAAAAAGGTTCACCATCACTGCCTTATACCATTTACACAAAATATGTGTCCAATTTCTTTTTAAAGACCTCCAGTGTTGGCGTATCCACAACCTCTGGAGGCAAGCCAGAATTGCTTTCACTATCAGGAGTTTTCTCCTCAGTAGTATGCAGGTTTACCAGTTAAAGTGGTTTGATTGAGAGAAGAGGCTAAATTTAAGCCTGACAAAGCACATTACAACTTAGCATGTTGTGAACATGCCCTGAGTCTATTGTGGGGAGAGTTAGATTAATCTGTGGAAGGATTAATCCACATCTCTCCAGGGTTAATACATCGTGGCATTTTTCTTTAACTTCCTTTGTAGTACCGGTAGTCTTCGACTTGCAACAGCTCATTTAGTGACCGTTCAGAGTTACAACAGCTCTGAAAAAAAATGACTTATGAGGACCGTTTTTCGCACACCATGACCGTCGCAAGCACCCCCATAATCACGTGATCAAAATTTGGATGCTTTGGAAACAGACTTATATTTATGACGGTTGCAGTAGTGTCTTGGGGTCATGTGATCCGCTTTTGCGACCTTGTGAAAAGGGGTAAAATGGGGCAAACAATGTTTCACTTAGTTGCATAAATTTTGGGCTCATATGTGGTTGTAAACCGAGGACTACCTGTATGTTTTTGATTAAGACATGTGAGGATGGGCGGTGTGTGACTCTCTGGGTGTTAATTTTCAAGAGACACCCCCGGCTCTGAGGGAGATGGGTGGTTTGGAAAAAGGAAATATTAAAATAAATAAGGGCTATGCCAGTGATGGTGAACCCTTTTGTTGTGGTGTACCGAAAGGGCACACAGGCCGGCACCCACAATGCAATGTGCCCTCCCTTGCATGTTGTGCACAATACCCCACCCCACCCCCCTTTACCTGCACTGCGCATGTGTGCGCCTCCCAGCTGATTTTTGGCCTTCCAGAGGCTCAAGGGAAGCCTCTGCAGCCTCAGGAGGCTGAAAAACAGACTTTCTGGAAATACCGGAAGTGCCCGTTTTCAAATTCCGGAGGGCCTCTGGAGCCACGGGGGAGGCCATTTTCGCCCTCCTGGAGGCTCAAATTTCCAAAAGTCCCGTTTTTCTGCCTCCAAAGGCTGCAGAGGCTTTCCTCAAGCTCCAGGAGGGCAAAAATGGCCTCCCTCATGCTCCAGAAACCCTCTGGAGGCTGAAAACGGGTACTTCCAGTATTTCCTGGCCACCAGGCTGCTTCTTTCCTTTTCTTTCTTTCTGCTGCTTTTGGCTGCATGCAAGGAAAGCAGCAAAAGTCTTCCTTTCCCTCCCCCAAACTCTACCAGAAATGAGTCTTTGGGACCCTGCAAGGCATCCTGCTCCAAGAGGCTGAGTTTGGGGGAGAAAAAGAAAGACTTCTGCTGCTTTCCTTGCATGAAGCCAAAAGTTTCTCTCTCTCTCTCCCTCCCTCTCCCTCCCTCCCTCCCTCTCCCTTTCTCTCTCTCTCTCTCCTTCTCTCCCTCCCCCTGAGAACTGAGCTGGAGACGGTAATCCTGTGATCCCAAATAAAGAATAATTGATCGGTAGGAAAACAGTGTGGGGAATTTTCCTGTAGCCTTCTTTTGGGATTTCCTGCTGCTTTTTCTGCAGAGACCCTGGGAAACCCCCCAAAAAAAAGTCTGCAGGAAAGTTCCTTACCCTGTTTTCCTACCGATCGGTCGTTCTTTATTTGACACTTAACAACTAGGTTACTAAACTTAACAATTGTATTGATTCATTTAACAACTGTGGCAAGAAAGGTAGTAAAATGGGACAAAACTCACTCAACAGTCTTGCTTAGCAATGGGGCTTTGGGACTCAATTGTGGTCATAAGTCAAGGACTGCTTGTACGTTAGAATCTCTGCCGTTGTGGAAGGCAGTCAATGAAGAATCTGGTAAGGAAATACCTCGTAAATAATTACTCACTGGGTTGTGGCTGCCTTGTAGGTAATTAAATGATACTCAAGTGCAGAAAGATTTGAAATCTATAGTGCTGAATTAGCTATAGACTTTGCTGGTAGAAGTTGTGATGATGGCAGCCAATTTAGATACCTTTAAAGAGGATTGGGAAAAGTTGAAGGAGGATTAAGTTATCAATGGCTTATTTATGGCTGTTTACAGCCTCCGGAACCAGAGGGCAGTCTTTAAGGTAGTTGCTAGGTAGGAACAGGAGATGAGAACTTTTACCCTCCAGTCACAGCTTGGGAACATCTTTAGTGCATCCAGATGGTGTCAGACAGAAAACATGGCCAGATAAGCTTATTCTGCTTTGTTGCATTGGGAGGTGCGATGGCTCAGTGATTAAAGACAATTAAAGATGATCAAAGACAATTAAAGATGCTGTGCTTGTCAGGTGGAAAGCTGGCATCCTGGGCTCGAGCGCCGATGGCTAATGGGGTAAGCTCTCGTTCCTGACCACCCTGCAATGTGGTCGGATCTGGCCTGCAGGGCAGTCCTGGTCTACCCAATGCAAAGAGGAAAGATCGGGCTAACGTGGCTTCGGCCCAGTCTACCCAATCCAAAGAAAAAACAAGCCAGCAGTTTGGGGAGTGGTACCAAGCTGGCTATGCCCATCCAATTGGATACACTTGCCCAGTTAGACTGACCCTCCCGAAGTCAACCACAACCTTGATGCGGCCCTCAATGAAATTGAGTTTGACACCCCCGACCTAGCAATTCTAAAGCACGTAAACGGGAGTAGATAAATAGGTCTCACTTTGGTAGGAAGGAAACAGCGCTCTTGTGTGCTGCAGTCATGCCAGCCATATAGCCAGGTAAGTGTCCTCAGGCAAAGCTGTCTCCCTCGACAAAAGAACCGGGGTGAGCACTGCCCCCTAGGGCCTGGAGTCTTTACCTACACCTTTACTTTATTGCAAAACTACATTAGCAGAATCTAGCAAGTCTGAACGTACAGTTCTCCCACCATCAACTTTACAGTCTGAGAAACTACTAGGCCCATTTGGAGCTTCTTACCCCATCTATTATCCAGTTGTGGGTTATATTGTCTCTTATCCGTCCATTCCCTAGGCAGCATCTCTTCCTCCTGTCTCTTGAAAAAAAGAAATGGGGAAAAAAGCACCTTTGGGACAATAGTTGCTTTGAGTGTTGTATACAAGCAGAAGTATTTCAAATCAAATATATAAAATATTTATACTCCATGCAGGGAACAGGTGGTATCTTAGAAAAAGTATCTGTCTTTACATCATCAGCAGGATGGAGATCTTGATATTTTAGTCCCTATTAAAAACAAATGAAACACTCTTTTTAAAACACATACACACACACACACACACATACACATCTCAAAAGTGTTTTGGACACTTATTTAACTGTTTAAAATATGGGATGCCAGGTATTGTACCAGGTATGAGGTACCAGTTTACCTCATCAAACGGATATCAAATTGGGAGTAGAGCTCAATTAATACAGGTTGTCCTTGACTTATGACTGTTCATTTAAAACCAGTTTGAAGTTGCTGAAAAATGTGATGTCTAACTCATTCTCAAAGTTATGAGTGTTGTACTGCCCCCATGGTCACGTGATTGTGGTTTGGGTGCTTGGTGACTGGCTCACACGACAATTACAGCTCCCTGTGGTCATTGTGATTTGTGACCGTTCCAGCCAGCTTCCAACAAAGACAGTGGGGAAGTTGGGTTTGCTTAATAACTGCAGCGATTATCTTAATGACTGCAAGGAAAGGCATAAAATTGAGAGTAGTCCCGTGACACTTTGCTTAATGATCTCAATGCTTATTGATACATTTTTCTGGTCCCAGTTGTGGTTATAAGAGTCATGGTAGCGCAGTGGTTAGAATGCAGTATTGCATGCTGACTCTGCTCACTGCCAGCTTTGATCCTGACCAGCTCAAGGTTGACTCAGCCTCCCATCCTTCCGAGGTAGGTAAAATGAGGACCCAGATTGTTGGGGGGCAATATTCTGACTCTGTAATTCGCTTAGAGAGGGATGTGAAGCAGTATAAAGCAGTATATAAGCCTAAGAGCTATTGCTATAGGTTGAGGACTACCTGTATTTTTCTTATTAGGAGAATAGTTCTAGATAGCAATGTAGACAACTTCAGTTAATTACTGCGAGCTTAAATTGTTCTGCTTTCTTTTTGTTTCTCAAGCGATGATGAAAACGGAGACCCTTCAATCGTTGGCCTACCCTGCCCTGCTCTGCGCCTTTCCTTTAAGAGCCAAGATGCTGGACGGACCCCCATAGAAAACGGTGGTAGTGATCCTTCCTCCAACAGAGAAGACTGTGGAGAGCCCACAACGAAAGAGGGGGGAGCTTCTGCAGAACATGGCCTGGTGGAAGGCTTTCATTTGAACAGCGATACAGATGTAGAGGATGAAAACCAAATGGATTGCATCTCTGAAGCACCTGCAAAAAGGGACAGGGGCCCAGAAGTGGACCCTGACTCTGATCTGAATGAGTCTTCAGTGGTGGCTCCAGCTGCCCGTTGTCCCCAAACCTCAATGGAGCTGGGCAGTGATACGGATGCGGAGGAGACCGTCGAAAGCCCAGCTGTCTTCAGATTGAAGCTCCCCTCTAATTCTACGGAAAAAGAAGAGGTCGACACCGATGTGGAAGCAGAAGTGGAAAATCCAAGTGTTGTTTGTCCAAGAAAACATGAGCCTGTTCTCCCAAAAGAAGGTGACTGCAAACGGTTGGAAGACAATGAGGACAATGTCCAACTTGGTGGGAGAAAGGATGATGATAATACAGATGTGGAGGAAGATTTGGATAATCCAGGAAGCTGTGTGAATGCCCCACTTCCAGCTGCGCATGAAGATGTTGACACAGATGTGGAAGACTCATCTGCCAAGGGAGAGACTCCAGGTAGCATCAAGAACCGTGGAGTTGGTGGACATGGTGATAGTGAAGATGTTGACACAGATGTGGAAGACTCATCTGTCAAAGGAAAAACTCCAGGTAGGATCAAGAACTGTGGAGCTGGTGGACATGGTGATGGTGAAGATGTTGACACAGATGTGGAAGACTCATCTGCCAAGGGAGAGACTCCAGGTAGGACCAAGAACCGTGGAGTTGGTGGACACCATGATACTGAGGAGGAAGCGATTAAACCCCGGCTGGAGAATTCAGAAGGTACTTGTCCTCAGAGAACTTATTCTTCAAGTGGTAAGGAGAGCAGCACAGGCAAGAAAAAAGTCCCCCTCAAGAGGATTGTGCCAGAGGGTCATAGTGTCGGTGAGAGACACAGTGATGTGGTTGGGTTGACAAAAATCTCTGATGTTGAACTTGAGACGAGTTATGAAGTTGGTGACAAATCTCCTAGGGACTTTGACGAGAAGGAGCCCTCAACGAATCTTGCACAACACAACCTGCCCATACTCTTTCTAGGTAGTGATACAGATGAGGAAGAGGAGGCAGGTAATCCAGATGTGGAATCCAAGAGCCAGCAAGGCTCCGGTGGAGAGTCCAGCAAAGGAAGCAGAGTGAGCCGTTTGCGGGATCCAGATATTGGATCTCCGGGGAAACCTTCATCTGTACAAGACAAGGGCAGTGATACTGACGCTGAAGGGACATCCATGGGTCGTGATAAACCCCCGGCTCAAGGCAGTGATACAGACACAGAAGGCGTTGCTGCATCTTTACTAGGAAAACCCCTAGAAAAGAAAAGATCTCGGTTAATCATCCCAGTGACGCCTGAGGCGGAAGGAGAGAAGTTGGCTGCTTCTGCCGTGGGAATTGGAGTGTCCTTCAAATCTCGTGAAGACAGTGAAGACACAGATGCAGAGGGAGGGGAATCCTATTCAGCAGACAAGAGCAGCACCGATGGTAAGGAGAAGGGAAGGAAAGAGGGAAGCAAATTTCAAGTATTGTTGTCCCCATATGTCTATGGAGATTACCAATCGTGCAAGTCATGGTTCTCCCAAAGGTGCTTTTTCCAAAAGGCAGCTGGATGTTCTTTGGTTTTGTTTTTTTTTTTCTCTGTGGAAAACGTTTGACTTCTCATTTGAGAAGCTTCTCCAGTTTTTGGCAAGGCAGGGCAAAGCCAAGGCCGTTCTGGCAAGCTAGTCCTGAAGAAGCTTCTTGGATTGCTTCAATTGCGGTCATACTTGAGGACCACCTGTAGTTAGAAAGGCATTATAAAATAATCATATGTTAATGCATTCATAGTAACATGTCACAATCTTTTGATGTTAAAAAAATAACAAATTATGTAACCTGAATTCAGATTATGCAATGAGTTCTTTTGGGATTTAAAGTTAACAAGAAAAAGAGGGAAAAGGAAAGGAAAAATGTTTGGAAATGTATACTGTGCACGAAACAACTTCAGATAAATATGCCCAGATCATTCCCTCTGTTGAACAGAGTTTCTCATTCAAAGATTGGCAGGTTCTAGAGATATTTTTTGAGACATTTCATTGTTCAGTTGCTTGTTTTCTGCTACTGTCTTGGTATGTAGGAAATGCTGTTTGGACTATTTATCCATCTTTACTCAAGACTAAGCACAAGATGTACAGGATGCATGTCTTTCTACCGTTTTTCTTCTTTCAGATGAGCTCGATGTGTCCTTGCAAGCTACACAGTGTTACCTGCCAATTGAAACCACACCCCCTGGACTTGAAAAAGCTGGAGGTATCACAGCTACAGATGTGTCCTTGCAAGCTACACAGTGTTACCTGCCAATTGAAACCACACCCCCTGGACTTGAAAAAGCTGAAGGTATCACAGCTACAGGTAAGAAACGTTGCTATACTTCTGGATCATCAGGAAGAGAAGAGACCTGGTGGCATAAAAGCCAAGAAGCTTGGTTCTTGGCTTCGGTGCCAGAAGAACTGATTAGGGCATGATGGGAGCTGTAGTTTAAGGCCCTGTGCAGATCATAGTCTGCTTATGTAGGATTCGTGATCCCAAAGCAAAACCTCATCTTGCATCAGTGGAACAAAATGGACAATAATCATAGTGGTGATCCATGGTTATTGTGAACATGCCATCAATGACAAATGGAAGATTAAAAGGAGAAAGTATATAGGGAGAGGTTTAAACGTCTGGAAATGGGTTTGAGGATGAGAGAAATGGGTAACCTGTTGTGATGGCTCCAGGACTCCCTCTGGATTTTTTGAGAGACATGGATTCATAGTGGAAAAGAGTAACCATGTTTCCCCGAAAATAAGATCCTGTCTTATTTTTATTTATTTATTTGGGCCACCAAAAAAGGCACAGATCTTATTTTCGGGGGAAATCATCTACTTGAGTAACCTCACTTGCACATGTTGCCTCCAGCCTCCCTTTCGCTGTCAAAGGCCTTCAGGAATTTTTTCTTCTGCAGCCAGCAAGGTTGGCAAGACTTTCCTGAAGGCCTCTGCAGTGGATAACAGAGCTCTGGATCGCTCTGGAGCTTCGTTATCCGCTACAGAGGCCTTCAGGAAAGCCTTGCCAGCCTTGCTGGCTGCAGAAGATACGGGCTGGCAAGGCAGGGGTCAGGGTGTGCGACACCTGGCTACAACTGTCCAAAGATTAGTAGTAGGGCAGCTATACACACACACACACATATACCCATCCACACCTTAGCTTAATTTTTACCTGTGCACTCTGAAATGGGCAGGATCTTAATTAGGGCTTATTTTGGGGTGTAGCGCCCAATATAAGCCCTACACCCCAAAATAAGCCCTAATTAAGATCCTGCCCATTTCAGAGTGCACAGGTAAAAATCAAGTTAGGACTTACTATCAGGGTAGGTCATATTTTTGGGGAAAGAGGGTATTAGGCCCCTAGTTAAGGATTTTATACTGACTTTAAGTCAGTTATGGAGGGGAAACTATATATTAGCCTAGCTCTGACCCTGCCTACATTCATCAAGGCTCTACCTAAATGGTGCTTTCCCCAAAGGTGCCACAATCACTTAAAGACTACTGTGGCATTGGGTTAATGACCACTGCAAAATAAAGTCATAAAATCAGGTCTGGTCATGTGGTGCTTTGCCTTATGACCATCATGACTTACCATGGAAATTCTAGATTCCCTTACATTGGAGATCAAGGCAATGGTAGCCCAGGAAGGACATTAGAGCAGGGAAGTCCTGCTTTAGTCTTAAGAGCAAATGAAGACAATATGTCTCTACTCATTGTCCTTCTAGGAACCAGCTCACCTTTGAAAGACAACACCTCTGACCAAGAAGATGACATCCTGGAAGCTACCCAGCTATACTGTGAGGTGTCTGAGCAAGTCTTAGCAGAGCCCCGTGAGGCCTTGGCTGGCAAAGAGAAGGCGGACCCAGAACGGCTTATCCAGAACCAACCCGAAGGAGACAAATGTTTTGAGCAGGTGCCTCAGCCTGACTTCCCAGCTGCAGCCTCTCTAGGAGAAGAAACCACCTCCAGTCTTCCAGGAGACAACCTTCTGCCTCAGGTGGTGGAGTTTCCCTCTCTGCAGTCCTCCTTGCAGACACCAGAGGGCACCCCTGAAGAGGAAGCTCAAATCCCCCTTGTGGTCAGCAAGGGATCCTTGACTTCACAGGAAAAGAAAAGGGTGGAGGTCCCGAGACAGAGTGAGGCAAGTGAGTGGCAGCATGTGAAAAATTGTCATAAAGGGAATGAATGGATGCTGGTTCTCACTGCTGCAATGCGTCATGGAGGCTGCAATGCATATGGGGGAATCTTTGTTGAGCTTGTTTTATTTATTTCTTTACTTACTTACTTACTTACAAATACCATTCCTTATAGTTTGGCTCTGAAAAAAGGAGTCCCTGCGGATTTTACTTTGTTAATCTTTGCCAACTACAGTGGGCAGTGCTCATCTCTGTTTCAATGCCATTGAGCCATTGTTATCTGAAGACATTCCCATGGTCATGTGACCAGCATGACACCACGGAGCACTGTTACCTTCCCACCGAAGGGGTACCTATTTATCTACTTGCATTTTGTATGCTTTCAAACTGTTAGGCTGGCCAGAGATGGGGAGAGGAAGGGAACCTCACCCCTTTGCATGGAGCTTGGATCTCGAACCCGGGCTGCTGGCTTTCCAGCCTACAAGCCCAACATCTCTTTTATGTCTTTTTTTTTTTTTTTTTTTGGCAGCAATAGCAATGGCACTTAGACTTATATACAGCTTCACAGTGCTTTCCAGCCCTCTCTAAGCAATTTTTACAGAGCCAGCATATTTGCCCCCAACAATCTGGCTCCTCATTTTACCCACTTCAGAAGGGATGGAAGGCTCAGTCAACCTTGAGCCTGGTGGGATTTGAACTGCCAAATTGCAGGCAGCCGATAGTTAGCAGAAGTAGCCTGCAGTACTGCACTCTAACCACTGCGCCACTGAGGCTCAGTAGTCAGTAAGCAAAGGCCACAGAGAATGCCACAGTTGTTAAGTGAAAGGATCTGGTTGTTAAGTGAATCCATTGTTTGCTATGGGGCGGAAACTGGAAAAAAACCCCATTGTAAATGGAGGCTGGTTGCTGGCCGCTCAAAATGGGGTCATGTGACAGAGGGGCATCGTAACTTCAGCACCTTATAAATAGCTTTTTTGGGGGAGGATCCATTGTAACTTTAAACGGTTGCTAAGCAACCAGTCATAAGCCAGTTATCTGTATAAAGGCAAAAACCTCTGGCAGGAAGCCAGGTTTATAGTATATTGGTGCGGACTAGAGTTCTATTTCCCATTGGTTTATGTGAGGTGAGGAACACAGGCCCTGCATTATAGTAAGTCCATATCTCTGCTCTGCCCCCTGGTGGCAAAATATTGGTGTTTTTCAATCCAGGCTGTTTCATCCTTTGGCTTTTTCTAGCTCCTGTGGATGACCAGGTGGCAGAAAACTCGGAATTAGTAAGAAAAATAAAGAAACCTAAGAAGGTAAGCATCAGATTTGCCTTTACTTATTTAATACCCTGTCTTTATTATTTTTCATAAATAATAAATATTACATATAAAAAAATATAAAACATACATTATGTTAAATATAAATAATAGTTATTTGTTATTATATGATAACTTTCGTCCACCGTTGATATCTGACGAGTTGTGGGCTGTCCATGGTGTGTCTGCGTTATATATCAGGAGTGTCAAACTTGAAGGCCCACAGGCCAAATCCAGTCGCAGGGTGCTTCAATCCGACCCCCCAAGGCCAGCCTGGAAATAGCAAAGGACCAGCCTGCAGTATCTCTGGCAGCCAAAATGGGGCACAGGAGGGCCGTGCCCCATTTTTGGCCTGGACCCCTCCCCCAGTGCCCCATTTTGACTGGCAGGATACTGCAGGAGGCGTCCCCCTCTGGCTGGCCCACGGAGGAGAACTACAATGCTGATTCGGCCCTCAAAGAAATCCAGTTTGACACTCCTGTTATGTATAATACATACATATTTGTATATATCAGCAAGTATTGTGGGCCTGCTTGGCAAAAGAAAGCTCAGGATTGTACTGGTTGGAAATATGCAGAAGAGGCCTTCATCTTACAGTGGACAGACAAAATGATAACGATAATGATAATGATAATGATAATAAATATATAAATTTATCATAGATAATTACAAATGAGTTATTTTATAAAAACCACAAGGCACTGAACGTGCCTAATACACCTCCCTTTTCCTCTTTTCCTCACAACAACAACAACCACCTTGTGAGGTGAGTTGGACTGAGGGTGACTGGCATCCTTCATGAACCAAGGACTAATTTGATGAAGCTAACCTTCGCGTTTTTCTTAATTTCACGGGGTAGAATAAGATAACTGATAATCTGCGGTTTGTTATGAGAACTCAGCAAACTGTGGCTTGTGCAGGCCCACCCCACCATCACCTGGTTAACCGAATCATGGTTTAGCATGATGCCTGAGCTCCTTTTGATACCCTTAGGTGTTGGTGCCAACCCAGGAGGATCCAGCTTCAGCAACGCCCCCTGCCTGTGAGCTGCGGCGCCGTCTGCGATCTTCAACCGCTTCCGCTTCACCCACCCCTGTCCCAGAAAGACGAAGCCTCCGCTCTCATGGATCTGGGGCCGTGGTAGCATCCAGCACCCCGGTTGCCCCAGAGACCACCTGTAGGCAGCTCAGCAACACAAGTCAGCGAGGGAGGGGCGTAAAGGAGAGCCCAGAAGAGCCCAGAGAAGAAGTGGCCAGGAAGAAGGCCAGGAACGGAGACCCCACCGCTGCTCCCATCCCTCAAGGTCGAACGAGGGGTTCCCAGAAGGAATCCAGGGCTGCCAGCAACGTTACAGAAGTAACAAAAGCCATCTCTGGCAGCGCTGGGCCCAGGGAGCCCACAAAACGGGTCAGGAAGACTCCCGGGCTAGAAGGGCAGGTGGAGCGTCGAAACACTCGGGCCAGCAAGCACTCCAGTAGCAGCACTTCTGTGAGCACCCCAAGCCCAAAGGATTCTGGGAAAGGTGCCAAGCTTGGGCAGGTGGGTATCCCAAGCAAAAGAAGGAGAAGCTGCCCTAGGAAAGCTTTCTCTCTCTCCTTTTAGGGCAATGGACCCTTAATTGAATCATAAGAAGGACCATGTCCCTCTCTAGGTCTGATATATCTACAGCTGCTTAGACTGGTGGATGGTGCTGCTCTTTCACACTTTTTCCATTCAAACTAGGCCCTTGACAGACCTAGCGGGGTCATGCTAGTCAATCATTTTAAATGGGAGGGTCTCCAAAGTTCCATGAACCAATGGGGAGCATCTGTCCCCAACCTGCCTGCCTGATGGGTTGTGACCGCGACTCCCACAATTCCCAGCTGATGCACCCCTTTTGATATAATGAGCACAGGTGGTCCTCTATTTATGACCACGGCAGCCCAAAATTTTCTGTTGCTAACAGAAAAGCGAGTTTTGCCCCATTTTGCGACTTTTCTTGCCATGGTTGTTAATTCTGTCACGGCGGTTATTTAGTTGGTTACACGGCTGTTAAGCGAATCTGACTTCTCTGTTGGTCAAAAGGTTGTAAAAAGGGGATCAGGACACTGCAACCATCATAAATACGAGTCAGCGGCCAAGCCTCTGAACTGATCCTGGAGGATGGCTCAACGGTCGTTAAGTGTGAAAAATGGTCACTTTTTTCAGTGCCACCGTAACTTCAGCCACTAAACGAACTGTTGTAAGTTGAGAGCTTCCTGTACACAGCTGCATTAAGCTGAGTCTGGAAAATCGGCAAGCCGGCAGGTCTACGTTAAAATACCTGTTGGTAAAAACAGATTCTAGAAGTCCGGGAGTGAATCCAGTCTGGTTAGTCTTGGTTTTGTGAAGCCAACAAACTTGGGGGTGTTAAGGTTCCGGCAGTTACCCTCATTTAAATCATGAATCCCGAGCCAAACTTCCAAAACTTCAAAAGGATTTATGGGGAGTTAAAATGTCCGGCACTGCCTGGGTGTAGCCGACTCTGAGACACATCATTCATTGTCACTCTTGATCCTGGTCCCCCCCCCCCCCGGGTGTATCATAATTCATATTCTCCAATGGGACACATCCATAGCCAGAGACATCAATCATACTCTCCAGTTAGAATTTTGTGCGGCAGAAACTTCAGTCCTTAAGTCCTTTCAAAAGAAACTTCAGTCCTTTCAGTCCTTTCAAAGACCTTAGTCTTTGAAAATATTTATGGAATGCACTTTCAGTTTGCAAGCTGCTGCACTGCTTCCCCCTCCCTTTCTGTTGGCAACTCTAAAAAGACCATAGAAATATTTTGTGAGTTGACATGGGATTGTTGAGCAAGGCCATCTGTCATTGAATTGTGCGACTGCTCAGGTCTCCATACAGGAAGTGAGAGGCGTACTTGGCCAGAGGTTGTGGTCAGAGGTTGTGGTGCTCTTTTGTCAAGTCTTCATACAATTGGGGGCCGGTGGGCTTTTCCCCTCCTTGTCTTTGCCAGGAACCCGTCTTCACTCCGTCTTCAGGAAGGAGGTTGCGCTGTCACAGCCCAAAGAGCAAAGCAATAAGTCCAAAGGTTTCATCGGACAGTCACACCCGGCGCACCACTGGACCTGGCAGCCCTGCCCCCAAGGTATGGTGTTGGCATATTATTATTTTTATTGATTGATTGATTAGCCCTTGGGCCATATCAAAGTTCAGAGTTCCAGAAACAAATTATCACTGAAATTTGACAAAAGCAATTTAAAATGGAATTGAATAAAATACAATTTAAAATGAAATGGGAATAAAATACGATTTAAAATGAAATGGGAATAAAATAAAATCTAAAGATGAAAATGGAATGAAATATAATCTAAAGATGAAAATGGAATGAAATACAATAATTTAAGATACAGATAATAAAACACATAGACTTGAAACCAGAGATCTTTTTATTGGGAATCTTACCTGATACACATTGCAAAGATTTGAAATACCTGATTGTAAATGTATTAACAGCGGCTAGGATTGTATTTGCTAAAAACTGGAAAAATGAGAAAATACCATTGCAGGAAGAAATTATTAAGAAAATATTGGAATATGCTGAAATGAGTAGATTGACATTTGAAATTAGAGAACAAGAAGATAAACAATTCTATAAAATTTGGGACCTTTTCTATCAATGGTTGGATGATAAAATACAATAATAGAATATTTAGAGTTTTAGATAATAATGAATATATATAGAGATTTTTTTTTCTTTTTTATTTGATATATTTATAAAATGTCTTCAGGATAGATTTGGTATGATTATATGATTTGTTATAAAATAAACTAAGTAAAATGTAGTTAACTCGCAAAGTATGAATGAATAAAATTATAGTCAAATGATAGTTTAATAGTGATACTAGGGAATATAATTTCTGATTGATAATATGAGTTATCATGTAATGTAACTGTAATTGAGATTACGAAATGAATGCACAAAAATTGGTAAACCAACCGACACACTGTTTGTATATTTATGAAAGAAAGCTGGATGTTTTTATGTTTTGTTTGTTTGTCTTTAAAAACTAATAAAATTGTTTTTTAAAAAAATAATTTAAGATACAGATAAAATATAAAATTGTATTTCAGTGTCACCCCCTACAATCTACCCCAATCAGCCTCACATATGCAGATCTCAACTGAACCATTTTGCTTAAGTATTGTGCTGTACTGTGCATGTGAGGATAGCAGGAGAAGGTTAGAGGTTGGACAAGGGAAGATGGCTTCCCTTGAGCTGTGTTGCCTCCATTGTTAACACAAAAGTTTTGTCTAATCTTTCCCCCTCCCTTTCTCTTTTCAGGTGCTGTTTACAGGTGTGATTGATGAGGAAGGAGAGCGTGTAGTGGCCGAGTTGGGGGGTTCTCTGGCAGAATCCATCTTTGACTGCACTCACCTTGTGACGGACCGCGTACGTCGCACTGTCAAGTTTTTGTGTGCCCTGGCTCGGGGAATCCCCATTGTGACGCTCGATTGGCTGGAGAAGGTAATCCGCTTTTCTAATACCCAGAATTACGGTCGTATGTCATGCCAATCGTTCATAGAAATAGCACTTGGGCTTCACAGTATTTTGCAACGCTCCCTTAAGCGGTTTACAATGTCAGCAATCTAAGACCTCATTTTACCGACCTAGGAAAAAGGGAAAGCCGAGGCAACCTTGATCCAGTCAGGATCGAACTCCAGACTGTGGGCAGAGTTTGCCTCCAATTTTGCATTCTAACCACTGTGCCACCAGGGCTGTACCACAGGTCTCTGCCCGATTTTACTACCCTTTTTTTGTGACTGTTGTTTAAGCAGATGTGGCAGTCATAAAGCGAAAACTGCAGTTGTTAAATGAATCCTTTGTCCACAATGAGCATTTTTTTTTTTTTTTGCTAGCAACTGGAAGTAAATTCTGATTTCCAGCAAAACACATTGTACATTGTGGACGTTTGTGATTGTGGGATGTTAAAAATGGCTGAAGTACAGGCTGGTTGCAGGATGCCCGAAATGCAGTCATAGGTTGGAACTTGAAGCTATTGGAATCTGGGTCGTAAGTAGCTCTGGGAGTCTGTTGTAACTTCAGTTACTTAAATGACTAGTTGTAAGCCAAGGATTACCTATACTTTTCCACTATTTTTTTTTTTAATCGATGCAATCCAAACTCCAGTTTAATGCCCTGCAAGGCAACCGCAGGTAGATTTCTGTGAGAAATAAATTGAATCAAGGATTGGTCTCTGCAAGTCCAGTGCACTTCACTCCCAGAGAGGATTCACGATGCTTCTCTGCATGTTTTATTGCTCTGGCTCTGTTTCTACCCATCCTGTTTCGGCTGAGGCCAAGGAATTGCTTTCACACATGTTATTTTTCCTGATACATATGCACCCGCCTTTTGGAGGAGTCTCCCTAAGGCGACGTAGCAGCCTAAATATGTGTTTCTGGGGGTGATTCCTAAAACAAAGGAGACATTTGTGCTGCTGGAGGTCTTTCAGAACAGTGACTCATGCAAGAGCACAAGGAGGACACTTCTCTGAAGATGAGCCACTTTATCTTTTTTAAGCACAAGAGTGCTTCTGAGTTGAATTCGTTGTGTGTTGAGTTGAATTTGCTTTGTGATGGAATGTATCCCTTAAGGCAGGGGGGTCAAACTCGCAGCCCGCAGGACGGATGTGTCATGCGCTGGCCACTCCCATACCCGGTTCAAAGTCACAATACTGTGACTATAGGTGGTATTCAACTGATTCGCACCGGTTCACGCGAACCAGTAGTGATTTGGTGTGGGTCACTTGAACCGGTGGCAACCCCTGGCTGGCCACGTCCCGGACCTGGTTGCCCGGTTGCTCACTTGCCCCGGTCGCTCTCCTAGCTTTCCCTACCATCTGGTGGTCGTGGCGCAGCTCAAGTAGATGTCTCGGGACTGCTGCACATGCGCACTGTCTGTGTAGCATCCGCCCGCCTGCCTGCCCTCCTGGAGCACGTTTTCTTCCTTCTCCCAGCAGACGTGCCTCTTCTGGCCCGGCCCAGCCAGCAGGTGGGTGAGCGGATATGTCGGGGGTCCTCACCCTTGTTGCGAGATGCCTGCAGCAGCCGCACCGAAAAAAGCACACCCTGTTCTGTGTGCCGGGCCCAACAAGTCCGAGCAGCCGGCACATAGAACAGGGCAGCACTGGACTGTTGGAGAAGCAGAGCAAAGCTGGGGATCAGTAGCTGCCTCTTTTGCAGCATAGAAATCTCCCCCGAATCGGCTGGCTGGTCCTTCTTTGCCTGTTTGTTTTATATGGCTGAGGAAGAGGAGATCAGCTGGCCAAAAGGGAGGCTGTTGGAGGTGACTCTTTTTCAGTCTCCAGTCGCCTTTTCAGCACCGAAATCCTCCCTGAATCGGCCAGCTGGTCTCCTCCTTGGCTATACAAAACAAACAGGTGGAGAAAGAGAAGGCTAGCCGGCAGATTTCTTCCTTTCGTCCCCCTGGACCGCTGCCACCCGTGTCCTCCTCCTCCCCGGGGGAAAGGAAGGCATGGGTGCAGCATGCTTTGGGATCCCGGCTGCCTCCTTTGGTAGCGCCCGCTGCAGCAGTGCCTCCTCCACCCTCCCGACCAGGTGTGTGTGTGTGTGTGTGTGTGCGTGTGTGTGAGAGAGAGAGTAAGAAAGAAAGAGGGAGAGCAAGAAAGAAAGAAATAGAGAAAAGAGAAAGAAAGGAAAAAGAAATAGAAAGGGAGGGGAGAGAGAAAAAACTATGTGCTATTGTTTTTAATTGACAAGGAATGGCTAGGAGGGGAGGGGCCAGGCGAGGCACGCCTTGATGTGAGTGACATTGAGTCACCCAGTCACATGGCCACCAGACACTCCCACCAGTCACATGACCAAGCCATGCCCACCACAGTCGCATGGCCACCAAACCATGCCCACCAAATAAGCCACGCCCACAGAACCGGTAGTTTAAAAAAATTGAATCCCACCACTGGATACATCACATGACTATGCCGTGACGATGCGAGTTTGACACCCCTGCCTTGAGGGAAGGGATAGTTCGGTGGAAGTGCGCTAGCTTTGCATCCAGCTACTTCCAAAGATCCTCCAATAGAGAGAAATCTGGGAGCCTCTGACAGGTAAGAGCTCAACACTAGGACTGCGGACATGGACCTATTGATCAAGGCTGTGATGGCAAACCTATGGCACGCATGCCACAGGTGACGCACAGAGCCATTTGTGCAGCCCAGCCAAACTTAACCTGCACTGCCCATGTGCATGCCTCTCAGCTGATTTTCGGTCCGTTTGAGGCTGTTTTCGCCCTCCCGGAGGTTTGAGGGAAGTCTCTGCAGCCTCGGGAGACCAAAAGACAAGCCTTCTGGAAATACCGGAAGTGCCGAAACGAGCCTGCTTCTTGGCCTCCAAAGGCTGCAGAGGCTTCCCTCGAGCCCCCAGGAGGGCGAAAACGGCCTCCCCCAGGCTCCAGAGGCTCCCCCTTGAGGCTGAAAACGGGCACTTCCAGTATTTCCAGAAGGCCCATTTTTTGGCCTCCTGAGGCTGCAGAGGCTTTTCTCAAACTTCTGGGATGGTGAAAACGGCCTCAAATGGGCCGAAAATCAGCTAGGGGACACGTACATGCGCAGTGCAGGTAAGGGGGCAGGGGTGTTGCATGCACATTGCATTGTGGGTGCTGGCGCGTGCAAGCTTTTGGCACACCAAAACAAAAAGGTTCACCATCACTGGATTAAGGGAATCCAGGTGTTTGGGATGCAGTTTGAAAGGTTTTTTTTGGTGTGTGTGGAATGCATAGAAATGCATCTGTTGGCCATTGATTAAAACTACTGCATCTGTATGCAAATACAGCATCCACCAGCAATTCATTAGAATTGCATCTGCGTCGAAATGCAGCAGTACCTGCCCACAACTCCTTCCAAGCTACTTCAAGTGTGCCAGGCGCATGCAGCTACCGAAGGGTGATGTGCTGGAAAATCATGAGCTTATGCAGAGGTGCGGCTGCTTTAATGAGCCTCCCAAGCATGGTAGTGTGAAGAATTTGTAGCCTTGTGTAAATGGTGTGATTTGATGGCTCTGGGAATGAGGTGTAAACTGCTCCCAGGGGGGAAAGGAAGAACTTCCTGTGTGTGGTTGATCTTCCTTTTATTCCTTGCTTCTGCCCCACAGAGTAGACGGAATGCTTTTTTTCTGGCACCAAACAACTTTCTCGTTCGGGACCCTGAGCAGGAGAAGAATTTGCGGTTCAGCCTCTTCGCCTCACTGCAGAAAGTGCAGCAGAAGGGACCCTTGTTTCAGGTGAGCCCATCGTTTGCGGTCTTAGTGGACCCAGGCGATTCCTCAAGAATCCAGTATCCAGACTACCATGAGGGAGAGTTACCCTCCCCTCCCTCCTAGTTTCCCTCCCCTCTGGTGCTGAAAAGGTCCAGGTGCAAGAAAAAATTTGAATTTCCGATGTTCTAAACTAGGGGTGGAGAATGGTGGCCCTTTTATGACTGGTGGACTTCAACTCCCAGAATTCCTCAGGTTCAGGAATTCTGGGAGTTGAAGTCCATCAAGTCATAAAAGGGCCATCATTCTCCACCTCGGTTCTAAATCAATTTCTCCCCAGTTTAGTGGCCTCCAGGCCCATGAAACAACAGCTCCATAATCACAAGTCCACACTCCCCCACCCATGAACCAGGGTATTTGAGGATTGTGGGGAATGTGATTTTGAGTCAACACACCTGTAAAGGGAAGGAAACCAGGCTGTGTGAAAGCTGCAGATTTGGCTTTAGACCCATCAGCTGCCAGCCTGCTGTGATATGATGTTCCTTTCCCTTTTTTGCCCACATTCCTAACAAATGTGTCCTTGTTTTATGACTGTAACTGAGACCAGAATTACAGTTGTAAGTCATTGTGGTTGTTAAGTGGCTTATACATGATTATAGCACTCTATAAAGTCTTACTAAGACCACACCTAGAGTACTGTATCCAGTTTTGTTCACATTATAAAAAAGATGTTGAGACTGTAGAAAAAATACAGAGAAGAGCCACCAGGATGATTAGGAGACTGGAGACTAAAACATATGAAGAACGGTTGCAGGAACTGGGCTTGGCTAGTCTAGTAAAGAGAAGGACCAGGGGAGACATGATAGCAATCTTCCAATATTTGAGGGGCTGCCACAGGGAGGAAGGGGTCAAGCTATTTTCTAAAGCGCCTGTAGGCCAGACAAGGAATAATGGATGGAAAATGAACAAGGAGAGATTTAACCTGGAAACAAGGAGAAACTTTCTGACAGAACAATCAACCAATGGAACAGAAGTTGCCCTCGGAAGTTGTGGGAGCGCCATCACCTGAGACTTTCAAGAAGAGATTGGACTCCCATCTGTCAGAAATGGTGTAGGGTCTCCCGCTTGGGCAGGGGGTTGGACTAGGTGACCTACAAGGTCCCTTCCAGCTCTGATTATCTATTATCTGTTATGATCATACTCGATTGTATATTGTAGCAGTTGCTAAGCCAATGCCATCAAACATGGTGATTGTTAAGCCAAGGCAGTGATCATTAAGCAAATCCAATTTATCCAACTTTTTTTTTTGCTGGAAACCATCAAAAAAACAAAAGGACAAAAGTTGTGGTCACGTGACTGCAAGACGCTGCAAATGGCCCCGGCTCCCAAAATATGATCCCATGACCACCAAAGACAAATGTTTTGTGGCCATCAGAACTTCAAAATCGGGTCATTAAGTCCCTTTGGGGAGGTGGGTGTCTTGTAACTTCAAATGGGCGCTGTGACTGGTCATTAAGTGAGGACCACTTGTAGTAGTTACCTCAGAGTTTTTCTTTCCAGGGCTACGAGATTCACGTCACTCCTAACGTGAAGCCAGAACCGGAATACATGAAAGACATCATTAAATGCAGCGGTGGAACCGTATTAGCAAGAATGCCACGGGCCTTTAAGGTGAGTCAGAGCTGTTGATTTGTGGTTTATTACTACACCTTGTTATAAGTTAGGCTGAGAGAGGGTGGCTGGCCTAGAGTCAAGCAGGGAACTTCCATGGCTGAAGAAGAGTGAAACATGGGTCTCCCCACTCCTGGTCCCAACACCTTCACTGTGACCCTGGTTTACTGAATTACAGGTCATCCTCAATTTATGCCCACAATTGAACCCAATATTTCTATTGCTAAGGGAGACGGTTGTTAAATGGGTTTTTCCCCGAATCCTTTATGACAGGGGTCTCCAACCTTGGCTCCTGGAAGCCTGGCGGACTTCAACTCCCAGAGTTCCACAGCCAGGAGTTGAAGTCCACCAGGCTTCCAGGGGCCAAGGTTGGAGACCCCTGCTTTATGACCTTCCTTGCCACAGTTACGAAGTAAATCATTGCAGTTAAGAACAGAATTCTTTTTTGGCCAAGTGTGATTGGACACACAAGGAATTTGTCTTGGTGCAAATGCTTTCAGTGTACATAAAAGATACATTCCTCAAGGGTCAAGAATCATCAGGTACCACACTAAATAGTCATAGGGTACAATAAGCAATCAAATCATACTAGGATGCAGTCCATATAATGGGTGATAAGGAGTGATGAGATTAATAGTAATAGTAGTGCAGACTTTGTAAATAGTTGGACAGTGTTGAGGGAATTATTTGTTTAGCAGAGTGATGGCATTTGGGGAAAAAACCGTCCTTGTGTCTAGTTGTTCTGGTGTGCAGTGCCCTATAGCGTCCTTTTGAGGGAAGAAGTTGAAACAGTTTACGCCCGGGATGCGAGGGGACTGTAAATACTTTCACAGCCCTTTTTTTGACTCGTGCAGGATACAGGTCCTTGATGGAAGACAGGTTGATAGTAATTGTTTTTTCTGCAGTCCTAATTACTCTCTGAAGCCTGTGTCTGTCCTGTTGGGTTGCAGAATCAAATCAGTTACAGAGGTGCAGATGACAGACTCAAGAATTCCTCTGTAGAACTGGATCATAAGTTAGCTAACAGTGAAGTGAACATGGCTTCCCCAACTGACTGCTTATTAGAAGGTGTGACACCAGAACACTATCACCATTATAAATATGAGGCAGTTCCCAAGCATTTAAATTTTGATGCCGTGAGTTGCCGACCTAGTAGTGTGAAAAAAAGATCGCAAGTAACACTTTTTACAGTTCCGTCGTGACTTTGAGCAGTCACTAACTGAATTGTTGTTAGTCAAGGACTACCCCTATCCTGGTTTTCCAGCAGGCAGGCAAATGGAGATGTATTGGGGCTAGAGGTGGTATTCAGTAGGTTCTGACCAGTTCTGGAGAACCGGTAGCGGAAATTTTGAGTAGTTCGGAGAACCCTCATATCCCACCTCTGACTGGCTCTGCCAACTAATTCTCTACCTTCCGAATCCCAGCTGATTGGCTGGGTCATTTTTGATTGCCCTGCACAGGAGAATGGAGCTGGAAAGCAGGTTAGTGGGGTGGGGAGAGAATGGGGATTTTGCAGCAACCTTCCCCTGCCATGCCCATAGAACTGGTAGTAAAATTTTTTGAATCCGTGATTAGGGCCATGCAAGAAATGTGCGACTCAACTCTTCGACCGTGAAGGATGACGATCTGACCATTTTTGTAACCTATTTCAGGAGAAACGTGTTGTCGTGTCCTGCCCCGAGGACCTGTTGCGCTGCAAGCCAGCTCAGGAGGCCGGAGTCCCCATCACCAACGCGGAGTTCCTCCTGACGGGTATTCTTCAGCAGGCGGTGAACTTGGAGGCTCACCGCCTGGGTGGAAGTGGGGGTCTGCCTCCTGCTTCCAGCCCCCTTGTTCCCTCTACCAGGACCGGCAAGAAGCGGGCAGCAGCCACACAGATGGCCCCAGCTCCTGCCAGCATAGCCAAGAGACGACGCTGATTTCCCAAACCTCCACAAGGGCAGCACTGCCTTAACATTGTACATATGGGATTTTTTTTTTCTTTTGAATATACCTCTGCCAATAAAAGGGGTATGAAAAGACTTGATGGTTTTGGAATGGGGCCTTAGAGCAGTTGGATTGAGTGCTAAACAGGAGAGAGGGAGGGGGAAAAAAAATCTTTCTCCATCAGGTGTGGTTTAATATTTTTTAGAAATTTTGATTTAAACTGGGGGTGGAGAGAGGCACATTCAACCCTAGCAGCTTTCAGGCCTGTAGACTTCCAACTCTTAGGATTCTCTAGCCAGCCATGCTGGCTGGGGAATTCTGGGAATTGATGTCCACAGGTCTTAAAATAACCAAGATTGGACATCCTTGATTTAAATGATTTGTTTCAGAAATTTAAATGTAATGGGCTTATGAAGAATTTAGGCATCAGTGCCTTCTGATTTAAATTATAGCAACCAAAAGGCAGCCCTCTCTCTCTCTTTTACTGTTAGGGTGACCCGATGGAAGAATAATAATGCCAAAATAAACAAATGTGCCCTTAAAAAAAAAAAGGCCAGTTAGCTTGAAAGCTGCTACAATTTTGAAACAGCCTGTCAAAGACTGAATTCCAAAAAATGGGCAGAACTGGGGAGCAATGCCTAAAAAAAGAACAGAAGTTATTTTTTTTTCTATTAAAAAAGTGTTATTTGTATTTTTTTTTAATAAAATAGGAATTGAGGTAAAAAATAAAGGTTTCCCTGTCAGTTGTATTCGATTCTAGAGAAACCATGGACCAAATTGCTTACTTCTTTGGATCTGAGGTAATCACTCAACCACCACTACCACCCCTTAAAACATGACCTTGTTTTGATAGGGATTTAGCTTTTTGTTGGGTTTCTAGTTGAGAAGCAAACATTTCCGACACCAGGTATTAAATTGGAGCGAGGACATAAGCTTTCCTCACCCCAAATTTTATTTTTGAAGTTCAAGAAGTCTCTGCTATCTTAGGGGTGCATTCTTGAGCTCCAGCATTGGATGTTTGGTATAGAACAAAACACCTGGATCCAAAATTCTGTAAAGATACCGTTTTGACTTATTTCAGGTTGCGGTTGGGTGAATTTCATTTTCTGCCTTTCCAACCCCCTTTTTAAATAGATGCTTCAGAGCTGCAAACAGGTGTGTGTGTCTTTAGGATGGATTCCTCAGCAACATGCAAAGTGAATTCTTGACTTGTCTCCCATCAGGATGCATTGGGGAAAATATCTGGATGTTTTTCCTGTATAGCAGAGGTGGAGTGATGGCCCCGCTAAGACTTGTGGACTTCAACTCCCAGAATTCCTGAGCCAGCATTGTTGGTCCAGGAATTCTAGGAGATGAAATCCAGTCATAAAAGGGCCATCATTTCCCACCCTTGCTCTGTAGACTCAACTGGATCTGACCCATTTTTAACATTTCTTTATATCCAGCCTTTATTAATTTTACAAACGTATTTAATAATTTTATAAATATCAAATTATTTTCTTGTTCATCAGCTGAGGTCACCAGTCCAGTTTTGGGGGAGTTAGCCTCAGACAGGCAGCCTTTGTAATTCCAAAATGGCGTTAGGTTGGAAAATATGAAAGCTAAACCAAGCAAATCTTATCAGTTTGAAATTCTATCCCTTGTGTGAAACGTCTGTCTCAGGAAACTGAAATGTGGAGATATGCCATAGCCTTTTCCTTATTGAGCTGTCAAGACAATGGACAATTTGAACAGCTCTGAAGGCCTCCAAAATTGCTTAGAAACTCCTAAGTTATATCTAATAATCACAGATCTGCTGACTTAAAAGTGGTCAGCAAAATTAGTTTCCATCTGCCAACTGAAGAATTGTGTCAAATACTTCTAATTAAAAAGTAGGTATACCTGTTTAGTATAATATTCAAATTGCACATTTAAAAAAACAAAACAAGAAAGCCATTGGTGGAACTGGCAGAATCTGAGCATACAGCAGGTTCAGTCTTTTGTGATTAATTTTAGTCTCTAAATGAGTATTTCTGAAATGTCCTGCCATTGTGGACTTTTAAATCATCATTTGGAAAATGTAAGGGCCATCCTAGTAAAAGAAGATTGTGAAACATCTGGGTTTTTGTTCCCCAACTCTTTCATCTGCTATGGACAAAGAAGAGATCTATGTCCCATATAACAAATAACATGTTTCTTCTGCATATTTGTACGTGCTTGAAATATCATTGTCTTTCGTCCTGATTTTCCTTACATGCCCTTGACTGAGTAGACAGTAGAAAAAAATTTTAAACAACAAAAAATCACCAAGAACCATGCTGAAATATAATTTTATTTTTTAGTGTAATTCAGTCACCCGTAAGAAAAACAGCAAGTCAGAAAAAAAGACACACAGCTTCATGAAATTGATTTATGAAAGAACTTACTGTAAGAGGCAGGTTAAAAAAACCCAGCTATTTTATTGCTCTCAAAACGAAAGTAATTTGGAAGACTTGTAAAGTCTTCAACTAAATACCAGAACATTTTAATTAAACAAGCAGAACTCAATCCATTTTAATCGAACAGGGATCTAAATCTTTTACATTGTCTACAGGACATGTAGGACTGGAGATCTACAAATAGCAAAGAGAAGTTGTCTATTTTGTGCAATGTCGCCAGTCCAGTTTATCTGCCTCCATTTCTTACGTGCCCACTCACAGAATATAATAGGCACGCCTTTGTTGGGAGGCTACTATTGCAATCTTTTCAGTCATTAAGACAGATCTCTCTGTGGATTGTCCTTGATTGGATAATCTGCTGGGATGTGGTAATGTGTTTTTGATGTATTCTTGAAAGATGGAAAAGATCAGAAAGCTAAAGGCTACAGTATCCATTGTAAATGAAGAGGAAAAACATTTGCAAAGCTCTGGGACGTTCTAGGCCAGTGTTTTCCAACCTTGGCAACATTGAAGATGTGTGGACTTCAACTCCCAGAATTCTCTAGCCAGGCTGGAATTCACCCAGGTTCCCCATCATGCTGTATGCTTATTGTGGGAACTGATAAGAATTTAAGACAGGTTTAAAATAACTGGTCAAACGACTGCTGGTAGAATTTTTTTAAAAATTTTTTATTTGTTGTTCATGTACAAAGAATGAATTTGCAATCTTTATCATCCTCAAACATTGGACCTTTCCTATAATCCCCACAAGGGCCCCCAAAACTTAAGTTTTGTTCAGTTCAATGAACAAAGTCAACCACTGGTAATCTCATACCAACTATGCTAGACTGCTGTTCCTATGTTTCCTATCATACTATATACAGATTATCAAACTGGGGGAAATGGTCATTGTAATCCAAACTTCCAGCAGTTTGTTGGAAAGCTCAATCTATACCAACATAACAGAAGTGCTATTTTTAACCTTCATGTCCCCCTTCCAACCTCTTAATAATCAGCAATAAAGTCCACAGCTCAGAGGATAAATGTTTCTGTGGCTGTTTCCTTCATTTGAAAATTGTCTACGCTCGAGAGTCAACATGTGAGCAGACTCTGATGAATTTTAAAACTAACCAAGCAGAAAGCATTTATCTAGCTGCGTTTTCTTTTTTAAACACGTACGAAAATATCCTGCAGGGTGATCAAGAGTGCAAGGTTTTGCATCTAAAAAGACCTACTGAAATTGCTCTTCCCGAACAGCATTTCTGTTCTTCGGGCTAAGGAATCCTGGGATTACAGTGCCGTCTGGGAGTACCTGCCCAAGAAAGGGGAAAGGAAAAATAAGGCATTTTCAGAATAAGAAAGTAATGTAAATTATGTAAGACTGTATTGGTCCATTGGCCAAACCTTCCCATATGCAAGGTCTTCAAAACATGAGGTTTACTTCCACCTCTACTTAAGAAGTGTTTTTGGCAATTTTTGGCCAGAGAAACTGGGACTCGTCGGTGCATCAGGTCTGAGAAGACATCTGTAGAAGGGACTGAGTATCAGAGAATAGAGGCAGTCCTTGACTTACAACCAGCCACACAGAGATTGTTCAAAGTTATGATCTACTATAGAGGCTATTTACAGACATACAGTTCAGCGGTTGGGGAGCCCCCTGGTGGTCAGATGGCTGAAGTTCAGGTACTCGGCAACATGACTGCATTTACGACCATTTCCATTACTGTTTTGCAAAGGTTTGGCAGAAAACTGGCACTCATTTCCGTGTTTTGACAGAAACTGAGTCCACAGCAAACCATTCATTTGCTTAACCAAAAAGGTTTGTCAAAGTGGGCCAGTCACATGACTCACCTGTTTTACAACCATCATGGCAGTCTCCCTTATGGGTCATAAGTCAAGGACTACTTGTTCATTTTCCCATCCCATCTTATTATCTATCATCTCATGTAGGACTGAAGGGCACAGCACAGGGTCCAGAAACCAGCAGTGCTCTTTTTATGTCTTATTCCATGTAATCTGCCTCCTTTTCTTACGTGCCTCTACACGGGAAGTAAAGGCACGCCTTTGTAGGAGGTAATTTGCAACCAAATCTCAGGAATGTTATTTTCTGCTTCAAAACCTCTCACTGAACCTGCTGTTTTTTTGGCGGGAAAGGAGATTAGTCTGGAGTAAAATATTATCTGCGGGTTCAAACTTGTTTCTCAAATCGCTTGTGGGGAGGCCTTCTCCAAAAGGACTGATCAGGGGGCTTTTGAATCCTTGCTTAATCTCCTTAAGTTGGTTGAAACAGACCATCTTGGCATTCTTGAGAGTCTACTAGCTCAGTTCTGTTCTTGTTAGAACCCATTCAATGTTTTGTAGCAGGGGTCTCCAACCGTCGGAAACTTGAAGACTTGTGGACTTTAACTCCCAGAATTCCTCAGCCAGCTTTGCTAAGGAATTCTGGGAGTTGAAATCTACAAGTCTTCAAGTTGCCAAGGCTGGAAACCCCTATTTTATAGCATGAAAGAACTCCAACTTTCAAACAGTATTTAAGTTCAACATCACCCTAAGCCCTGATTTGTTCTACCCATCATTTGTGAGATAAGCCACTAAGACAGAATTCACACATAGCACCAACATACTTTGAATTGTGCCTGCCATCTGGAACATCCCCTCGGAAATGAGGTCAGCTCCAACCCTCCTATGTAAGAGCTTAAGAGACCTGGCTCTGCCAGTTGACTTGGGTGTGGCCTACCTTCTCATCATATTCCCTCCCTCCCATCTTTTTTAGCTAGGTTGATTTTATAGTATTTATAGCAATAGCATTTAAGATATATATACCGCTTCACAGTGCTTTTACAAGCCCTCTCTAAGCAAGCTTACAGATTCAGCCTATTGCCCCCAACAATCTAGGTCCTTATTTTACTGACCCCGGAAGGATGGAAGGCCGAGTCAACTACGAGCCTGGTGAGACTTGAACTGCCAAACTGCTGGCAATTCGCATAATTAGCCTTCAACACTGCACCACCAAGGCTGTTATTAATAATATTGTATTTATTATATTATTATAAAAATTGACACAGTATTATCTTTTACTATTGTAAGCTGCCCAGACTTATCCCATGGGCAGCTAATGATTTTTACAAATAAATGGAAGTGTGAATCCAATCAGGGATCATCAAATTCTACAGGTAGTCCTCGACTTACTGCAACTGAGCCCAAAATTTATCTTAATTGAAACATTTGTTAAGTGTCATTTTACCCCATTTTATGATCTTTCTTGAAACAACTTTTAAGCTAATCACTGCAGTTGGTAAGTTAGTAACCCAGTTGTTTAGTGAACCTGGCTTCCCCATGGATTTTGCTTCTTGGAAGGTCGCAAAAAGGGATCAGTTAACCCCAGGACACATCAATGGTCATAAGATAGAACCAGTTGCCAAGCATCTGAATTTTGATCACATGACCACAAGGATGAGGCAACGGTTGTAACGGAAACGGTTGTCACTTTTTCCAGTGCCAATGTAACTTTGAACAGTTCACTAAATGAACTGTTGTAAGTCAAGGACTGCCTACAACTTATCTTAGGAGAAACAGCATTACCTTCCTGGATGACTCAGGCAGGACCCCGTAGCACCGTATTTCGAAAGGACCAGATGCGGCACAGATCAATCCCAGGAACGCACGAAGGTGTTCCACCTGAGCGGAAGATAAAACCGAGAACGAAGAATTCTGCCTTGGGAGACAACACTGAGGCTGCAATCCAAGCCATGCTTACAAGCAAAGGAGCCACCTTTACATCAACTGGAACTTACTTCTGAGTAAGCATCTCTTCTGTTGCTAGTCCCTGGTGTGAATGATGATAACCGTAAAATTCCTTGAGGACAAATTTTGTCTTTTGTCTTCTCCTGGCCTTGTTTAGTGATCTACAGACAACGGATCACTCAGCCCAAGGACATCACTTATCCCATTCCAACCACCCAAATTTTGCACGTAGAGAGAGAGAGAGAGAGACCACGTTTTGCATGCGGCCTGTGAGCGATGGATCTGCTTACTTGTGCAAAGTGAGTGCAGGGAAAACTCAAGGGGCAACTTTCATGTGGACTTTTCCCTCTGAGGAGATTGGAACAGCACCAAAGAGGATTGATTTGGCCAGGAAGGGTGGCACAGCGTGGGGAGAGAGGCTGGTTGCTGCAACAAATTTTAACAACTGAACAACTGCGCAACAAATTTTAACAACTGGGAAAAAAAAAGAAAGAAAGAAAGAAACAAGACAAGAGGCATTCATCAGACAGGACTAGGCATTGCAAAAGGAAAGACAAGAGAGCCATGCACGTGAAATGCTCGTGACAGGGCCTGAACCATTCCCAAGGAGGCGGAATGCAAGTAAGTAACACATTGAAAAGCTTGCCTTGGGATATCGACAGGACTGGCATGAGGGACACTTAGGCTATACAAAAGCAGAGACCTTTCTGAAGCAGGTCCTGAAACGGCTGGGGGAGAAGCAAAGGCGTGAGTTTTCCAGCGGGGGCAGGATGGAAATCGGAAGAACATTTGGACAGGACAGGAAGGAGAAAGACAAAAAGTCAGTGGAGCGGAAAAGAAGCTCGCGTGCCCACTGCTATGTTGGGGGTTAGTGTGTACCGAAGTCACGGTGGCAAAGAAAAGTAACCCCAGCCGTAGGTTTCCCCATCATTTTGACCCCCGGCCCTTCAGCCGGCTCATGAGAAGCACCGGCCAACTTGGGTTAAGAGGGATTTGAGGTAGCGACCTGTTTCATTAAGCTCACGTTCTGGTTAAAAGTTCATAGTTTGAACTCTGCAGATCAGGAAGTGCTAAGTTCCTAATAGGCTGGGAACAGACTCGGTTCAGGGCTATGCGTATGGTCACCTGTAGTAAATTAAAAGGACTAGCAAAATGTCAGGCAGAGAACAAACTCACTCTTCCTTCCTAACAGGTTTCAATTTTGCAATGCTATATTAGCAGGGATGGCGAACCTTTTCGGCACCGAGTGCCCAAACCAAAACATGGATGTGCATGTGCACCCGAAGACCAGTTGGGTGGTGCAGGCATGCCTGTTTTTTGGCCATTTGGGGGGCCATTTTCAGGAAACCAAGCGACACACATTGCCAGCACTTTCCATGTCAAGTCTCATTTTCAGTAAACAGCTCCTAAAAAGCCTACTCTAGTTACCAAAAAGACAACCTGGAATTAAAAACATTTCACAAAGCAAAGCATACACAAGAAAACGAAAGTCTTGTGTGACCTCAAGCCTCCCAGTCTTGTCAAATTACAGTTGCCAAGGCTACATGAAGGCAATCCCAAAGATGACTCTCCTATCAATATGTGGTTGTGAGATACATTTGTATAAACTGGAGTACCTGTTTCACCTCCCTTTATATTGTAACTGGACAGAATTAAAATAAATTAATCCTCTACTTGCATGTACCAACTATTCTCATGGATTAGAAGCACACTTACATCATGTTTTTACTCAATTAACCTAATTTTCCGAATAAGGCAATACAGATGCCAGCTTGGACCTGACCAAGAGGCCACACTACACTTTTGTTTTGTGATTCTATGCACTGTATGTCTGGGTTTATGTAGTGGTAAGCTATAACCTAGTTAGTTTGCTTTGGGTATATATTGTCTGATTTGAAAGAGTTGTGTTTATCAACTCAGCTTGATGTCTTATCCAGGCTGATGTGAAAATTCCCCCAAACCAAAATCTGTCTCCCTGAGCATCTTGGGATTACAATTTCTATTTGACAACATCCATGTATATTAAAGAACATGTATCAAAGGAATCACACTTTAATTTGTTTCATGTCACTAAGTTGGGCTCAACTCATAGGACTATATTGATCAGGGGTCTTCAAACTTGACAGCTTTAAGACTTGTGGACTTCCACTCCCAGAATTCCTCATCCTATCATGTTAGCTCAGGAATTCTGGGAGTGGAAGTCCACAAGTCTTAAAGCTGTCAAGTTTAAACACCCTTGCTATAAACAAATACTTGCCATTTTGACAAGAATAATACTGCCACTTATATTTGAGTGGTGCAGTAGCCTAGAGGTGGAGTTCTTGCGTCACAAATCAGGAGGCTGTAAGTTTGATCCTACATAGAGGCAGATATTTCTCTCTCTGGGCACTTATATCTGCTGAATATAACTCCATATTGGTGAAAGGAAGGGCATCCGGCCAGTAAACACTCAGCTCCATTCAGTAGCCCAAACTCCACCCCGCAAGGGATTATGGGCTCATTAAAAGAAAATGATTACTGCCACTTCTTTCTTTCAAGGACACAGAAGTAATTCCTGATCCTGTCTATCAACCCTATCCACTTCTTTCAACCTTGCTGAACTTAATAATTTCAACTTCCTATCTCCCGCATCCAAGTTATGACCATCATCTGACATACTGTGCATCACCTCAAAAAGTTAGGTTTTAACTAACCAATTTTTCTTGCAATCTACACTACTCTCAGTAATTCTTTCCCAAGCCATAATTTGAAAGCACTGATCTTTTCAGTACTCATCTTCCAAATTCATACATTACCTCTTTGAAAAGCCACTGCTATAATTATTCTGATATTTGTTGTCATAGGAGCGTGTTATCCTTTCATAACTTTGCCATCTCTTTGTTTTTAAGCTCCTTTTCACTTCTCCAGCTCACCATCCATCTTTATCCACCCTTGGGTCCAAGAACCTAAAGTTACCAACCACCTTTGCTTCTTTGGCATCAACTCTTGAGTCAGGGGCTACAGTGGCTCATGTGGTAAGAACTCTGGGCCATAAGACCATTAAGGTCGACAGTTTGAAACCCAAGAGTGCGAACCACGTGATGGAATGAGTTCCTGTCATTCACTCCTGCTCCTGTCCACCTAGCAGTTCAAAAGCAAATGCAAGTCGATGAATAGGTACCACTTTGGTGGGCACACGAAATGGAGCCTCCTCAGACTACGGTGGTGTCACCGGTTAATCCTTTCAACCTGGAAGTGCCTTAGTAGGTGCTCCAAACACAAATTTTGAGTTCAAGAATCCTGCTTCACCTTATTTCTGATGTTTTCAACATTGAAAATATTTTAATGTTTTTACTTTAAACTAAAAAAAAAAAGAAGTAATTTTTCATTGTTGTTTTTTCCCTCAACATGAAAACTTCCAGTTTTTCTTTTTTCTCCAGTTTTAACTTCTGCAGGGATATAACATCTGCAATGTTGATCTAACTGTTCTGATCCCAGAATACAAATGCTGACATGAACTTAATAAAGAACGTTCTTCTGGTTCTAATAATATACTCCAAGACTAATAATAGTTCATTCCAAGACTAATAATAGTTCAATAATAATGAGATCCCAGGGTGGAATACAACTAAACTCCAGAGAGAACATTCTTTATACTAGGACATTTTTCACAAGCTACCCTCTCTCTCAACCCAAGGATTAAGTCCTGGGACACCTTAGACCAGATATTCTTGCCCTAGTAGTCTTTTATAAACACACCTTCCAGATATAGAGCAGCGAGATGCTTAAGATTTTTCACCCCTCCTGATTCCAGCAGGAATTTTATCAACCCATCTGCAATAATTACTTACAGTCTGCAGAGGTTTATATTGTACACAAATCTCACTACCTGTACCCAAAGGTCAGCAAACCACCACCATAAACATACATTCGTGATGGCGAACCTGTGGCACACGTGCCCCAAGTGGCATGCAGAGCCATTTGTGCTGGCACGCGAGCCGCAAGCAAACGTACCTCACTGTGCATGCATGCGCCTCACAGCTGATTTTTTTCCTGATTGGTTTGAGGCCTTGTTCGGCCTCCCAGAGGCTTGGAAAAAGTCTCTGCAAGGCTTTTCAGACTGAATTATAGGCCCGTTTTGTCACTTCCGCTGGGCCTATAATTCATCTGGGAGGCCAAAAAAGGCCTCAAACCAGCCAAAAAATTAGCTGTGAGGCACAGGGATTGCATGCGCATGTGCCGAGGGGGAGGGGCGCATTGCATTCTGGGTGTTGGCACACGAATGTGTGCAATTTTTGGCACAGGAGTCCAAAAAGGTTAGCTACCACTGACATATATCAAGCAGAATTCGCCATAGGAAGCTGGTGAACATCATTCATAAAGTTAGGTTAAAAAACAAAACTCTCTGCAACAGGGGTCTCAAACTCGCGGCCCACGGGCCAATTGCGGCCCACAGGACAATATCCTGTGGCCCTCACCGTGATATGAAAGTATATTAGTACGGCCTGCAGGGGGAATGGACCTCTGAAGGAAGTCCCGCCCGCCGTTCCTCATCGTGGTTTCTTCTCCACCCTGAAATTTAACAAGTTCAAGCACAGGTCCAGACTTACTGATGATCATCTTCAAGCCATACTGAGGTTCTCAAGTGCCTCCTCTCTCAAGCCAAATGTGGCTCAGATATGTGAGAGGAAGCGTTGTCAAGTCTCTGGCAGCAAGGAGTAAGCTGGAGAAGCCATGTTCTGAGGAACTGTTCATGATCTTCATTCAATGTTCCATTCATGTGTTCAGGATAGTTCATGTATTGGAGAAATCATTAACTGTTGATGATATTTGAGGATTTTTTTTAACGTTTTTTGTGGAATCCCTTATGCGGCCCAGCCTCACCCAGACTCTGCCTCCAGTGGCCCCCAGGTAAATTGAGTTTGAGACCCCTGCTCTACAACAAACAAGGAATGGATGGAAACTTATCAAGGACAGAAGCAACCCATAACTAAGGAGAAATTTCCTGACAGTGAGAACAATTAACCAGTGGAACAGCTTGCCTCCAGAAGTTGTGAATGCTCCAATACTGAAGGTTTTGAAGAAGAGACTGGACAGCCACCTGTCTGAAATGCTTGAGAGGCGGGTTGAGCTAGAAGACCTCCAAAGTCCCTTCCAACTCAAATTATCCTATATTCTTGAATGTGCATCTCTGCTTTCAAGTCAGTGTTGACTCCTATCAACTGCCTGGGAAGTACAGGTAGTCCTCAACTTATAACCACAACTGAGCCCAAAATATATGTTGCTAAGTGAGAAATTCCTTAAGTGAGTTTTGTCCCGTTTCACAACTTTTCTTGCCACGTCTGTTAAGTGAATCACTGCCGTTGTTAAATTTGTAATGTGGTCGTGCATTGTAGACGGCTTCCCCGTTGATTTTGCTTGTCAAGAAGGTCACACAAAGTGATCACACGACCCCAGGACATGGCAAGCTTCATAAATATCTGGAATTTGATCATGTGACCATGGGGAATAATGCAGTGGTCAACAGTGGGGGGAAAATGGTCACAAGTCACTGTTTCTAGTGCTGTTCTAACTTCCAACAGTCACAAAGTGAACTGTTGTAAGCTGAGGATTACCTGTACTTAAGTATCAAACTACTCCATGTTTTTTTTTTTCCAATCATGATTTTGGTAGCCCCTTGCCCTGCAGATCAGATACTGCACAAGAATTCTCAGTGTTAAGGCTGGGCATGTTGTGAATTTGGGGAGAAGGAGCTCAAGTCAAGCAAGGTACTCATTAATACCACTCTATATAAAGTCTTAATAAGATCACGCCTAGAGTACTGCATCGTTTTGGTCACCACACTATAAAAAAGATGTTGAGACTCTAGAAAAAGTGCAGAGAAGAGCCACCAGGATGATTAGGGGACTGGAGACTAAAACATATGAACAGCTACAGGAACTGGGCTTGGCTAGTCTAGTGAAGAGAAGGACCAGGGGAGACATGAGAGCAGTCTTCCAATATTTGAGGGGCTGCCACAGGGAGGAAGGCGTCAAGCTATTTTCTAAAGCGCCTGTAGGCCAGACAAGGAATAATGGATGGAAACTGAACAAAGAGAGATTTAACCTGGAAATAAGGAGAAACTTTCTGACAGTGAAAACCATCAACCAATGGAGCAGCTTTGCCCTCGGAAGTTGTGGGAGCGCCATCACTTGAGACCTTCAAGAAGAGATTGAACTCCCATCTGTCAGAAATGATGTAGGGTCTCCTGCTAGGGTGGGGGGTTGGACTAGATGACCTACAAGGTCCCTTCCAACTGTTAAATCTGCTATTTCATACATTTGCAGGGCTATAAGACAAGAGTCTTTCCCGAGTTGCAAGGACATCAAGAGCAAGTCAAAATAAAATAAAATAAATAAAATAACAAAATAAAATCTAGGCACGTTTGGTCCTCTGCATTAAGGACCATCTCCTGCCTCCACGATGCAGAGGGGACATCGGGTGACAGCAGCGCTACCTACCGGGGGGGGGGGGAATGAAAGAAGCTCTCGGCAATCATCGTTCTGTCCTCTTAAATCCAGAACCTGACTCAACCAAGGCGCTGGACTACCGATCCCATCATTCCCCCCGCCAGAGGGCCAGGACAGCCTCTCCTTCAAACAGATCTTTAGAAGTGCCGCCTGGAGGGGATGGGAGTTGGAATCCCCCACCTCGGGGCAGCCGACGCGGATGGAGCTTACCCGGCTTTGTTGCACCGCTTGCTCCCAAGACAGCCGGAGCATTGCAAAGACTTCGGGAGGAAGAGCAAGCAGCCGGTCTGCCCGTTGAACGAGCCTCCCCGTGCGAGCAAGGTTTACGGAGAAGCCCGGCGCTCGCCTTCCCCTAAATGGCCTGAACGCCCGTCCCGAGGGCTCGCTTGTCCGCCGAGCCCCGGACACGCTCCGCCGAGGCGATGCCAACGGATACAACCCACCCGCCGGTTCTCCACCGATCCCCTAAGCCCAACTCGCCCGGCGCCCACGCAAAGCCTGCTGGGATTGCGCGCCTGAACCCGAATTTCCTC
The DNA here is from genome assembly GCA_033807585.1 of Hydrophis major. Taxonomy (NCBI): domain Eukaryota; kingdom Metazoa; phylum Chordata; class Lepidosauria; order Squamata; family Elapidae; genus Hydrophis; species Hydrophis major. The sequence goes on from CM066329.1 coordinate 58,677,233, forward strand.
CCGTCTTCCTCTCATTGGCTGGCCGCGCCAACCTCGCTCAGTGGCTCTCCCCGAGTTCGGAGGGCGGGGCGAAGGGCGGAGCCTGTGGTCTGCGATTCTGTCGTTTCCGCAGTGAGGTTGTTCCGTGAATGTAAAATCAGGGTGGTTTTTTTTTTTTTAATTTTATTTATTTATTTTATTTTGTCAAGCGATTATTAGGTAACAGATATAAGTATAAACATGGTTATGAATACATGAAATGGATACGAATGAGAAAAAAAAAGAAACAATAGGACAGGGACGGTAGGTACGTTGGTGCGCTTATGCACGTTGTGTTGGGAGAAATTAAGAGAATTTACAAGGGAAACAAAAAAGGATAAACGAAATGCAGGGTTTTTTTTTTTTTACAAGTTAAAAATATTTAATATTTTTATTATAAATGAAAACATTAACAATCAAATTATGAAGGTCTCGAAAAGGAGATCTCAGGTGTAAAACGTTCTCTTCAAATGTGAAACTAAGTATTAAAATAACTAATTCAGAATAAGCAAGAAGAAAGGAAACATTGGAACTAAATATATATAAGTTTGGATTATAAGCAATAGCAAAACCCAATTACATTTTTGCATTAGTTAATATTTGCCTTATTGCATCTGTCCTGAAAAAAAATCCAAATTTAGTTATTTTTATTTTAATTGCTTAAGTTTTATGGAAACTAACAAAAGAGCCAAAGAAACAGGAGGCATCACAATAGGGTTTAGAATCATCTAAATGACTCAAATAGTTACCAGCATTTTCTTTAATTTAAATCAAAGCTAAAGAAACTTAAGAATCTTAATGTTTCCATGTCTTCCCAAGACTCGCTCTGATGCTTCCTGGAAATAACATTGGTTTTCTCCCAAACACACAAATAGATCCCAATTAGAATTAAGGAGAAAAAGAATTTTCTCCCAGAATCAGGAAAATTCAGAAATTCCATCAATTACGTATTTTTACCTATGGGAATTGCAGTTTTATTATACCATCTTCGCTGCCTCAACCTCATGGCAGGGAAGCAAAATTGGACTATTTAGGTTATTGATTGAATAACTATATGGATCAGGCATCGTGACGCTGAGTGACTCACAATTAAAACAGGATTAAAAAACCAAAAATTAAAAATAAAAGCAGCAGTGGAAAAGATTCGCAACCACTCAAATTAGCCGTGACATGGGATCACCTGAATGTATCAATGCCCTTATAGCAAGGGTCTTCAAACTTGGCAAGTTTAAGACTTGTGGACTTCAACTCCCAGAATTCCTGAGCTGACATGACGAAGAATTCTGGGAATTGAAGTCCACAAGTCTTGAAGTCACCTTATAGTAATACAGGTAATCCTTGACTTACAGCAGTTTAGTTACAACAGCACTGAAAAAGGGGTCTTATGCCCGTTTTTCACATTTACAACCGTTTCACATTTACGACCGATCCCTATGGTCACAAGATCAAAGTTCAGATGCTTGGCAACTGGTTCATATTTATGGCAATTGCAATGTCCTGGGGCCATGAATGAATGAACGAATGAATTCTTTATTGACCAAGTGTGATTAGGCACACAAGAAATTTGTCCTGGTGCATATGCGCTCAGTGTACATAAAAGGAAAAAATGCATTCATCAAGAATTATAAAATACAACACTTAATATAGTCATTGTCAACTCAAAACATTCCTATGCCTGTTTTAGTAGTTGTCTTTAAAAAAAAAGGGGGGGGGGAGGGAGGAAATGTGGAAGAACAGTGCAGCAGTTTGAAAGCGAAAGTACATTCCATCTCTTATCTTTAAAAGATTGTAACTAAAATACCAGAGCTTTTGCCTGGAGTATATTTAATTGGAGAATGTGAATGATTGACAGCCAGCCTATGAATGTGCTCACTTGGAGAATCTGGTTTATGAGACACCCGGGGGAGGGATGGGGGGAAACAGGCTCACAGGTGACTGTAAATTATGTATGCCAGAGTTGGCTTCATACAGGGCAGTGCAGGTATGTTGCCTCTAATAAATCATTTGAAGCTTTTTGAAGTTTGGCTCGAGAATCATGATTTAATGAGGGCAATTGCTGGAATCCTGACAGTCATAGGGTACAAATAGGCAATCAAATCATATTAGGAAACCGTCATTTGATCACGTTTTGTGAACGTCTGACAAGCAAAGTCAATGAGGAAGCCAGGTTCACTTAAACAGCCGGGTTACTAACTTAACAACTGCAGTTTAACAACCGTGGCAAGAAAGGTCATAAAATGGGCAAAACTCACTTAACAAATGTCTCACTGAACAACAGACATTTTGGGCACAATTGAGTGGTCAAGGATTTGCTGTAGTGATTTCATAGTACGATAGAAGGTAAGAAACGTACTAGTGATTGTTTCTTCTTCCAAAGTAATTGGGATTTGGGCAATATATGTGTTTAAAAAAATATTAATATACTCTCTCTGGGGGCTCCTTTATAAGAAGCTGTGTTAATACATCAGACAAGTTTAAATAGAAATGATATTGCAACAGGACACACTGAGTGGCTTCCAGCTTTCCCTAATGGCTTTCCCATTGACTTTGCTTATTGGAGCCCATCTGGAAAGGTCACAAATGATGATGATGTGATTGCAAGATGCGGCAACTGTCATATGTTCAAGCCAGTTTCCAAGGCCCCGTTTGTGATTTATGTACTGTGGGGATGCTGCAATGGTTGTGAGTGCGAGAACCAGTCTTCAGTCACTTTTTTTCAGCGCCATGCCTGTAGAAAATGTATCTGCTTTCTTACATTTTATTCTTTCAGAAATGGATTCCATTTTGAGTTTTTGATCATCTCTCTCCTCTTGTCTATTCTTTAGATTAGAACAATGTTAGCTGGCTGGGGAATTCTGGGAGTTGAAGTCCATTTACTTTCAAGCTGCCAAGGTTGAGAAACATTGCATTAGAGCAGGGGTCTTCAAACTTGATGCCCAGAATTCCTCCTCCAGTCATATGAGCTCAGGAATTCTGGGGGTTGAAGTCCACAAGTCTTAAACTTGCCAAGTTTGAAGACCCTTGCATTAGAGGGACTTAGAAATCATTCAGTTGCCATTGTGATGTAGGAAGTTAGCACCCACCCCTCCTAAAAAATTGAAATATCCTGGGAAATATTAAAAAGGCAGATTATTTCCCCTAAAAAGAGTAGAAACTCAGAAGCAGAAACTTACCTCAGAGAGGCAGAAATTCAGCCTCCCCGCTTTTCTAATAGGTCATTAAGGCCTAGGCCAGAGTATTCTACACAATAAAGGCCTCTACCCATCTCACCACCTGGCCTGGGAAGATTGTATCAGCCAAGACTCAGGTGAAGCCTACTGGTCCAGACAAAGCCTACACATTTAAGACCCCCACCCAGGGAGTCTGACAGCCAATGGGATACATTTCTTGCCCAGGAACAGGAAATACTGAGGTGGAGGCCAACAGAGGGTATATAAGGGTCTCTCAGCATCTTGGCCCTCCCTTCTCTTTTCACCTTGAAGCGTCATCCTTTTCACTTTGGAGGTCCAAGCCATGTGGTCCTGTCCACCATTAAACCATCTTTCCAAACAGTCTCCATGTTTCCAGTGTCTTTTTTCCCCATTTGCAACTGAACCCAGAAGGATAATTCTTTCAACAGTGCTTATAGAAAAACAATTTTTGATAAGCTTTTCCCAAGACAGATTCATTCTCTTAAAATCTGATTCTCAACTTTGGATAAAACCAACGCCTACTTTCTTAATACCCACCCTCCCTCCCTCTCCCCTTCCCCATTTTGGAAAGCTAAGGATTAGAGAAATCATCTCTTTCCAGGGAACCTCACGTGACATCCCTTAGCAACCCAAATTCCAACATTCTGCATTTCTTTCCTTTGTTTGCAGGGTTGTACCCCTTTCCCTTTTACCCCCACTGTTGGCAATTTTTTAAAAAAATCCTTCACAGTCTTGTTTTTCTTTTTCTTCTCATTTCCTTTGTCCTCCATTTCAGCTGCACCAGCTGCACCGGCTTTCAAATTTTGCTACTGCTTCAATAATCCTTCAAAGGGACATATTAAAAACTGTCTAGACAAGGAGAGAGCTGGTGGGATGTATCAAAATTGCTAACGTTTCCAGATCTAAGTCTTTTTTTCCATTGCCATTTTGTTTATTTTTTTCTTCTTGGAACCTACGAGGTTAACTTTTTCCACGAGTGTATGGACAACTCAGTTGAATCTTGTCTTCTAATTAATTATGTTCAGATCGATAGAGAGATAGACTTGCAAACCTCTCTCTTTCTAGATAATTTTATTATTATGGTTCAATGCACAGGCAGCCAGATGTTTAGACTGGATTTGTTATTTTTATCCATCTTCCTTTCCAAAGACCTGGGATAGGCAAATGTTGTTTGTTTGATGGTGCTAAAGATTATTATTATCATCAGCTTTTATTTAATAAATTTATATAGCCTCTCAATTTACAAATAGGTGACTCCCAGGTGGCTGAAAACATTTTAAAATCCCTTCTAAAATAAACCCATATATAACACTCCAGAATGGCATTGTTTTCCATTCTTCAACAGCTTCCAATATCTAAGAGGCTGCCACAAGGAAAAGGGGGTTAATCTATTTTCCAAGGACAAGAAGCAATGGATAGAAACTAATCAAGGAGAGAAGCAACCTAGAGTTAAGGAGAAATTTCCAGACAGCATGAACAAATTAGTGGAATAGCTTGCCTTCAGAAATTGTGGATGCCCCATCACAGGAGATTTTTAAGAAGAGATTGGACAGCCATTTGACTGAAATGTATAGGATCTCCTTTTAGAGATGGGTGGACTAGAACTACCAAAGGTCTCTTCCAACTCTGTTGTTCTGTAACTTTAAAAATATTTCAAAGTTGCAAATTCTGATCTGGAAATAAGTATCATTCAACTTACAGAGGCTCCCTTTTGAGATGATCTGTACAGGATTGTATGATGAAACACGAGAATAACAAGAGTTGTTCACTAAATACTTAAAAGTGGCTGGTCCAGGAAGGGAAAACTCTTTGTGTGTCCAATGGGCTTTAAGAAAAAAATCACAATAATGTGGTAGAAATGTTAGCTTTTGTGAATAGAGAATGGCAAAGATAAGCTCCCTTGGCTGACAAAGCCCAATCTTTGATCCTAATTAGTTTGTCATATTGCAAATGATTACTGATGATTTTTGGCAACCTGACAAATTTCACATGGATGTAAGAGTTCTATGAGATATGCTGGTAATAAGCTGTAAGGAGTTTTATAGATTGGACAACTCACTTTAGATTTATTTCATTGATCAAGTTTCTACATCACTCATCTCTAAGGGACTGTGGGCAGTTTACAAATAAGATACAAGACTCTAACAAATGCAGCGGATACCTAGGCAGAGTTTTTTTTAAGTCTTTGGTATGTGTATAGAATAAATGGATCTTTTAAAACTACTTCCTGTATTCATGAAAACCTCACCATAATAGGTAGAGACCCATTAACTACGTCCTTGATTGCCTTATATTACATGTTTTTTCATATTGCATATGAACACACAAACTTCAAGATTTGAACTGGAGGACTAAAAGACTATGAGAGAGAAAGGGCTGTGTGCATTTCTGTGTGTGTTAATTTAAAGAAATAGCATGATATACTCCACTAGGGGTCGTCCTAGGGTCTTTTTTCCCCCCATTTCTGTTATCTTATTAATATATGCCCCTTTCAGTCCTGACATATGCAGAGATGCCAACTTTTGGAAATGAGAATTAGGGAGGATTTTCAAATAACACCAAATTATGTGCGCATAGCGCACATCTCGAGCACAGAGCGCTCGACCCTTACGGCGGGGTCCAGCTCTGGGGTTCTAGATGCTCTTTGGTGCAGTCTGAGCCTCTAAGACAGAACTTTCAAAACTATGAAGTGCTAATGTAATAACTTGTAAATAACAACCGCTTGGAAAAATGGAATGGTCTTTTAAACAGAAGTTTTGCCCTTGAAAAGCACCCCTTGTGATCTTAACATAGACAAATGTTTCCATATGTTTCAGGGGTGTGAGAGCTGGTTTAAAAAAAAGTCTGAAAAAATCTGAAGTGAATAATGTGCGTGAAGTGCATGTGCGCAAAGTGCACATCACGAGCGCGAAGCGCGAAGTCCCTTAGGCCGGGGTCCAGGGCCCTAGGCGGGCCCTGGAAGCTCTGGGGTTCTAGATGCTCTCTGGTGCAACTTAGGCTTATTTTGGAGACTATTTCCATCAATTTCAACTGCTGTTTTTGAGAATAAACACTTTACTTTTTCCATACCTAACCTGAGGCTTGAATCTTTGCATCTGGGACAACCACTGTAAAAAACACTTCTAAATAATCTGCTGCCTGGCAACTGGCATTTGCTGGTAACAGGTTGAAAAAAACACCAGGCAACTCTCAACTTTGCAGTGAAATCCAATTCTATACAGTCATGTATAACAGTTCAAAAAGTGTTTGTGAATTCAAATCTGCAAATTCAATTGTCCATATATAAAACTTCTGAAACAGGCAAAAAATAAAATAGATTAAAAAATAAAGATATTCAATGAGTCCATTCTATCAAATTCAAAATAGCCAAACAATCATGCAGAAATGTAGGCTCCAAACATCCATGAAGATTACAAATAAAAGCCAGGATATATTTTTTAATCTGAATCAGAATTTTTTTAAAAAATGTTTGTTTTACTTTTATGTTAAGTGCTGTCTGGGGCAAACTATTTGTATAGGACCCCATTTTCTCTCTCTCTCTTCTTTCTTTCTTTCTTTAAATTGGGGCTGAGAGAAGGGAAGGGAAGAAAAGATCATTGACAGGGAGAAAGACAGGGAGAAACACCTGGAAGTGTGAGCCCTCGAGTTTCCTTAGGGAAGACCAGACAACAAGGGGAGAGGAGAGGAGGAGGAGGAAGAGGAGAGTTAAAAAAAAAAAAAGAGTGGGAAGCCAACTCACGCGTGCCATCAAAGCCAGGGGGAAGTGGGGCTTTCTCCGCCTGCTGCCGCCAGAGGAGTGCGGGGGGGGGGGGGGAGTGCGGGGAAAGGGGGTTTGTGCCGAGGCTCCGCAAGCGATTACCAGATTTGCAGCTCCGTTTGTTGGTGAAGCTGGAAGTACGCAACGCAGGAGCTTGCGGGGGCCCCGGGCGCCCGTTAATGGGGAAGGAGAGGCCGCTTGGGGTCGCCAGGCTCAGGCAGCCTCCCCCACCCCCTCCCCTAGCAGCGAAGAGCTGCTCCGAGGGCTCCCGCCACGGCGCAGCCAGGCACTTTGTCTCGCTGCCCCCGGAGCAGCTCTTCGCTGCTGGGCTAGGGGGTGGGGGAGGCTGGCTGAGCCTGGCAGTTTCTTTGCGAAGCTGGAAGCGCGCAACACAGGAGCTCGCGGGGGCCCCGGGCGCCCGTTAATGGGGAAGGAGAGGCCGCTTGGGGTCGCCAGGCTCAGGCAGCCTCCCCCACCCCCTCCCCTAGCAGCGAAGAGCTGCTTCGGGGGCTCCCGCCACGGCGCAGCCAGGCACTTTGTCTCGCTGCCCCCAGAGCAGCTCTTCGCTGCTGGGCTAGGGGGTGAGGGAGGCTGCCTGAGCCTGGCAGTTTCTTTGCGAAGCTGGAAGCGCGCAACACAGGAGCTCGCGGGGCCCCCGGGCGCCCGTTAATGGGGAAGGAGAGGCCGCTTGGGGTCGCCAGGCTCAGGCAGCCTCCCCCACCCCCTCCCCTAGCAGCGAAGAGCTGCTTCGGGGGCTCCCGCCACGGCGCAGCCAGGCACTTTGTCTCGCTGCCCCCGGAGCAGCTCTTCGCTGCTGGGCTAGGGGGTGGGGGAGGCTGCCTGAGCCTGGCAGTTTCTTTGCGAAGCTGGAAGCGCACAACACAGGAGCTCGCGGGGGCCCCAGGTGCCCGTTAATGGGGAAGAAGAGGCCGCTTGGGGTCGCCTGTGTGTACCTCAGTGGGTAGACAGCCGCGGCGGCGATGCTGCCATGGAGGCGCGATCAGTTGCAGCCACGCCAGCGCAGGCCAGGCATGGTGCCATAGCGGCTGACTCGAGTATAAGCCGAGGGTGGTTTTTTCAGCACAAAAAATGGGCTGAAAAACTCGGCTTATACTCGAGTATATACGGTATGCCTGAGCTGAGAAAAAAAACGCCGGGGTAGCGGTTCTCCCTCTGGGGAAAGAAAATGGTCGGCCGAAGGGGGAGGAAGAGTCGCAGAGGAGGAGGAGGAGGAGGAGATACCGGGGCCGGGGGAGGGAAGCGACCCGGCCGCCACTCACCGAAATCCAGGAACTGCTTCATGGAAAGCGGGGACGGGGAGAAGTGGCAGTAGAAATCCACCTGCTGAGGGATTGTGTTCAGCGGGGAGACGCTCCTTAGCAGCGCCCGTAGCAATCTCATGTGACTGTGTTCACATTGAAACACTACGTCAGCTAGCTCACACACCGCATGCGCATACAGCCGGAGCCGCCAGGCTAATTTTGCTGCTCGTAATTTCGGGAGGATAGGGAAAATTATCGTAAGGCGGGAGTTGGGGTGAATTTTCGGGAGCTTCCCGATGAAATCGGGAGTGTTGGCATCTCTGCATATGACATAATGTTGAGTTACAGTAACCTTCTAGTTTCTGCTTTCGCCACTCTTCCTTCCAGTTCAGAATGACTAGCCTCATCTCAATGTTGCCTCTCGCTGTATGTAGTTGCACCCTAAGCAAAGGAAGACAGCTGTTTAAAAGTAAATAGACCAGCACTTCATAAATTTATCTACGCTTTGTCCTTTTTTCCGTAGAATATGGATAGGAAATCTACACTTCCAAGGATATTGGTGAACTACAACTCAGAGCATCTGTTTCATCATATGGAGGTTGCCCAATTGCCTTGGAAGTTCTGAGTAGGATTAAGTAGCTGTCATGGTCTTCTGAGCACCGAAATCAACTCAGATTTCACTCCCCAGCTGGCCCTGTATTGTGACTCAATATTAAAACAGCTGTTTTTGGTTGACTTGTTCAAACTCTGACCCAAAGTACCACATGGCCCTTTACAGCTTCTGTTAGTCACTGAAATCCTCCAGGTGGGATCTGAGAGAAGAGTAAAAGAATGGGAGACCCTTCCGCCGTAGAACAGGTGTGCACATTTCCAGTATATTGCCATCATCCACTAAATTTGCTCTCTTTTCTTGTAGAAAGAGGATGGGTGTGGAAAAGCAACCCATTGCATCTAATTGTACTGTGGTATTTTGAGATTGAACCAAATCGCCTTCTTTCTTTCGGAATGGACCAGGGAGCTCTTATGAGGTGGCAAAAGATGACTATAACATCAGGACGAGGGGCGGAAGATTTCCTTTTCCTTCTCAGAACGAAATAAGGATTTGGATAGTCTTTCCAGCTTACGAAATCTAAGTCTAATTTAGCTTGCAGGATTGCTGAGAAAGATAAATGGAGGAGGAATCGGAAATGTTATCCTAAAGTCTTCAGAAGTAAAAAATTTAAATACTTGGCTTAGGTTAGATTTGTTGAAATCAATGAAATAGTCATAAGTGCTTTGAGAGTGATTAAATATGATTTCACTTGGAATACTCCTAAGTTGGGTTCCTCAACTGTAAGCATTAAAACTAGGACCAGTCAGTAGGGCTGACTGACCTGCTTAAGAATATATAATTATCCTATGGAATTCATGATAGATATTAGATTACGTGGTTGTTAAAAATATTATAAGTAGTCCACTATTTGCTTAGTGACAGTTTGAAGTGACAACAATGTGAAACAACTATCACAACATCCCTGTTATGTGATCAAAATTTGGGCTTTTGGCAACTGGCACATATTTTAGACTTTAGACTACAAAGGGCCTTAGTTACCCACCGCTCAGTTAGAGTGTTCTATGATTTTTTTATTGATTTATATCCCACCTTTATTATTTTTACAAATAAGGCAGTGAACACCTTCCTGATCCTATTTTCCCCACAATAATCACTCCGTGGCATGGATTGGGCTGTGTGTGTGAGAGAGACACTTACCCCAAATCACCCCATTTAGCTTTCATGGTTAAGATGGGACTTGAACTCATAGTCTTCTTCTTTGATGCCTTAACCGCAAGACCAGGGGTGTCAAACTCGTGGCCCATGGGCCAGATGCGTCACGTGCTGGTTTCACCCCTGCCCAGTTTAGTGAAGAGGAAAAAAGCCCTGATATGTCATGTGATGCTGCCATGATGACACGAGTTTGACACCCCTGTGCTAGACCAAACTGGCTCTCATTACGTGACAACATTTGGGTTAGTCAGAAGGCACTATGTGATGGGAACACCATCGCTTAAGACTTTCAAGAAGAGATTGGACTCCCATCTGTCAGAAATGGTGTAGGGTCCCCCACTTGGGCAGAAGGTTGGACTAGATGACCTACAAGGTCCCTTCCAACTCTGATTATTATCTGGCACATCCATGCAGCTTGCCTCCATCTGGTCATCTGATTTCAGTTATTTCTGCCTGCTATCATTGTTCTTATTGTTATTTTCTGTAGGCTGCTGGAGTTCTTCAAAATATTCTGAATATAGATTCCATTTCCCTGGTTTGACGGCCAAAACAGTTCATTTCACAAGCAAAGTGTTCAGCTTAAGGTATGTACTATTTTATGAGTGCACAGGAATTTGGCTGGATGCCCCTGGAAACAGATTACTAGTCAAGATAGACCTTGATTTGATCTACTTGGGCAGTTTTTATGCGTAATTGCTGTAACTGAGAACATGTTGTCACATGTTTCCTAGTTAAAACGTTTTGCTTTGGTCTTAATTTCCTGAAAGAGAGGATTCATTCTGTCCAGATTCCCAGCAATGATATGGGTTAAGCGATGTGTTGTCATCCCCCTTCCTTTTCTTCGTGTTATATTTTAAATTTCCGTAATGGGAAGCCCACGGCCTGCCCATTCACGATTGCCATAAAACCAGTTATTATTTTAATTATGACCAATGATAAACAATTTCAATTTATTCCTCGTGTTTGCATTTTATGTTCAATCAGATAGAAACAAGAGAGACAAATAACTCTGTTTTTACCACACAAGCACAAATATTCTCAAATATTTTTCAATGTTGTTTGTACAAAATGCTAAGCCATCAATTATGTAATCATGCTTTATAGTATTCATTAAAGGCCATTGTTTGACTGGGTCTGTAGAGTACATTAAGTCATAAGCTATGATTATCAAATTACAGTGGATAGGTTCATACAAGTTGCTAAACCAAAATCAAACAAACTGCTACCCAGAGCCATTTTCAGAGTTCATTTTTCAAAGTGAGATGGGTGGCATCGTAGTATGAATGAATGAATGAATCAATCAATCAATCAATCAACCAACCAACTAATCAATCAATCAATAATCAATGTTTCATGTGATGTGTGAACTCAATCTCTGAGTCGATTCAATAAGCCATCTAATGCTTCTTTCTTTCTTCTCTCTCTCTCTCTCTCTCTCTCTCTCTCTCTCTCTCTCTCTCTCTCTCTCTCTCTTTCTTTCTTTCTTTCTTTCTTTCTTTCTTTCTTTCTTTCACCTCTGTGAACATAGCCATTATAGGTTAGTCTGTAAACTCTGGTTAAGCAAAGCATAACCTTTGCTCTATGAATCTATGAATCTAGACGTTATCTAGCATGGACAGGTATTAATATTTTCCCTAGATATCATCCATATCACATGTAATATGTGCTTTCTGTCCTGCCTCCAGTTGTGTCTTCACAGCAACTCTTGTGGGACTGAAAAAGAATAATCAGAGATTTTATTCCTGTAAATAAACTTTTTAGTATTTTATTAACATTCCCTGGCGCATGAAACCATTAAGTACATGGTGGTCCTACCAGCTCAAAAGGGTGGCGTTGTAGTTTGCCATCTCTGGAAGGCCCCTGTTGGCAAGGTTGTTGTAGTTCACTTGATTCCAGGACCTCCAGATAGCAAACACTGCGGGAGTGCTTTTATAATCAGCATTTGTGCATTTTTCCTGCAAAGCTTTTGGCCTTTGGTAAACCATTAACCTGTTTTCTTCTTGGAACCCTGCCATGACTTTGGGTTGCTGGAGAGAATTTTTCTCCTACTTCCTGTTGTGCTGGAGTGAGTTTAACCACTGGTGGGCTGTTAACTTCCTTTCTCTAGCCAGTTGACTTCTTAAACTAACCAGGGGCAGGTCTGATTGATAATGGATGGGAGAATGATAGATGAGAGTGGGAAATAGTTAATCGGCCAGCAAACTGTCTTTTATATGGGGAGGGGGGGGAGAGACAGAGAGAGACAGAGAGAGAGAGAGAGAGAGAGAGAATGAGGGAGGGAGGGATGGAAGGAGGGAGAAAGGAAGAAAAAGGAAGAGAAGGAAGAAACGAACAAGGAAGAATAAAGAAAGGAAGGAAGGAAGGAAGGATATGTTCCAGAGAGTAGCTTTATGTGCTTGTGACAAAATTCAGGATTTGTCTGGCTAAGATGAGAGTATTTCCATTGTTAAATAGGTCATAGGAAACGGAACGAGAAAAAAGGCTCTTTTATGTTTAAAGAATGAGTCATATTGTGCTTAGATTTAAATATGTACCAAATACAAACAATAACAATGGTAATTTCTTCAATATAATAAGCAGGCATGGTACTTCAAGTGGCCTTTTTGGAGTATTTTAATCATAATTACAGTCTATTTATAGATTTCTCCCCCCTTTCTCCTATCTGGTTCTTTGCTCCCCCCCCCCCCATAGGATGTCTTTGAAGTTAGCCAGCTTTGATTTATTTAGAAGCTTTTTAGTCAAAATTGTGGCATTGGTCAATAAAGCAATGTAGAACATCAGATGATTCAGAACTATAAATCTATACAGGAAAGCATTTAATGCACACACAAATATGTATTGATCCGCTGATGAGGCGGTCTTGCTACATCAATCCCACAGGGATGAAGCAAAGCACAATTCTGTGAACAATTGTGGTCAACAATCCCCATTCAAACTGGAATGAAAGATGCAAGTACTGAAACAAAGAACAATAAACAGCCAGAACACATATACCATATCGTAAACATTTCATTTAGGAAATATATACTCCATCAACCAAGCCATGTCCTCCAAATGGTTAAAATTTAGTGGGTGTGAGTGTGTCGGTATATTGAAGTAAGTCTTTTTTTTAATCTTAGACAGGGTAGAACAGTGTTTCTCAACCTTGGCCATTTTAAGATGGGTGGACTTCAACTCCCAGCATTCCCCAGCCTACTGGCCTAGGAATTGTGGGAGTTGAAGTCCATCCATCTTAAAGCGGGCAAGGTTGAGAAATACTGGATTAGAGACTGAACAACCCCAAATTATTCACAGAGCTACCATGGGTAAGTAGTAGGCTTCATTTTTGGTCCTTCACCCCCTCCTAAACCAATACCTTCAGCACTACCACACCTTGGCTCTTGTGCTGAGGTAGATGGACTGGCCCAAGATTTTCATAGCTGAGGGGGGGAATTAAAACCATTGTTAATTCAGCACTTTAAATACATCACACAATTATCGCCTCTCTGAGGCACGTGGATCATCTTGGCTCTATGTTTAGGTGACTCATTTTTATTGTGGTGTAGGAAGTTATCACCCACCCCTCTCCTAGAAAAAATGAAATATCCTAGGAAATATTAAAAAGGGAGATTATTTCCCCTAAAAAAGAGTAGAAAGTAAGAGGCAGAAACTCACCTCAGAAGCAGAAGCTCACCCCCACCTTTGTTATAATGGGTGGGCCATTAAGGCCTGGGCCAGAATATTTTACATAACGAAGATCTCCAGCTGGAACTATAGGAATTGCCTAAAGCCTTTTCATTACATCATCATCCAGCAAGGCTCAATCAAACCTGGGGCTCAGGACAGCCTACAGAGTTGCCCCTGCATGGCCCCATGGGAGTCTGACAACCAGTCAGAATACAAGCTCCAATTCAAATCCCAACAGAGGGTATAAAACCCAGGCACTCTCAGCATATCAGCCCTTCCTTCTTTTCCTTCATCTTGAAGCATGTGATCGTCCTTCTTTTCACTTTGGAGCTCCAAGCCATGTGGTCCTCTCCACCATTAAATCATCTTTCCAAACAGCCTCCCTGTTTCCAGTGTCTTTTTCTCCACTTGGTACTGAACCCAGAAGGATAATTCTTCCATTTCCAGCAATTTGGATTCATGTTAGGAGACATTTTCACCATTCTCAAAGGTGAGAGATGCCATCTATAAAAACATTTTATAGGCATTTTCTTTATATGCTGTTGATCTTGTAATTTTATTATTCTTTGTCCAAACCTTTTCCCATTCTAATAATGTAATGCTATGTCCTATGTTTCTGCTCCAAGCTATCATGTTGCCACATTTTTTCATATGTGGTGGTCCTGGACTGAAGCCCAAAGATACTGGCATAGAATAAAAAAGTAGTTAGAGGAAATAACGGCGGACCAAATTGAATTAAAACCAGAACTCTTCCTATTGGGGATATTTAATAGACAAATTCCTAAAAATGTCAAATATATAATACTGCACATTCTTACTGCAGCCAGAATAACTTTTGCACAATGTTGGAAACAAGCAGATATTTCAATAGAGGAAATGGTCATTCAGAAAATAACAGCCTGTGCAGAGATGGACAAATTAACCTTAACACTTAAGGAAAAAGAAACATCAGAATATTATAGAAGCTGGGAATGCTGGTATGACTGGATAGAACAAAAATAGAAAATATATTAGTAAATAACATAAAATGTAAATCATAATTATATATTTGCAATAAGATGTATTTGTAAATGTATCACCAATATTGACAACAAACAAGGAACCATAAACTCAATAGTAGAATTGTTAGTTTTTTAATCATTTTCTTTTTTCTATTTCTTTTCTTTCTTCTTCTGTGTGTTGTGTTTGTTTGATATTTTGGTTTTGTAATCAATAAAGTTTGTTTAAAAAAAAAAAGAAGGATAATTCTTCCAACAATGGCATAGTCATCATTAACCACGAAATCCTTTCAGGAGATCGGCTAAGCCCACCTTCGGCTTCATAGCAAAGAGGCTTTTCTGTCTCACCTAAGGCACTATGATTGACAGCTAGCTTCGATGGAAAACCCTGAGGGATGTGCAGAGAACAGCAAATACTAACAAATCCGTTGCCTTGTTTTGGTGCAACAAGATAGCAGGACTCTCCCTTTGCAAATTATGAATATTTCACAATGGAAGAAGTGATCTGTCTTGAGAAACATTACACTGGACTGTACAGGTAGTCTTCAACTTACGACCACAACTGGGACCAGAATTTCTATTGCAAAGCAAGATGGTTGTTAAGTGAGTAGCACCCGTTTGTATCAGCTTTTTTTTTTAAAAAAAAAAAAAACTCTGGTTCTTAAGGCAATCACCACAGTTGTTAAGTGAATCATGTAGTCATTAAATGAATCCAACCTCCCCTACTGACTCTGCTTGTTGGAAGCCAGCTGGGATGATTGCCTGTGGCCATTACAAGACGCTGGGACACCGCAACTGTCATAAATACATGCCAGCTGCCAAGCACTACATGCCAGTTACCAAGCACCTGAATTTTGATCACCTGATTGTGGAGATGCTGCAGTGGTCGTAAATGGAAGATTGGTTATAAGTCACTTTTTTCAGCACCATTGTAACTTCAAATGGTGGCTAAACAAATGGTTTTAAGTTGAGGACTATCCGTATTCTTCTGATGGTTCCTGTTTTTCTCTTGGGTGAAACCTCATTCTCTTTCCACATGTCTTCCAGAACAAATTTCCATAAAGGCATAAATATAGTTTCGGATTCAGTTTCCAAGTTTGCTTAAGAGAGCTCACAGTGCCAGCCCACCTGGATTTTTCTGGCTGTTGATGTCATTGTTTTAGACCTGTTGCCAAGAAAACAAAGCAAGCATGCTTTTTTTTTTTTTAAGATGATCATTTTTAATTGGAAAAGTCTTATGGCTTATTGCCTGCAGGAAATAAAAAAAAAAAAGGGTGATATAATTAGAGAGTAAATGTGCAGTGACAGAAACCCCCATAAAAAAAAATGAAAATAGTTTTTCTCATCCACCACAATGGAGCAACAGTTCCCATAATCTTCTATAATATGTAAGTAAGACCACAGTTGGGAGTACTGTATCCAATTTTGGTCACCACAACATAAAAAAAGATGTTGAGATTCTGGAAAAAGTGCAGTGAAGAGCAACAAAGAGGATTAGGGGCAGTGGTGAGATTCAGCCGGTTCGCACCACTTCTGGAGAACCAGTTGTTAACTTTTGGAGCAGTTTAGTGAACTGGTTGTTGGAAGAAATCATTAGGGCAGAGAACTGGTTGTTGAATTATTTGAATCCCACCACTGATTGGGGGGCTGGAGGCTAAAACATGAGGAATGCTTGCAGGAATATGTCTGTTGAAAAAAAGGACTGGAGGGATATGGTAGCACTGTTCTAATATTTGAGGGACTGCCATAAAGAAAAGCGGTCAACCAACCAACTAATCAAGGAGAGAAACAATTTAGAACTAAGGAGAAATTTCCTGACGGTTAGAGCAATTAATCAGTGGAACAACTTGCCTCCAGAAGTTGTAAATACTCCAACACTGGAAATTTCTAAGAACTGATTGGACAACCATTTGTTTCAAGTGGTATAGATCAGGGGTCGCCAACCTTTTGGACCTCAGGGACCACTAAACTCATAATTTTAAATCCCAGGGACCACTAACTGGTTCTGTGGGTGTGGCCTAATTTGTGGGTGTGGCTTGGTCATGTGATTGGCTGGGCATGGCTTGGATGTAAATATTATAAATATTTTTATAAATTTTGATTTTTTTATTAAAAAAGAGCAACTTTTACCCAAAATCAGGTAAAGCAGGCAGGCAGATTGAGTTGCTCACAGAATCATTCAGTGATCTATCTATCTGCCATCGGCTAGCTCAGTCTCTTAAATTTGCTTGCTGTGAGTCTGCACTGAATTTGCTTGCAAGCAAACCTTCAGTCCTAAGGGAGGTTTGGTTGTGCTGAGCCGAAGATCTAAAGACTAGCTAGAAAGCAACCATTTCCTGCTTCCTAGCTAATCTAAATCTCCCAGCACAGCAGAACAGATGATGGTCGGAAAAAGGAAAAATAGCAATTTAGAAGGCAAATTAGCCGGGAAAGCAGTGATGGGTGGAGAGGGTTCCCCCAGGCCATGTGGGCAGTGCAGCCTTGTGTTTCTGTGGCCCACCACAATTTTCTCACGGCCCACTAGTGGGCTGCAGACCACTGGTTGGCGACTGCTGGTGTAGAATCTCCTGCCTGAGCAGAGGGTTGGAATAGAAGACCTCCAAGGTCCCTTCCAACTCTTGTTATTCTATTCTATTCTATTCTATTCTATTCTATTCTATTCTATTCTATTCTATTCTATTCTATTCTATTCTGCTCTGCTCTCCTCTCCTCTCCTCTCCTATTCCTATTCAATATTCTATTCTATTCCTATTCAATTATTCTATTCTGTTCTACTCTACTCTACTCTACTCTACTCTACTCTACTCTGCTCTGCTCTGCTCTGCTCTACTCTACTCTACTCTACACTATTTTTCAAAGCACCAGAAGGCAAGACAAAAAACCATGAATGGAAACTAAACAAGAATAGAAGCAACCTAAAACTAAAGAGCAACTAACCAGTGGAACAGCATGCCTTCAGAAGTTGTAGGTCTCCCATCACTGGAGGCTTTTAAGAAAAGACTTGACAGCCACTTGTCTTGGATGGTATAGGATCTCACCTCTGATTGTATTAAATACTTTGCCCTAATCCCTGGCTCTTACCATTAGACTTGATAAGCTGTATTAAATTTCTATAAAAAAAAATATATAAAAAAGCAAGAAAAAAAGAACAGTTTAAAAAATTGGGGAAAGGAAGATGCAAAGGAATAAAGAAAAATAGAAAAACAATTTTCTTCAGTGCAGTCCCTAATACAAAATAGATTAAGCTTTCGGTCTTAAATTCTACATTAGGCAGTATTTCTGTAATCATAATTCTACTGGCCACAGTCTGATCGTCTTTTTCTCCCTCCTTGTTTCCATGGTCTACTTGAAAGAGCAATCCCAGTGAATAATGTCCCTTGATTTTCCATCCATCACAATTGATCATTAAGGCCAAGCTATAAAACAAGAGAACAGATGGCTTTCAACAGCTGGGATATTTTCTTCCACCCTCCATGATTGTACTGTTTCCCCAGCAATGCAGGAATAAGGCTGTGCCCTTCTTTTTCCTATCCGAGTGAAATCCCTGAGGTAATTTCTTATGCTGTTGTCAAAATGCTGTTGGGTCCCATTTTGTCATTCAGAAAAAGAAATTATTCTGAATGACAAAATGGGACCCAATAGCATTTTTTCTGCAGGAGTTCCTTTCCTAGAAATGCATCAGAAGGGGGCTTTCATCTCCCTTCCAACAGTATCCTTGCAGGTATATATTTTTCAGCCTGTTTAAATACAGGTAGAACACAACTTACCACCACAATTGAGCTCAACGTTGCCGTAGCTGAGCAACACAGTGAGTTTTGCACCATTTTACGACCTTTCTTGCCACAGCTGTTAAGTGAATCACTGTAGTCGTTTAAGTAAATTACATGGTTGTTAAGTGAATCTGGCTTCCCCCTTGACTTTGCTTGTCAGGAGGTTGCAAGGGGTGATCACATGACCCCTGGACACTGCAACTGTCATAAGTACATGCCAGTTGCTAAGCGTCTGAATTTTGATCACACAACCACGGGGATGCTGCTAGGGTCATAAGTGTGAAAAAAAATGGACCCCAGTCATTTCCCCCAGTGCCTTTGTTTGAATAGTCACTAAGTGAACAGTTGTAAGTTGAGGACTATCTTTAGATGTCCTGAAAAACCTACATTAGGAGAATAGGGTATGTGGGTAGGTGTTTGCTGCTGACACAGCCCTCTCAGTTTTGTGAAACAGTCTATTACAGGTAATTCTCAAAATGTCCCCCACAGTTTGGATCAGAATTATTGTTGCTAAGCAGTGCTTCAGTGAAGCATACCCGATTTTATGAACTTTTTTTGCCACAGTTATTAAACAAATTGTTGGAAATGGTATAGGTTTCGGGGGGTTGGACTAGAAGATCTCCAAGGTCCCTTCCAACTCTGTTATTCTAAAAGTTGGGAGACAGGAGATATGTCTCTAAACCAGTGTTTCTCAACTATATAAATCTAAGTGCTATTGCTAATCGTCTGCTGTTCTAGCAGATTTGAGTTTTCATCTCTCTTATCTTCCGTACTCTGATATCAGATGGTAGATAAACCCCTTCCATCATGAGAATCTGCCTCCTTATTCAATTATGGGTTGATTAGAATTTGTTCCTTGCTTATTTCTTTTTGATCTTGCCTCAGATTTCTTTTGATTGATTGGTTTTCATTTCTCTTTCTTTGTCGCTGCCTGTGATAAAAATCACAAAAAAATCTCGGAGGGCCACCTTTATCTCAAGAAGAAAAGAAGGGCAGCGTCAAAGGAATGGATGGTTCCTCCAACCATTTCACCCTGTCTGTTTATAACTCCCTCTTCCCGCAATTACACATTAAACCTGCTTTTTTTTTTAGCCACACAAAGGAACCAAAGATTTTAGACGCCGTCTTGTTGCATATTCCCCCTCTGAGGACCCAAACTGCCCCAAGAGAGCATTTCTCTTCCATGTTTTATGGAGTGACATGAATGAGATTTTAAACAAAGTTTATGGCTTCCAAGATCAACCAGTGAGGATATGGCAATAGCACTAGCACTTAGACTTATATATTGCTTCACAATGCTTTGCAGCCCTCTCTAAGCAGAGTTAGCATATTGCCCTCAACAGTCTGAGCCTTCATTTTACCAACCTGGGAAGAATGGAAGGCTGACTCAACCTTGAGCCGGTGAGAATCGAACTGCTGGCAGCTGGCAGTCAGCAGAAGTAGCCTGCAGTACTATACTCTAACCACTGTGCCACAACAGTTCTATAAAGCAAAATAGATACCTAAAGCAGTGCTTCCCATCCTTAGCATCTTTGTGAGGTGTGGACTTCAACTCCCAGAATTCCCCAGCCGACTTTGCTTGCTGAGGAATTCTGGGAGTTGAAGTCCACACCTCATAAAGACGCTAAGGATAAGAAACACCACTTTAGATTCCTATTTTGCTTTGAATCTTTCCATCACTCCTGCTCCCACCACACTCCTCTCCGATCTAAGATACTTTTGAATCATTCTGACTCCAATTACAGAAATTCTAGTCTGTTATTGGTATTACTAATTGAGATTTCTAATCCTAACATATTTGCAGGATTGCTGAGATGCTGTGAGCAACCAGGACTACTGGATCACGAAACAGCTCCTGGCTTATAGCAACAAGGGATATTTTTCAGGGTTATTTTTCTCCCAAGCCACCCAGGATGTTGGGTGATGTATGGTTAGTGACTGGACTGGTGACTGCGGTGTTATCTTTCCCCTCAGGAATTCAGTAGGCCTTGCTGCTGGGATGACATTTACGTCTCAGTGGCTGACCTCGGAAGCCAGGACATTGTTTAAAATCTCATTAATGTCACTCCATAATGTAGGGAAGAGAAATACTCTCTTGGGCCAGGTTGGGTCTGTGGAGGGGGCGTGTGAAATCTTTGATTCTTTTGTGCGGCTAAAAGAAAAAAAAGCAGCTTTCATTTGTAACTGTGGGAAGAGGGAGTTCTAAAGAGATAGGGTAAAATGAGTGGAAGAAGCCATCCATTTGTTGTGGTTTGCCGGCAGCAGGTGCGGACAGTTGAGGTCTCAGAGAGCGAGGACTCAGATGAGGGGCCTATGTGTGATGCAGGGATGGGGCCAGGACCATCAGGGAGTGGAATGCTGCCTTCAGAGATTGTGGAAGCTAGCAGCAGTGATGAAGAGGACCCCGAGGAGCCTGTGCCCAGTGCATGTGCACGCAGGGCTGCTCATAAGAAACAGCAGCTGCAGCAGCACGGGCAACTTGGGAGTAAGGCTGCAAGGTGATGGCCCCTCCCTTAAGAGATAAAAGCCAGCTGAGAAACTGGAGTTCTTTGCAGGAAGCAAAGAAGTTTTTGCACTCAAGCCTTGTGGAAGTTCAGGATATCTTGGCTGGTGTTTGGAGACTCTTTGTGTTTGAAATATTTCTTAGCAACTTTATCTTGGCAGCCTTGCACAATCTTGGCAAGGCTCGTTCTTATCAGAGACAATTAGTTTTAATAGCCTTTTAACCGTGAAGGAACAGAATTCGTACAGAATCATTAAAAGGTTTTGTTGTTACCTCTGTTCCATGTTTGTTTCCTTGGTACAAGGTTTGGGTCAGAACACCATTCCTTTGATGCTGCCCTTTTTTCTTCTTGAGATAAAGATGGCCCTCTTAGATTTTTCGTGATTCTTATCAGGGGCAGTGATAAGAAAGATAAAGGAAAATCAATTGATCAAAAGAAATCCGAGGCAAAATTGAAAAGAAGTAAGTAGAGACAAATTCTAATCGACCCATAATTGAAGCTGGCATAAGGAGAAAGATTCTCATGACGGAAGGGGTTTATCTGAGATCAGGGTATGGAAGATATGAGAGCTTCTTATGGCCCTTACAGGTGAAAACTCAAATCTGCTATAGTAGCAGAGGAAAAGCAAAAGGAACAGCCCTTAGACTTATATATCGCTTCCCAGTGCATTACAGCCCTCTCTAAGCGGTTTACAGAGTCAGCATGTTGCCCGCAACAATAAATAAAGATGGTAGAGGAACCCCAACAGGGAGAAAGGAAAATATCAACTCTTTCCGGACTGGTTACTCGAGTCCAGGAATAGCAATAGCATTTAGACTTATATACCACTTCATAGTGCTTGCAGCACTCTCTACGACTACTTCATGGGTGTCAAACTCGATTGTGTCACGTGATGTAGCAGGACCTTTTTTGCTTTTGTGGAGCCGGGGTAGGCGTGGCCTGTGCATGACGCATCTGGCCCATGGGCTGCCAATTTGACAGGCCTGCTTTATTTACATGGTTTACAGAGTCAATATATTGTCCCTAACAATCTGGGCCCTCATTTTACTGGCCTTGGAAGGATGGAAGTCTGAGACAACCTTGAGCCAGTCAGGGTTGAACTCCAGGCTGTGGGCAGAGTTTGCCTGCAATACTGCATTCTAACCACTGCACCACCAAGGCTCTTGAGTCCAGGAAACAGAATAGAGAATGCAGAATCCAGAATAATGGAGTTGGAAGGTACCTTGAAGGTGTAGTCCAACTCGCTACTCAAGCAGGAAACCCTATATTATTTCAGACAAATTGTTGTCCAATCTTTTCTTGAAAACCTCCAGTGATGGAACAGCCATAACTTTTGAAGGCAAATTGTTCCGCTGATTAATTGTTCTAACTATTGGGAAATTTCTCCTCAGTTCTAGGTTGGTTCTCTCCTGGATTAATTTCCATCCATTACTTCTTGTCCAACCCCTTCCGGTCTTGCCTCTTCTTTAGAGACATTTCCAACTTCCTCTCTTTTCAGAAACCATAGTTTTTTTCAGTGGACGTTGACCAGGGGTGGGATTAAAAATTTTTTAACGACTGGTTCTGTGGGCGTGGCTTAGGTGGTGGCCATGGCTTGGTGGTCATGTTATTGGCTGGGTGTGGCCAACTCAATATCACATCTCCGTGCCTGGCCTCTCATGACTGTGGGGATGCTGCAACAGTCATAAGTGTGAAAAATGGTCATAAGTCACTTTGGGCCATTGTAACTTTGAATGGTCACTCCACACAAGCAAAGTACCAGCAAAAGAGGGGGAAAAAACTCCAGAGATATTCCTGAGACAGGAAGTCTAGTCCTGTCAAGAATGTAATAAAGGTTAACGGAGAGGCAATTTCTGTAAGCAACACCAGAATGTTTCCTTCCTGCCTTCCTTACAGGATTAGGAGTAATTTCTTCTAACAATCGGTTCTCTGAACTGCTTAGAATGTTAACAACTGGTTCTAGTGAATAGGTGTGAACCTGTAGAATCCCATCCCTGACCTTGACTCAGAAAATTAATTTCATTTCTTGAAAGATTATTTTCTTCTGAGTTTTTCTTATTCACAAAGTAACATGGCCCACTCATTATTCTGGGACTCAAAACCTATCCAGATCACACCTCTCAGAAATGCATGGATGTCATCCCTTCAAGGGAGAGCAGACTAGGAAACTATAACCACATAAACCAATATCACTTTTATTAGGTAGATTCAATTGTGTTTTTCATCCTTGGCCACTTCCCAGCATGGGAAAACATGGGAAATGAATTAATAAATGTGATTATCCATGGCTTGTGGAAAATGATTGATTGATTATGTGCTATCCAGTATGTGGTGACTCTTGGCAACTACAGTTTCTCCATGATGCTCTGCTTCTGACCTGCTCCTTTAGATAACAGATAATCAGAGTTGGAAGGGACCTTGAAGGTCATCTAGTCCAACCCCCTGCCCAAGCGGGAGACCCTATACCATTTCTGACAAATGGCCTTCCAGCAGTGCCCCATCACCACTGTAATTGACTCCATAATTGACTGTAATTGACTCCATCCCCCTTAAGCACAGTTAGGTGGCTTTATAATAAGACTGAGTTTTAAACAAACCAAAATTGTAGGGTTGGCTTGCATGCCAAACCAAACAAATCAGTTTATGGCTTAATATGGTTACAGGTAGTCCTCGACTTGCAACAGTTTGTTTAGTGATCTTTTCCACACTTAGGACCATTGCATTATCCCATTCTTCAGATGCTTGGCACCTGGCATGTATTTATGGCAGTTGCAGCATGATCACCTTTCATGACCTTCTGACAAGCAGAGTTAACGGGGGAAGGCAATCCACTTAACAACCATGTTACTAACTTAACTTTAAAGTCATAAAATGAGGCAAAACTTGCTTAACAGCTGTCTCATTTAGCTAAATTTTGGTCTCAGTTGTGGTCATAAGTTGAGGACTACCTGCATGGATCTCATTCTTCCCAGTGTCAAATCTTCTCAGTTCCTTCTCCACCAATCTCACCCACCATTTCTCTGCCAGTCAAGCTCATTGCCTCTTTTAAATCACAGCTCAGGATGAAAGTGCTTGTCAAAGCAGAGTGGAAGGGCGGAAACCTCTGCAAAGGCATTTAGCACTTCCCACTCACATTCCACTTTTCCCCAAAAGTCATGTGCTCCCTTAATACACACATACACAAATCCTTTTTACATGATTTAAAAGGCACAGGTGGCACCAGGAGTCTTGGTAGCGGGAAGGGAATTGCACCCTTTCACATGTCCTTCGACCCCGTACCGATGCCAAAGAACACTTTTCAAAGGCAAATTGTAGCTGAGCTTTTTATGGCTTTCAAACCGATGACAAAAAGGTAAAAAAGAGAGTATCGTGATGAAAAAAAAATGCATGCATTGTCCCTGAAAAGAAAACCCATAGAAAATGTTTTTTAAAGTAAAAAATATACAACAAAGGAAACATTAAAAAGGACAGGTAGTCCTCGACTTATGACCATAACCGAGCCCAAAATTTCATTTGTTAAGTGAGGTGTTTGTTAAATGAGTTTTGCCCCATTTTACGACTTTTCTTGCCGTAGTTAAGCGAATCACCACATTTGATAAGTTAGTAACCCTTTTACTGAACCTGGCTTCCCCATTGACTTTGCTTGTGAGACGGTCGCACACCTTATGCTGGGACATAGCAACAGTCACAAATACAAGTCAGTTGCCAAGCATCCGAATTTTGACCATGTGATCATGAGGATGTTGCAAAGGTTGTAATGGTGAAAAACAGTCATAATTCTCATTTTTTTCAGTGCTGTTGTGGTTACTAAATGAATTGTTGTAAGTTGAGGACTACCTGTATAATGTATCGTTATAACAGTAAAATAGCAAACTTAGTGGCAGAAACTCCAAATTTGATGGCACATGATAAATTAATTCACTGGGAAAGAAAATGGAAATCCTTGCAGTTATTGAAGGCATTTGAATTTTATTTGATATATAGCATCTTAGTTGGGAAACTTATAGAGAATTGGGTGTTATGTTCTGTGACACAATCAAAGATATAAGACAATTTGACATCTGCAAAATATACTCTGTAAGATCTCTTCATCCTTCATATGTGTGTATTTGTGTGTGTGTGTATGTGTGTATAAGGATTCCTAATGCTACTTTTGTGGGAAACAAATAAATGTGGAAGGGCTTTTTTTTAATTGGCCCCAATTTTATTATATAAATCTGGTTTCACGTGACTTTTGAGATTTTTGAGATCATTGAGTTTTTCAATGATCAGTTTCCACAATGGGATTTGAGATTTATTTTTGGCATTTATAAAGTGTCGTATGGAATCTGACAGGGGTGCCTCGATCCAAAAAGATTATCAACACCCGTTTGCTCTGGAAAAGACATTCTTTTAGCTGTGTGTTATTTCAAATCACAGCCTTCTGAGTGGGGTTCATTTGCACGATTGTAAATTATCCAAGGATAAAATGAAAATACCAGAGCATAAGTGAGGAGAATTTGTAAAAGAGGTGAACCTGAATTTTTTTTTTTTCCCCTCTGGCTCAATTTGAAATGGATATTTCCTGTTCCACCTGCTTCTTACAATCTTCCCATATTTTTTTCATTCAGCTGCAGTTGCCACATGCAAGGAAAATTTTCTCCTCACAACTGTGCATTGTATAGTGGCCTCTTTATGAAAGCCCTGGAAACAGTTGTCATGTCTTCTCTGGTTCAATGTGGGAGATCTTTGAAACTGGCTAAGATTAAGTGGAAACTAATCAAGGAGGGAACCAGCCTGGAACTTAGAAGAAATTTCCTGTCAGCGAGAACAATTAACCCGTGGAATGACTTGTCTTCAGAAGTTGTGGGGGCTCCATTATTGGAGTTTTTTTTTTAAAAAAAGATTGGACAATCATTTGTCCGAAATGGTCTAGGGTCTCCTGCTTGAGCAAGGGGTTGAACTAGAACAGGGGTGTCAAACTTGCATTGTCACGGTGGCGTCATGTGATGTATCTGTGACTTCCCCTTTGCTAAACCGGGCGTCGGCATGGCTAGTGCGTGATGCATTCGGCCTGTGGGCCGCAAGTTTGACACCCCTGAACTCCAAGGTCCCTTCCCACACTGTTATTCTGTACTACTACAGTTGTGTTGGGAGCACTGAAGTTCTTCTGGGTTGAAACGATTGAATGGTGACATCACTGTTGCCTGCAGGATATCCATTTGGAGGCTTCTTTCATGTCCCTGTTAAGTTGCCCGCTGAAGTGGTACCCGTTTATCTACTCGCGGTCCCCTGCTTTTGAGCTGCAGGACCTGGACCGTGTGACGGGAGATCACCCCATCCTGCACCAGCAACCGGGTTTCGAATACGAGCCTACCAATTGTCAGCCCAGCATCCTAACTTTGTGAGCCACAGCTCTCCCTTGGTTATTCTGTTATTCTGTTAAATGTTTGCACATCTTCAGTACGTTAGAGAATAAGAAATCGGTCACTAGGAGCTTAAAATTTGATCCAAATGTGTGGTCGCCATCTTTCTTCAAGATGCATACCCTAAAAGGAGCATGTGCATCTCCATGCATGTATTTCCAAAGTTTTCACAGAAAGTCAGCTTTGTGAGGTAGTTCAGACAAGAAGCACATCCAGAAGTACTAATTCTGTTTTAAGATTACATTAACAGAATCTTACAAGTCTGAAAATACAGTTCTCCCAATAGAACTTTTTATAGCCTAGTAAGGGTCCCTTTTGAGATGTTTGCCATACCCCCTTTCCTTCTGTGGAGTCACCTCCTCTTATCTGTCTGTTCCCCTGGCTCTGGTCCTGGCTGTTCATCCTGTCTCCCAAGGTCATTATCTCTTATTGTTATAGGTAGTCCTTGACTTTCGACCCATCACTTAGTGAGCATTTGAAGGTTTGATGGACCTACCTGGGGAATACTTATGACCTGGATTTAAAATTGCATCTGTCAATCCCATGCACTTGGGTCATGTGTCTGCATGCTGGACACTGTCACACCCCTGTTGGAATCTGACTTGGAGGAGGAAGCCGAACAGCTGACAGGGAGTGCGAGTGTGGCTCCATTGATTGTGGAAGAAACTTGGGAAGGGCACAGTCCAGCTGGGCAGAGCAAGGGAGAGGGAATTCAGAGGAAGACCCAGGCCCACCCCCTCTTCATGCTAGAGCACGCAAAGAGGAACGGAGAAGAGAGCAGTGTGGGTTGCGTGGCTTACAGGGTGAGGAAAGGGCCCTGATTCCCTTCATTACCTGCAGCTGGGAACACAGTGTATAAAAAAGGCAAACTGCATGCAGCAAGCTGTTGGGAGCAAATGTGACTTTATCTTGTATCGTCATGGCTTATCTGGGTTCCTGGCTGTGTGAGTTTTGCTGTGCTTTTAAGTCTGAAATTCCTGCTCCTGCCCTGCCAAACTAATGACTTCAGTTTGGTTTGTTTGGATAATTATAAGTTACAATTTATGTGTACCTTGTTTTGGACTGAATTTTCTACAGTCAAAGGCTGTTCCTCGGAGAGTTTTTCTCCAGCCCAAAGGTAACCTGGACATTGGGGGCTAAGTTGGACACAATAAAGGGACTCTTATTGCTTATCTGACTGTGTTGCCTTTGTGCCTCGCCCCTTTGGGTCAACACAGATGCTTGGCAGCCAAATTGCACTTACAGCCATTTGCAGCTTCCCATGTTTACATGACCGCATATTATAATAGTTTGGCTAAAACCACCATTCACTTCTGGGTTTTGGCAAAACTGGCCCATAGAAAACCATGGGATTGCTGTTTATTATTAGCCAAAATCTGTTTATTATTAGCCAGGATCTCTTATTGCTGGCCCCAAAATGTGTAATGCCCGAATCTTTAGCTGCTGCTTTCTCTTCTCCTACTATGTTTTAGGAAGTTTGGAAGGGTTAAAGGAAAAAAGGAGGGCTTTGAAAGCCCCGGAAGGCCTAAAACTGTGCACCCTTTAAAAACCATTCAGCTGAAATTTTTTGGAAGAGCAGCTCAGGACATATCCTGCAAAACTTGCTGGGCATGTGTGGTCTTGACCGAGAAGCTCACCCAATCCTGCAAAACCAGGAGTGGGTTATTTGATTTCAACACCTAACAAAAGGCCTGTTTCCTGGGTTTGCACAATGCATAATTACTTTGGAGAACTTCCTGCCACAAAATGAGCATGTTGGTTCCTGGTGGTTTGTTCAAAGAATAGGGCAAATTCATGGTGTATCAGCCTATAGTTAGGGCTGGCCATAGCAACATTACTTCAAGACAGTTGTGGATCTCTAATTACTACATGCTATACAGCAATTGAAGGAAACAGACTACCGAATCATGTCAGAGCATGTGTTTTCCTCCCCTAAGAGCATTTGGCTGATTGTTACCTTAATAAGAACCGCAAAAAAAAAAATAGAAGGGATCTCGGAGGTCTTTTAGTCGAATTCTCTGCTCAAGCAGGAAATCTTATACCCTTTCAGTCCAGTCTTTTCTTAAAAGCCTTCAAAACTTCTGAAGGCAAAGCTATTCCACTGGTTAATTGTCCTCACTGTTAGAAAGTTTCTCCTTAATTCCAGGTTGCTTCTGTGAGATATGAAACCCGAATTATTCAATCCTCACAACACAGAAACAAGTCTGGTTCACAATTCAAAGGTTTATTAAAGAAAATAAGCGTTTGCAAATGGGCCTTCAAGCCTCTTCCAAAGTGGATTGGGTACAAGAAGAGCAAGCTTCCATATTCAAGCAATACATTTTATACCCCTGCACAGAACACACCGTGCCGGAGAAGCCCTCCCCACACTCCCTTATATTCTCTATATCCTAAAGTGAGATAAACTATAAGCTTGAGGGTCAGCACTGTGTCTCAGTGTCTTATCTTGTTTCACTGCTGGGCTTCTTTACCTTGGGAGGATGTCCCTTATAACAATGTATCATGTACTTGTAACTGAACACATTTTAGGTTTTATGGTTGGGGGTTTTATACAGGAAAAGAAAAAGAGGAAGTTAACAGAAAAGCATCAGAAAGAGCAAAGAAGAATCTTCTAGTCTAACTACATGAAAATTCCATGATAAGAGTAACTTATAATTCTTTCCTCTCACTTCTCTTCTTGATTAGTTTCCATCCATTGCTTCTTGTGTTGCTTTCTGGTGCTTTGGAAAATAAGTTCTTTGGAAAATAAGTCCTCTCTTCTTTGTGGCAGCATCTCAAATGCTGGAAGACTGCTATCATGTCACTCCCTAGACTTTCTTTTCTCTAGACCAGCCATACGCATGCTGCAGAAAAAACAATTACTACCAACCTGTCTCCCATCAAGGACCTGTATCCTGCACGAGTCAAAAAGGGGGCTGTGAAAATATTTATAGACCCCTCACATGCCGGACATAAACTATTTCAACTCCTTCCCTCAAAACGACGCTACAGAGCACTGCAGACCAGAACAACTAGACACAAAAACAGTTTTTTCCCCAAATGCCATCACTCTGCTAAACAAATAATTCCCTCAACACTGTCCAACTATTTACAAAGTCTGCACTACTATTACTATTAATCTTCTCATCACTCCTTATCACCCATCACTTGTGACTGTATGACTGTAACTTTGTTGCTTCTATCCTTACGATTTATATTGACTGTTTCCTAGTATGATTCGATTGCTTATTGTATCCTATGATTATCATTAAGTGTGGTACCTGATGATTCTTGACTCTTGATGAATGTATCTTTTCTTTTAGATACACTGAGAGCATTTTCACCAAGACAAATTCTTTGTGTGTCCAACCATACTTGGCCAATAAAATAATCCTAATTTTAATTCTTATCGAAGTTCCTGGAACCGTTCCTCTTATGTTTTAGTCTCCAGGCCTTTAATCATCCTAGTTGCTCTTCTTTGCACTTCCCCCCCCCCCAAAGTTTCAACATCTTTTGAGGTGGTGACCAAAACTGGATGCAGTATTCCAGGTGTGGTCTTACAAAGGTTTTATAAAAACTATAATACCTATGCCTCTCCTTTGAATCTAAAGCATCTATTCTCTTTACTAGACTAGCCATGCCCAGTTCCTGCCACCGTTCATTGTATGTTTTAGCCTCCAATCATCTTGGTTTGCTCTTCTCTGCACTTTTTCTAGAGTCTCAACATCTTTTTTATAGTGTGGTGACCAAAACTGGTTTTACTAGCTGGATGTTTGCTGCCCACAATTGCTGCCCCCTTCTACCTGTTTTGTCCTGTTTTGGGATCCTACCCGCCATCAGACTTCCTCCCAAGGTGAGAAAATGCAACAGATTTTTGAGAATGCTTTTGTGCAGTGTCAGAATTAGGAGCAGGGACAAACTTCTTTCATCCCAGAATAATTAAAGAAAACTCTGCTTTCTCATAACAGAGTGACTGATAAGCCAAGAATGATATGAAGGCAAGGTCAAGGGTGGAGGAAAATAGAGATTTGGATCTGTTACAATTAAACGCAAGTGGCGATGCGGCCTTTGTCACAAGCTGGAACCAATGGACTTTCGCATATGCCAGAGCAAGAGGCTACACAGACAGTCAAGGTATGTGTTTTTCCCTTTCCCTTTGACTCTTGGCCCTTGGAGCAATTTAAAGATTTGCTAGCAAGCTCGCCTGGTTTCTGTACTCATCCAACTTTGGGTAATGGTTAATTTCGAAGAGGTCCCTTGAGGTTCTGTTTGTTTGCAGCCTGAAGCTTTTCTGCAGAAAATCCAGAGTGTTTGTCCTGGATAACCCAGGAACTAACCACAGAATGATGGCTTTTAGTTGTTTGTTTATTTCTTGTCCTTGAGGTTTGGTTTGAAGGTGCATAGGGAGCAAGAGCAAGCAACTGGATCCGCACAGGAAAATTCAAGTTGACTACGTTATTGTATTCCACCTATTATACAAGAATCTCTCCACTGCTCCCCCTGTCTTGGGAATATAAACAAATGTGAAGGTTTCCCCTGGTTAGTCGTATCCAACTCTAGGGGGCTCATCTCTGTTTCTAAGTCCAAGGAGCCACTGTTGTTGGAAGACGCTTCCATGATCATGTAACTGACATGACTGCAGGTAGTCCTCAACAACCACAACTGAGCCCAACATTTTGTGGTTAAGTGAGAAATTTGTTAAGTGAGTTGGCTCCATTTTACAACTTTCCCTCGCCTCATTTGTTAAGCGAACCACTGCAGTTCCTACATTACTCGAATGATGGTTAAGGGAATCTGGCTTCCCCCTTTTGACTTTTCTTGTTGGAAAGTCGCAAAAGGGGAATCACAAGACCTCAGGACACTGCAACCATCATAAGTGTGAGTCAGTTGCCAAGCCTCTGAATGTAGATCACATGACCACGGGGATGCTCGCAGAGGCTGTAAGTGTGAAAAATGGTTACAAGTCGTCTTTTTTTCAGTGCCGTTGTAACTTTGAATGGTCATTAAATGAATTGTTGTGCGTTGAGGACTACCTGTATATGCCAAAGGCTTATGGAAAACTGTTACCTTCCCACTGAAGTGGTACCTATTTATCTACTTGCAAGAGTCGGGACAAGAAGGGGGCTCACCCTGTTATGTGATTCTTGGGTCTTGAACTGCCAACCTTCTGGTCAACAAACCTAGAATCTTAACTGCTCCCAACAGACAAGAGTGCATTGAACTTGTGTGTCTCTGTGTGTGTCTGTGTGTGTGAGTCCTAGGTCTCTTGTGCCTGTATAATGGCTCAAAGCTAATCTCCCACTTGACCCCTCGTCCTTGACTAGCTGGTAATTTCTCAAACAAAGGCCATGCTTGGCAAGTATCAGAAATGAAATCATTCCAATTTGTTTGCTCAGCTTGAACAGCTGGAGTCATTTAATTCCCAAGCCATGGTTTCTTTAACCTTGATTTGTTGACTAAATCAGAGTTGGTGGAGTTTGGATGGAGTTCCTATAATACAGGGGTGTTACACTGAAGGCCCGGGGGCTGGATCCAGCCTGCAGTGTGCTTAGATCTGGTCTGCAGGGCTGCCCTGGAAACAACGAAGGACTGGCCTGCGGTGCCTCTGCCAGTGAAAACGGAGCTCCGGAATTCCATTTTCTCTGGCAGAGAGTTGCAGAAGGCTGTTGCAGCCAAAAATGGAACTCATGAGGGCCACCCCCAGCTCTCCTCAGCTCTGTTTTTGCTGGCAGAGGGTTGCAGGAGGTCATTGCAGCTGAAAATGGAGCTGAGGAGCCTGTTTTCACTGACAGAGTGCTCAGGCCACCACAGGCACCCCCGACACAACTGACATCAAGCTGGCCATGCCCCCCAGCGATGCCCCTCCTGGCCCCACCGAGGTCAAACACAACCCTGATGTGACCCTCAATTAAATTGAGTTTGACACCCCTGCTGTAACATATACACTTTTCTTTCCTTTCCCCCTTTCAATTTCTTTCTTTCTTTTTCCACATTCTTGTTACAGGTACTCCTCGACTTACGACCACAGTTGAAGCCAAAATTTCTGCTGCTAAGCAAGACAGTTGTGAAATGGGTTCTGTCCAATTTTGTTACCTTTCTTACCATAGTTATTATAAGCGAATCACTGCCGTTGTAAGTTAGAAGCATGATTATTAAATAGCTTCCCCATTGACCTTGTTCATCACAAGGTCACAAAAGGTGATCACATGACCCCGGGACACTGTAACCGTCATAAATATGTACCATTTGCCAAGCATCCAAATTTTGATCATAGGGAGATGTGAGTGCTCCGTCATTGGAGGGTTTTAAGAAGAGACTGGACAGTCGCTTTTCTTGAAATGGCATAGGGCTGTGATGGCGAACCTATGGACAGAGCCATTTGTGCTGGCACGTGAGCCGCAGGCAAATTTACCTAAGTGCGCATGCGTGTGCCTCACAGCTGATTTTTTTTCCGGTTGGTTTGAGGCCTTTTTCGGCCTCCCAGAGGCTTGGAAAAAGTCTCTGCAAGGCTTTTCAGGATGAATTATAGGCCCGTTTCATCACATCTTGTAATACCGGAAGTGACAAAACGGGCCTATAATTAGCCCTGAAAAGCCTTGCAGAGACTTTTTCCAAGCCTCTGGGAGGCCGAAAAAGGCCTCAAACCAACCCCCCCAAAAATCAGCTGTGAGGCGCAGTGCAGGTGGGGGGGGAATTGCAGGCTCATGCACAGGGGGCGTGATGGCACGTGAGTGCGCAAACGCTGGTGCATGCGTAATTTTTGGCACAGGAGTCCCAAAAGGTTAGTCACCACTTGTATAGGGTATGCTGCTTGAGCAGGGGGTTAGACTAGAACAGAGGTGTCATATCTGCTGCCGTGACGACACAAGTTTGACATCTCTGAACTAGAAGACCTCAATAGGTCCCTTCTAGCTCTATTCTGATCGAAGATGGATTGGATGCTGCAACTATTGTAAGTGTGAAAAATGGTCCTAGGTCACTTTTTTCACTGCTGTTCTAAGTTTGAACAGTCACTAAATGAATGGCTGTAAGTTGAGAACTACCTGTACTGTTCTTTATTCCTTCTTCATTCAAAAATGAGTCCTATTTTTAATTCTGTGGAAACATTTCTGCCATAAAAACTGTAACGAAACAAACAGTGGTGGGATTCAAATTTTTTTTACGACCAGTTCTGTGGGCTTGGCTTGGTGGGCGTGGCAGCGGAAGGATACTGTAAAATCTCCAGTCTGAGGTGGTATTTGCTGGTTCTCTGAACAAGTTAAAATTTCCGCTACCGGTTCTCCAGAACTGGACAGAACCTGCTGAATACCACCTCTGGAAACGAAACGAAACGAAACAAAACAAAACAAAACACATTTTTACTTTAGAAACAGCAAGGGGTAGGTCCACACAACTCACAAATCCAAAGTGCAGCAAAATCACATCAGGGCTTCGTGCACTGTGTCCACCTACGAGGCCTGTGACAACAGGTATGAGAAATCCTCCCCCGCCGCCCAAAAAAATATTGCAGAAACAAAAGCATTTTGAAGAAGACCTTTCTTGGGATTAGGAGCACCCTCAGGTAGATCCAGCAAGGACCGAATTTGCTTGAGGGGCCAATCAGAACAGTGCCCGATTGTTAAGTCATGGGCACAGAATGCGGTTGAGTGGAACCCTGATGGTCGCCTCCACACTGCAACGCTTTGTTGGAGCCTCCCCCACTACAACCCCTCCCCCATGGGCAGATGTCAATTTCTGAGCTTGTTTGAGAGAAACTTTTCTGTGTTTGCACATAGCTCACATTTTTTGGGCACATTGCAGTTGTCTCTGCAGATCTGTGGAAGCAAATATTTGCTCTTTCTGCAAGGAGCCAAGCAGAGCTTTGGGGCTAATGTTGTCTCGAGATCTGGAGTGATCTGGAAACGCTTACAGAGCTCTTTCTGATCGCTGGGAATTATCTCTCTTCAGTTATAATCTCCTGGTGATTTGAAAAGCGTTTCTGGAATATTTCTGCCTTTAAAAAAAAAACCAAAAACTGTATTTCTTTCTTGCTATCCTTAGTTGAAGTGTTAGTTATTGGGTTCATGATTTAGAAGCCACTGTCAACACACCCCAATGAATATCTTAAAAGCCACCTACAACAGACATTATAAATACCACACACAGAGCAGCACATGAGAAATTTCCCAAAAATGCGCTCTAGCATAAGTCCAAAAGCTCAGAAGACAAAAATTTCTGGTCCTGGTCACCAACCCAGATTGGATTCTGCAATTTCATCCTGGGGCAGTTGTATATTGGCCTTCATTCATGTTGGGTTCCTGCTTTGCAGTGGTGGGATTCAATTTTTTTTTACTACTGGTTCTGTGGGCCTGGCTTGGTGGCCGTGACAGGGGAAGGATATGGTAAAATCCCCATTCCCTCCCCACTCCACTAACCTGCTTTACAGCTCCGTTCTCCTGCGCAGGGCAACCAAAGAAGACCCAGCCAATCAGCTGGGACTCGGGAGGCGGAGAATAGATGGGGGCGGGGCCAGTCAGAGGTGGGATTTGCCGTTTCTCCAGACTACTCAAAATGTCCACTACCGGTTCTCCAGAACTGGTCAGAACTTGCTGAATACCATTTCTGATGCTTTGTTATGTTAATGTACAATCTGGGGCTTTTTATAATCAGTGCAAGTAGTCCTCAACATTCGACTACAATTGAGCCCAGAATTTCTGTGGTTAAGCAAGACGGTTGTTAAGTGAGTTTTGCCCCATTTCATGACCTTTCTTCCTCCAGTTGTTAAGTCAATCACTGCAGTTGTGAAGTTACTAACAGGATTGTTGAGTGAATCCGGTTTCCTCATTGACTTTGCTTCTCAGAAGGTCGCAAAAGACAATCACCTGACCCCTGGATACTGCAACCGTCATAAATCGGAGCCAGTTGTCAAATGTCTGAATTTTGATCATGTGGCCATTGGGGATGCATATTTATTTTGATAAATATGAAAAACGATTTGAGGTAACTTTTTTCAGTGCTGTTGTAACTTCAAACAGCCACTAGATGAATTTGTAAATGTTGCAATCTTTCAAAGACCTCCTGCAAAACTTAAGAAAAAGAATACAAATAGAATAGAAAGAATAGAACAGAGTAGAATAGAGTAGAGTAGAGTAGAGTAGAATAGAATAGAATAGAATAGAATTAGAGTAGAGTAGAATAGAATAGAATAGAATAGAATAGAATAGAATAGAATAGAATAGAATAGAATAGAATAGAACAGAGTAGAGTAGAGTAGAGTGGAATAGAATAGAATAGAATAGAATAGAATAGAATAGAATAGAATAGAATTAGAGTAGAGTAGAGTAGAGTAGAATAAGATTAGAGTAGAGTAGAATAGAATAGAATAGAATAGAATAGAATAGAATAGAATAGAATAGAATAGAATAGAATAACAGAGTTGGGACTTTGGTGGTCTTCTAGTCCAACCCCTTGCTTTGGCAGAAAACTCTATATGTGGTACCTTGTTCAATAGTAGTAACTGTGAGAGGGATGTTGGAGTCCTAGTGGACAACCATTTAAATGTGAGCCAGCAGTGTGCAGCAGCTGCCAAGAAAAGCCAACACAGTTCTAGGCTGCATAAACAGAGGGGATAGAATCAAGATCACGTGAAGTGTTAATAGTACCACTTTATAAGGCCTTGGTAAGGCCACACTTGGAATCCTGCATCCAGTTTTGGTTGCCATGATGTAAAAAAGATGTTGAGACTCTAGAAAGAGTGCAGAGAAGAGCAACAAAGTTGATTAGGGGACTGGAGGCTGAAACATATACAAGAAGCAATGGGTGGAAACTAATCAAAGAGAAAAGCAACTTTTAGAACTAAGGAGACATTTCCTGACAGTGAGAACAATTAATCAGAGGAAGGACTTGCCTCAAGTTGTGAATTCTCCAACACTGGAAGTTTTTAAAAAGACGTTGGATAGCTATTTGTCTCACTTCAACCGTCATAAATAGAGTTGTTCAAGTGACCGAATTTTGATCACATGGTCACGAGGATGCTGCCAGGGTTGTAAGAGTGAAATAAGCCGCTTTTTTTTCAGTGCCGTTGTGACTTCAAACAGTCACTAAACAAAGGGTTGTAAGTCAAGCATTACCTGTAGTCTATCAACACCTGAGCTCTATCAACAACAAAATAGAAGTTCATGGATAATGGTGATGATGATGAGGAGGAGGAGAATTTTCCCGGGTTGGAATGGAACCTTCAGGTTCCTACTGTTGGCCGCACCTCCTTTTCCTCCAAGCTTCCACCTCTGCCCATTTACCTCCAGCTTTCCTCCTTGGCTGGCCCTTCCCAACTATTGGCCCTGGCCAATGGGCCTCTGCCCGACGCCCATTTGCCCAAAACGCCGTTTGTTTTCTCACCATTTGCATGGTCAACGGTAGTCGGGAGGAAGTCCTAGACCCTCCCAGGTATCATCTAGCTGGTCCTTGTTAAAAACAGGATGCTGGATCAGATGGGGTGTTTTGTTTTTTGTTTTTTTGTCTTGGGGAGTATTTTGCAGCTTTCTCCTGATGCCTCTTATTTTAGCCGAGATGCAGCACTTCCCTTCACAACGTTCAAATCGCTTCCATTCCTCTGGAGGATCTTAATAGAAATTAACCTACGAAGCTTAAACTGGATAAAGTCCTGTGAAGCTTCTAAACCTGCTGATCATCGTGGTTTTCGGTTTTGCTGGAGCCATCACACACACACACACACACACACACACACACACCCTCTAGGCCTTTGGGTTCTGCTGATCTGCTCCACACAATAAGATACAAGTGCCTTGACTGGAGCCAAGATGGATATACAGAAAGACAAAGCATCGATTTCCTGTCACTCAGCCTTCAGCTGCCTTGGTTCTTTGTTTCTGGCCTTTTTTCAGCCAAAGGAAGCTCTGCTTCTCCCAGTTTCTGACCAAAGCATCCTGGAGCCATGATGGCGAATAGTGGCATCATATGCCAGGAGTGTCATGCATGCCAGGGGTGGCATGCAGTGCCCTCTCTGATGGCACGAAAGCCACGCCCCAGTTTAGTTTTGACGCACACATGTGTGTGTCTCCCACCAGCCAGGTGGCCTCTATCCTATCCCATCCCATCCCATCCCATCCCATCCCATCCCATCCCATCCCATCCCATCCCATTCTTCTCTTCTCTTCTCTTCTCTTCTCTTCTCTTCTCTTCTCTTCTCTTCTCTTCTCTTCTCTTCTCTTCTCTTCTCTTCTCTTCTCTTCTCTTCTCTGTTCTATTCTATTCTATTCTATTCTATTCTATTCAAGTCTCAGGGGTCATGCAATTGCCTTTTGTGACTCTTCTGATATGCAAAGTCAAGGGGGAAGCCAAATCCATTTAATAACAGTGCGAGGTTAACAACTGCAGTGATTCACTTAGCAACGGTGGCAGGAAAGGTCGTAAAATGGGGCAAAACTCACTTAAGTTGTTAGCAGCATAAATTTGGGGCTCAATTGTGGTCACAAGTCAAATGTTACCTGTATGCAGTTATCTAATGCAATTATTACACAAGTACATATATAGGTAGTGCTGGATTTACAACAGTTCATTTAGTGACTGTTCAAAGTTACAGCGGCACTGAAAAAAGTGACTTATTATCCTTTTTTCATACTTATGACCGATGCAGCATCCCCATGGTCATGTGATTTACATTCAGACACTTGGCAAATGACTCATATTTGTGACAGTTGCAGCCAGGGTCACGCGATCCCCTTTTGCGACCTTCTCACAAGCAAAGTCAATGGGGAAGCCGGATTCACTCAACAACGAATTTGCTAGTTTAACCACTGCACTGATTCACTTAACAAACTTGGCAAGGAAAATGGGGCAAAACTCACTTAACAAATTTCTCCCTTACCAAGGTAAATTTTGGGCTCAGTTGTGGCTGTACATTGAAGACCATCTGTATATTTCTAATACATTTGTGGTCATAAATTAAGGACTACCTGTACAATTTTCCTGAATTCTTCAGGACGGGAGGCTGCCTCGGCAATGGTCTCCCGAAGCAGCTGGAGAGCAAGGACTAGAAGACAACTGAGTGGAAGTTCTTCTTTCATGGATTTGATTAATCCTGTACAAAGTCTTTGTTTCCATACTATGTTTCTCCGAAAATAAGACCCTGTCTTCTATCTATCTATCTATCTATCTATCTATCTATCTATCTATCTATCTATCTATCTTTGGTTATTCGGGTTTTCTCCTGCGTAAGATTGGAAGTATCTAGGCAACGTTTCGATGAAGTCTCATTCATCATCTTCAGGCTTGGTCTTCAGCTCTGTGCTTCTCAGAGTGAGAGAATAACTCACTCTGAGAAGCACAGAACTGAAGACCAAGCCTGAAGATGATGAATGAGACTTCATCAAAATGTTGCCTAGATACTTCCAATCTTACACGGGAGAAAACCCGAATAACCAAAGATCCACATACAAATACCCGCGAGAACCTCAGAAAACATATATATATATGTTACATACATACATACATATATATATATATCCTGATGATGACAGATGAGATTCTGCTGAAACGTTGCTACAACTTTAAAAGCACCATTACTATGACGTGGGAAAATACCCGAACAAAGCTGAATGCCATACATGTAAGTACCCGCGAAAACTTAAGAAAATAGATAGATAGATAAATAGATAGATAGATAGATAGATAGATAGATAGATAGATAGATAGATAGATATTTGCCACCAAAAAAGGCACCAGGTCTTATTTTCAGGGGAGGTCATCCACTGACTAACCTCATTGCATGTGTCGCCCCCGGCCTCCCTTTTTGCTATTAGAGGCCTTCAGGAACTACTACTTCTGCAGCCGACAAGGCTTTCCTGAAGGCCTCTGCAGCCAATAACAGAGCTCTGGATCGATCCGTAGCTTTGTTATCAGCTACAGATGCTTTTAGGAAAGCCTTCCTAGTCTTGCCAGCTAAAGAAGAAATGGGCCGGCAAGGCAGGTGTCGGGGTGTGTGAGGCCTGGCTACAACTGTCGAAAGGTAAGTAGTAGGGTAGCTCCCCCCACCCTGCATCCCCACCTTAACTTAATTTTTTACCTGTGTACTTTAGAATGGGTGGGAATCTTAATTAGGGCTTATTTTAGGGGGTAGGGCTTATATTGAGTGCTTGTGTAAAAATCAAGCTAGGACTTGCTTTCAGGGTAGGTCATGTTTTCAGGGAAACAGGGCAAGTGAGGGTGTGGATACCAAAGCTCAGTGCCTTTTTCAGTACGTTTGCTGGCTCTTCGGCATCAGAAAACAAACACCGAGAGACCCCGAGACTTCAAATGCAGCAGCAGTTTGTAGACATGCTCAGCACATTCTTGGCTGCCTTCACTGGCTCCAGGCGGGTGTCACTCGAGCTCCTGGCTTCCCCGGCTAAGGCAGAGGAGTGTTTACTCCCGGCTGGCCCAGAGAAGTATTATTAGCTTTTCTCTGGTTTCTTGTTTGCATTTGAAGATGTGAAGGTCATTGCTGGAAAAGAGACATTTAGTCATGTTTCATTCATCTCTTCCTCCCCACCACCCTCAGCTCAAATCTCTGCAGCCCATTTCTGGTAGGTGGGTCTGGGGTTCGGTAGCCGGGGTGGCTGGCTGAGCAATCCCGCGAGGAAGAGCATGTGTGTCAAAAGGGAAGGGAGGGAGGAACCTGCAGCCCTCTGAAATACGGGTAGTCCTTAGTTTATGACCGTTGGTTTAGTGACCAAAGTTACAAGAGCGCCAAAAAGGATGACTTTTGACCGTTTTTCACACTTATGACCGTTGCAGAGTCCCCGTGGTCACGTGATCAAAATTCGGATGCTTGGCAACTGGCACACGTTTATGACGGCTGCAACGTCCATGTGATCCCCCTTTTGTGACCTTCTGACAGGCAAAGTCAATGGGGAAGCTAGATTCGTTTAACGACCGTGTTACTAGCTTACCGGCTTAGTGTTTCAGTTGACAGCTGTGGCAAGAGAGGTTGTAAAATGGGGCAAAATTCACTTGACAACCAAGAAACAATAGGACAGGGACGGTAGACACGTTGGCGTTCTTATGCATGCCGTAATGTCGGATTATAACTCCCATGGCCACCCTGATGAGAAGGAACAAGAATCATAGAGTTTGATGGGCCAGAGAATCCAGCCTTCTGTTCAGGGCAAGGAACTACATAAAAATATCCCTGAAAAGGGGCTTCCAGGCTTGTTTAAACACACCAACAACTGTAAATGCTACTGGGTGGGGGAGAGCTTTATCTAAGAAATCAGAGAAGGACTTCTGAAGCCTGTGCTCTCTAGAACAGAGGCATCCAACCTTGGGCCTCTTTAAGACCTGTGGACTTCAACTCCCAGAATTCCACGGCTCTCGTGGCTGGCTGGGGTATTCTGGGACTTGAAGTCCACAGGTCCTAAAATAGCCAAAGTTGGACATCCTTGTGGTAGAAGAGGTCCGGAAGGCCGCTCCAGAGAGATGGAAGAAGATGAGAACCAATGTCCTTCAAATGAAGACAGATCCCATCATCTAAGTTGCTGGAGATGACGGGATCCGAACTGTAGGCAGAAGAAAAGTGACGAAATGTGACAGAGCAGAGATTGTCATTGTTTTTCAGCCTAGCCATGACTTTCTTGAATGTTCCAACTCTGCTTTTTCTCCATTTTGAGACAAGGAAGGGTTTGAGGCTAGGTAGGGATTGACAGCTCTTGATTTTATTGGCATTTAAGATACCCATTCTGCTCTTGAGGGTGTGCAAACACAGCTTTGGGAATGGAGGGAGAGAGCAGGAGAGGTTTTCTAAAGAGATGCTTTGCTTGTCTTAAACCTCTCCAAGATACTCACTTGGTCTGTTAAAGACCACCTCCTGAGGCAAAACAACCACAACAAACTTCCAAATTGTGCCCTGTCCATCAGGAATGTAAATGGATGCTGGGGCCCATGTGCCTCAAGCCATAGCTTGCCCACCCTCTCTAAAGGCAGCCTTGTCTTAAAACCACACAACTTAAGATCAAATGACAGATTTGAGGATCAGTAAAAGAGAAGAGATCACTAAATCAACAAAATCCTTGCCTCTGGACTATAGATCAGTCTCTCTCTCTCTCTCTCTCTCTCCCCCTCTCTCTTTCTCCCCTTCCCTCTATCGCCCCTCCTCTCTCTCCAGCTGGTTAAGATCTCTCCAATTTCAGAAGGCATTTATTCCATAACCCATGTCAGTTTTAATCTATATCCTGTTTCAGCGCCTCTATCTGCCTGCTTTTACTCTATTCGCAATTGTGCCTGGTTATTGTTCATCTTTTCAACAATGTCAATTCTTTGAATTGCTTCTAAGGATTGCCAGCCACTCTAGTCGATGTAAACGCACCAAATGGCAGCAAATTGGCTTTTTAAAAACACAATTAAATACACTTGAAGTGGAAGATTCTGGAAGGTGCCAGGCTGAAAAAGGCTGGTATGAAGTCTTGAGTGACTTAGATTTGGATCTAAAGTTTAGGACGCCAAGATTCTTTGTCTGCAATGGATCAAGAAACTGGACACTTATGCTTATTTATGGGGAAATAGTGCCCACTCTCCTGCTTTATAATCTCCCCCCCCCTCAAAATGTAAAATAGCATCCTGAATCCTTATTCCCAAAGCCTTCAGCTAATGGGAAGCATTTTGGACTTCAGAATTTAGTGCCTGGGATCTAAACATCAATTTACTGACGTTCACACGTTCACTATCAAAAGCAGTTAGAATAGAATAGAATGGAATGGAATAGGATAGGATAGGATAGGATAGGATAGGATAGGATAGGATAGGATAGGATAGAATAGAATAGAATTCTTTATTGGCCAAGTGTGACTGGGCACACAAGAAATGTGTCTTGGTGCAAATGCTCTCAGTGTACATAAAAGGAAAGATACATTTGTCAAGAGTCAAGAATCATCAGGTACCACACTTAATGATAGTCATAGGGTACAATAAGCAATCAAATCATACTAGGAAACAGTCAATATAATTATGAATACAAGTCAAAATAGGCAAGAAAATGGTAAGAGAACACCTATCCACTCTAGACAAATTCAAATCACCAGGTGCAAAAAAAAATTGTATCCCAGGATTCTGAAAGAACTGGCAGATGTAGATTTTGGAATCGCTGAACTATATCTTTCAAAGATCCTGGAGATTTTTAAAGAAAAGATTTGTCTGGAATGGTATAGGATCTGGGGGGGTGGGGTGCTGGACGAGAAGACTTGCAAGATCTCTCCCTCCTCTGTTATTCAGTATAATTGTGGCTGGCTTCTTCAGAGACAAGATGGAGAACTACCACAGACCATGGAAAACTAAGCAGAGATTGATTGGGCTCCTGTCTTTACAGCCGGGTGTCTTGGCACCTGAGTGTCTGGCTGTGCCAGCCACAGTTGCTGGCAAAACATCAGGAAATCTGATTCTCGACCAGGGTCACTAAACCCTGAAGCTCAACACTGCCCAACAGAATCCGGTCGGTCAGTTGTGAAACCCTAAACCAATGTAGCCTTCAGCTAATCTTCCATGAAGATCTTAAGACAAAAGTAAATGGGATAGCCAGAGGATTAAGACTGGGGAAAGTACCCTTGGCACAAAAAGGTCAAAGGAGGACCTCCACAACAATGATAGATGGCTCTGAATTCTCCTTCTTTCTCTTGAGAAAGTACCCTTTCTTCCATAGACCTCTGAAGTGAGCCACTTCAGAAGGAAGTCTTCAAATCTAGAAGAAGCAGTTTTGGACTGAAGTGCCACTACGTATCATCTACAACTAAGAAACTGGATCATAGGTCCAGCAAGGTATTATTGAACAGAATAGAATAGAATTCTTTATTGGCCAAGTATGATTGGACACACAAGGAAATTGCCTTGGTGTAAATGCTCTCAGTGTACATAAAGGAAAAATAAAATACATTCATCAAGAATCATAAGGTACAATACTTAATGATAGTCATAGGGTACAAATTGGCAATCAAAGCATACTTGGAAACAATCAATATAAATTGTAAGGATACAAGCAACAAAGTTACAGTCATACAGTCTTAAGTGGGAGGAGATGGGTGATAGGAACAATTATTAATGCAGACTTAGTAAATACATGTTGCTCCTAATAAATCTTTTGGATTCTTTTGAAGCTTGGCTCGAGGCTCATGATTTAATTAGGGCAATCTCTAGAAACCTGACACAATAACTGAATACTGAAATGTGGATATGGATGGAAAGCAACAGTACAAGGTGAGAAGACATCGTTAATGGAGGAAGCACACCCTGAAATGCCCCTTTCCTGAACCATAAGTTAAAAAGTAGCTAATGTGATCCCAACTTTTCCTTGGAGTCCTTTTTAAAGTCATAGATTTGGTTTGGACACCTGGATGGCGAGCTTGATAAGATCCAGAAATCTTTGGGTAAACTCTTCAACAATCCTTAATTCTGGCCTTTGTCTTCTTCTTCTAAATCTGTTGTGAATTGAATAAAAAAAAAATAAAAAAAATAAAAGTGCTTGAATAAAAATTATTAAAACCTTAAAGTAAAGTGCAGGGTTCTGGCCCTGCACTTCTGATTGGCCGATAATAGCGACATCGGATTGGTCCATTCAGGAGAATCTGATTGGCTATTAACGAGCCTCTCTCATTGGTTAAAGGAGCTAACGCTTCCTGTTTCTCATTGGCTGAGTACTCAAAAGCTTGCCTATATAAAGGGGCCGTTGTGGCCGTAGTTTTGCTCTGTTACACCATGTTAAATAAAGAGTTGAAGTTCACTGTTCATCGTCTCGTCTCCACTTCTTGCGCTCATGCGCAGAACTTAACAAAATCAGTCTCAACAAGGCAGGGTTGGGCTGCTGGGGGTTTGCAGGGGTGCAGGAGATCCTCGAGCTAAGATTGTGTGCAGTTCGGAGAACCTCCAAATCCCACTCCTGGCTGGCCCTGCCCACCCCACCCCGACCCTGCCAGGAGACCCTGTTTTGGATGCAGGCAAGTGCAGGTTACACGCAGAGGCTTGGGGAGGGTGAAAAATGGCTCCCCTGGAAGTTCAGGAAGGCCGGAAACGGGTTTTTGGCTTCCTGGAGGCTTGAGGAAAGCCTCCGGAGCCCGGGGAGGGCAAAAGTGCCCCCCCTCATGGTGCAGGAGGCTAACTATGCCACACCCACCATGGCAAGCCCACCCAGCAACCGGGCAGAGAACCTGTTGCTAAATTTTTGAAGCCTACCTTTAATAAACACTCAAAGG
The DNA here is from genome assembly GCA_033807585.1 of Hydrophis major. Classification (NCBI taxonomy): domain Eukaryota; kingdom Metazoa; phylum Chordata; class Lepidosauria; order Squamata; family Elapidae; genus Hydrophis; species Hydrophis major. Next base: position 58,721,757 of record CM066329.1, read on the forward strand.
GGTTTTTTCAGAAGGCAACTGGACTTTTTTTTTAAAATAATTTTTTTTATTGATTTTCAATAAACAAACATACACAAACAAAACACAAAACATGAAAACATAAAATTTCTTTTTGGAAAGTGGCTTAATCCCGGGTTACATCTTTTTGTACAGACATAAATTCGAATTCATGTTCACTTTATATATCATTTCAAATCTTATTTACCATTCTACATTTTCTATATAGCTTCTCCCCTCTTTTCACTCTCTTAATTCTGTTTTATTTATTTCATCTCAATTTAAATCATTATGTTTATATCTTTTGTCTGTTCTGTTTCAATTATCTATTATCTTTTCTCATTAACACAAAATTTCTCCTGTAATCATTGATTGAAGTATGACGCCTTTATATCTTTCCCCTAAGTTTAACACTTAAAATAATATATAATTTTCATTCTGATTCTGCTTAGTACATTCTAAAGCTACATACTATATTTTAAAATAAAAAAGAATAATACATTTACAACATAATTAAAACAATAATCCACAGCAAATTAAACTCATTAAATCTTAAACTCATTAAATCATTAAATCTTAAGCATTTTACACATTCCTTTTAATATTTTATTCCATTTTATAATCATATAATATTCCAATTTTCTAACATTATTTCAAATACAAATACAATAATACAGTCTTATGTACTTTTGCAGAATCTCTTTTTTAATTATATCTTTTACCCATTATCTCTGAATAAATCCTGTTTCTTTACATCTTGTTTCAAACCTTTGCAACTGAAAGCAACTGGACTTTCTTGTTTCCTCTTCTTTGAAGACATTTCACTTCTCATCCAAGAGCTGAGGAAGCTTCTTGGATGAGAAGCGAAGTGTCTTCTAAGAAGAAACACGGAAGTCTGGTTGCCTTCTGAAAAAAGCGCCATTGGGACAACCATGATCTGGATGATTGAGAATCGCCATAGACTTCTAAATCAGGGTTGCCCAACCTTAGCCATTTTAAGATGTGTGGACTTCTGCTCCCAGAATACCCCAGCCAGAATGGAGTCCACACATCTTAAAATGGCTATGATTGGGAATCACTGTTCTAAATGAACTTTTTCTCTTAGTCCTCTAATAATTCCTGTTAACTTGCAACTGTGCTCCCTTCCTATGAAGAATATTTTCCCCAACGCCATGTCTTTGTTCCCCCTGCAGCCCACAGATGCCATGTTATGTTTAACCGACGGATCTCTCTTGACACCTTTCTTGTTAGTTTCTGACCCCAAGCTTACTTGCACAATTGTGTGACTGGACTCCTCTCCAAATGCTTTACAGAAGGGAGGAAACCTGCAACATTTCACAGCTGGCGGTCAAATATTCAGCCTTTGGCTGATGCATGTCTCTCTTTCTTTCTAAAGTATACACGACACACTAAATTATCCACATTTCAAGGGTCCATCAGGATACCAAGGAGCTGAAGGAGAAGACTCATCATGGTGGATGCCACTGAGCTTAGGTGACTTCACTTAAAGTGGTTGTAGCCCTTCAGGAATGCTTTAAAACAAAATTGTTTGAACTTGCCAAGGACTGATGCTGTTTCATAATATCTGTCTCTTACACCTGTGATGGTGAACCTATGACACGTGTGTCACAGGTGGCATGCAGAGCCATTTGTGCGGGCATGCAACCCCCCGCCAAACTTACCTGCACTGTGCACTGGCTAATTTTTGGCTTGTTTGAGGTTTTTTTGTCCTCCCCGGAGACTGGAGGGAAGCCTCTGCAGTCACGGGAGGCCGAAAAACGGGCCTTCCGGAAATACCAGAAGTGCCAAAATGGGCCCGTTTTTTGGCCTCCCAAGGCTGCAGAGGCTTCCCTCCAGCCTCCGGGAAGGCAAAAAGGCCTCAAACAGGCCGAAAATCAGCTGGGAGGTTTGCGCACGTGTAGTGCAGGTAAAGGGTGTGGGGCGGGGGTGTTGCACGTGCATGCGTGGGAAGGCAGGGCGCATTGCATTGTGGGTGCTGGCACGTGCGTGTGCTGTATTGGCACACCATAACAAAAAGGTTCACCATCAGTGTCTTACACTTTTTAGTGACCATTCAAAGTTAGAACAGCACTGAGAAAAGTGACTTAAGATTGTTTTTCACACGATCATGGCAGCATCTCCATGGCCATGTGATCAAAATTCAGACACTGGGCAGCTAAACTCACATTTATGATGGTTGCAGTTGTCCTGGGATTAGGTGATTCTCTTTTGCGACCTTCCAACAAGCAATAGGGAAGATAGGTTCACTTAACAACGGGGTTATTAACTTAACAATGGCAGTGATTCACTTAACAGCTGTGGAAAAGAAAGTCATAATGGGGAAACATTCACATAACTGCCTTGCTGAGCAATGGAAATGTTGGGCTCAGTTGTGGTTGTAAGTTGAGGACTACCTGAAGTCATGGTTTTAGACTTGGGAGACCTACCCTTCATAAATTTATCTCAGACTTTAAAAAGTTCATGGGTTGCCATGCTTCTAGCAACGGCAGCCATCTAATGTTACTGTATTTTCTCCCCTTCTTTGCAAAAAGAAAAAAAAAACCCAATGGGTGATTCTTCCATTTTGGACTCCCAACTGTCAGAAATGGTGTAGGGTCTCCTGTTTGGGCAGGGGGTTGGACTAGATGACCTACGAGGTCCCTTCCAACTCTGATTATCTGTTATCTGTTAGGTTTGCTCAGCTTAGTTACCAAGTAAGATGTCCAGCTGTAAGTGAAGAGAGCTGCTCCTTGTGCATTTAATAATAATATCGATGAAAAACTGATTCCAGCTGGCACAGTTTCTATGACGATGTTTGAATCTCTTTTTATTATCTTGGCAGTTAACTTGTCTCAATATTTTAATTGTAAACTGGCAACAGCGAGGATGTGTTGTGTTTAGGCTCTGAAACCAACATTATGCTTTGCAGGATGCAGGGATGCACACGTTGTGTCTATGCAATATAGGTATCCATTCCTGCTCTGACATACATTTTTGGCTTCAGATCGAATGTCTAATGCACTGATGGCAGATCTTTTGTCAAATATTCAGAAAATGCACAATCTCCCCAAACAAGAGAAACAATTCTTTTCATATTCATTTATTTTTTAAAAAAATAGCAATAGCACTTAGCACTTATATACTGCTTTCCAACGCTTTCCAGCCCTCTCTAAGCAGTTTACATAGGTCAGTCTATTGCCCCCCACAATTTGGGTCCTCTTTTTACCCACCTCGGAAGGATGGAAGGCTGAGTCCACCTTGAGCCTGGTGAGGTTCGAACTGCCAAATTGCAGGCAGCCAGCAGACTGCAGAAGTAGCCTGCAGTACTGCACTCTAACCACTGTGCCACCGTGGCCCTCATCGCCAGTGTTATGTTCTGTACGTGGCACAAGAAGTGGAGACGAGTCGATGAACAGTGAACTTCAACTCTTTATTTAACATGGTGCAACAGTTCTAAAATGGCCACAACAGCCCCCTTTATATAGGCAAGCTTTTGGGTATTTAGCCAATGAAAACACAGGAACGTTAGCTCTTTTTAACCAATGAGAAGGGCTCGCTAATAGCCAGTCAGATTCTCCTGAACGGACCAATCCGATATCGCTATTATCGGCCAATCAGAAGTACAGGACCAGAACCCTGCACTTTGCTTTAAGGTTTCAACAAACTTTATTTAAGCACTTTTATTAATTCACAACAAAAAGAGTAAATGAAAGGAGATTCTCTGAGCACAGATGGATCTGAGGGTTGTTTTTTTTTTTTTTTTGGTAACACAACCAAGAGCAGATAGGTTTTTTTCCGCCATCCCGGCGGGAACCAAGAATGATGGTTGGATTTTGTGCAGAGGCAGTGAGGCTTGGGAAGGCCCCGGAGGGCTTTATGGAGGCAAGATTAGAAAATTTCATCTTGACAGTGATCCATGGGTGTCTCCCAACCCCTTCCCTGCCTATTGATTGGGTTAAGGGGTGGGGGGGTCATCTGAGCCATATTTGAATAATTTAAAAGGAGATTTTTTTCTCTCTGACACCCACCCTGGTGCTCCAGTCATGCCAGATGGGCTGGGAGGGTTTCACAAGGCCAGCTGTGAATAATGAATGAATAAGTCTCTGATAATAATGCCTCTGTTAACCCCAGAGGGAGGCACAAAGGCATGGGTTGATAGCGCCTTCAGAGAATAATGAGGATTTGTAGGAAAGATTCCACGTAGAAAGAAAGCTGCTTCTGGTTTTCCCTTTGACACCTGCTATGCCCTTTTCCTCCTTAAGATGGGGACTAAAATTAGCGTGGGGGAGGCAGCAGGGTGACTCTCAATGCCAGGATACCCAAATAAATTTTATGCTCTGTTTAATTTCACCATATTTTAAAAGCCTTCCTTCCTCAGTCCCTCCTTCCCTCCCCCCTTCCCTCCTTTCCTTCTCCGTCTCTTCTCCTTTCCTTTTTTCCTTCCTCCCTCTGCCCCTCCTTCCTTCTCCATTTCTTCTCCTTCCTTCCTCCTTTATCTCTTCTTTCCTTCTTACTTTCCTTTTCTTCTTCCCTCCCTCCCTTTCTTCCTCCTTCATCTCTTTTGCATCTTCCTACTCCGTTTTCCTTCCTTCCTTCCTTCCTTCCTTCCTTCCTTCCTTCCTTCCTTCCTTCCTTCCTTCCTTCCTTCCTTCCTTCCTTCCTTCCTTCCTTCCTTCCTTCCTTCCTTCCTTCCTTCCTTCCATTTTGCAGTAAATAAAATGTCCCCGGCTTCGCTCCCTCTCAGCTCTAGCAAAAAGGCAACAGCAAGCTGTTGTGTCTGTCGGGAAAGAGACCAGGAGTCGGTGACTAGGTTTCAGCTCTTTATTGGTCCCCGGAACCGAACTGGGTTCCAAGGAAAAACTCTCGGCGTTTTATTTCAAGCCGCGGCGGCCGCGGCCAATGGCACCGCTTTGAATCTCCCGCGATTCGAATCCACCAATCGTGGGAGATTCTTAGCGGGCCAATCAGCGTGGCTCGCCCAACCAATCAGATCTCCCCGCGCTTTGGCCAATCAAAACGCGGGGCTTTCAAGAATGTAAATGAAGGTACAGAAGACAAGCCACTTCTGGTTTGCCAAAAAAACTGCAGGGGTTCGTCCAGGCAGTCTCTAAGACTCCACACAAACTTGAAAGCATTCGTGTGTCCATGTATGGACACGCATATACATGACTCCTGGAACATGCTCTGCATGAGGCTGCTTTTAAACATCCTCTGAAGACTTCAGTTGATGCCAGATGCACTGGCCCTCAAGCTCAAGAGTATTTGCCAGGAGGTGCGCCCTTTTGCGGGCCCTGTATTAGCTTCCCATTAGCTTCCCAATGCAATTTAGTCTTTTCTCTATAAAACTTTTTATGCCCTGGCACTGGTCATCGTGCAAGAAAAATGCATTTCTCCACTGGATCTGGGCTCAATCTTTTCAGTCATGCAGAGAGAAGCAGCTGGCCGTCCCCTGTTTTCATAAGATCAGAGGGACCAAATCCCCAAAATGAGGAGCCAAATTCCCTACCACCACCAAATGACCGGTGGGAGATTTGAGTCATTCTGATATTATCCCCTTTCTGGATATAACTGAAGATTTCCAGCTTGGGGGTAGATGCCAGGTGTTGTGTCGGTTTATATATGTTTTATTATGGCTGTTGTTTCCTCTTGGTTGGCTGGCAGGAGTCTTTGTGTAATTGTGGTGGGCCACGGGATTTATAAAATAAATAAATGGAGTAAGAATGTTGTGTATGTTTTATTCTCTTTCAGGAGAGAATGGCAGGCATCTGGAGGTCAATCATGGTCATCTACTGGGTTGGTGTGGGTGGGTGACAAAATTTAGAAGATGGCAGGTGCATCACTGGGAATCGCCCAACATTTTGTCACACCACTAAGCTGTGGCATTTATGAGACAATCATGACACTCCGTGAACTGATGATGTGATGATTCTTTCATGCTTGTTTCAATATTGCATCTGTCCCTGAACTGATTAAGCTGTGAATCTTTATCCTTGTTTGAAAGGGAAGGGAATTCTGCTTCTTTTTCTCTCGCCATGAGTACCTAAACGTATTTAAAGATAAGAAAATCACATGTCATTTCCTTCAGTTGTTTATGAACCTGTTGTGAATCAATAAATACTTAATAAAGATTATGAAGAGCTTGAAGCAAAGTGCAGGGTTCTGGCCCTGCACTTCTGATTGGCCGATAATAGCAACATCGGATTGGTCCGTTCAGGAGAATCTGATTAGCTATTAACGAGCCTCTCCTATTGGTTAATGGAGCTAGCGCTCCCTGTGTTTTCATTGGTTAAATAAGTTAAGAGTTGCCTATATAAAGGGGCCCATCGTGGCCATTGAGCTGAGCTGTTTCACATGTAAATAAAAAGTTTGAAGTTCACTGTTTCACTGGCTAGTCTCCATCCTTGCACCCATGCACAGAACTTAACAGAACCTGTGACCATTGATGGAGGAGAAGCATACGCTTAATTCATGGGGTTCAAATAGTGCTGGCTGGGGCTGTTGCAGGAAGAAAATTTCTTCAGGAAACACAAACTGGGAGAGGCAGTTTTGTCTAGTGGTGAAGGCATCCGGCTGGAAACCAGGAGACTGTGAGTTCTAGTCCGACTCTAAGCAAGAAAACTGGCTGGGTAACTTTGGGCCAGTCGCTCTCTCTCAGCCCAACTCAACTCATAGGATTATTATTTTTGTGGGGAAAATAGAAGGAGGAAGATATGTTTGGATAGGTTCACTGGTATTCAGCAGGTTCTGACCAGTTCTGGAGAACTGGTAGCGGAAATTTTGAATAGTTTGGAGAACCGGCAAATCCCACCACTGACTGGAGATTTTACAGTATCCTTCCCCTGCCACGCCCACCAAGCCACGCCCGCAGAACCGGTGGTAAAAAAAAAATGAATCCCACCACTGGTTCACTGCCTTGAGTTATTTGCAAAAATAATAAATGCAGGATATTAAACCAAAAACATACAAACATTGATCAGGAAAGAGTTTAGGAATTGATTTAAAACCATTTAATGTGGTTTAGACATAGCTTTCCATCCTGCCCTTGCTCTAAACCAGAGGCCTCCAACCTTGGCAAGTTTAGGATTTGTGGACTTTAACTCCCAGATTTCCTCAGTCAGCCAAGCTAGCTGGGCAATTCTATAGTTGAAATCCATAAGTCGCAAAGTCGCAAAATGTGGAGACTCAAGTTTACTCTAAAAACATCCTAGTCTTGGTGTTCTGTACGGTCATTTACATTCTTGTAAACGCTGCGCTGTGATTGGTCAAAGCGCACAGGGATCCGATTGGTCAAGCGAGCCACTCTGATTGGCCCGCTGCGGATCTCCCGCGATTGGTGGAAACTAATTGCGGGAGATTCAAAGTGGTGCCATTGGTCGCGGCCGCGGCGGCTTGGGAATAAAAAGCCGCAGTTTTTCCCCCGGAACCCGAGCCATTCTCGGGACCAATAAACAAGCTGAACCAAGTCACTGAGTCCTGGTCTCCTTGCCGTGCCGGACATAACACTTGGCTTCAGTACTCCTTGATTGTACCTCAGGTACAGAATACCCTATAGACATTGGATGCATCTAGCTGAAGAAAGTTGTATCCAGTGGTGAGATTCAATTTTTTTTTTACAACGGTTATGTAGGAGTGGCTTGGTGGGTGTGGCAGGGGAAGAATACTGTAAAATCTCCAGTCAGAGGTGGGATTTGCCGGTTCTCCGAACTACTCAAAATTTCTGCTACCGGTTCTCCAGAACTGGTCAGAACCTGCTGAATACCACTTCTGGTTGTATCCCTATGTGGTGAGATAAATATCTACTTTATTATCTCTGTAGCATTTTTTTTCAGGGAACGATCAGAGCTGGATTTTGCATTACAAGCCAATCAACCAACCAACGAACCAATCAAACAGTTACAGATAATTCTTTTCATGTCTCAAGTGGATTCTTGGTCCATTCAGAACCAAAGAGGGTGAAATAATATGTGGGAATGACCTTGAGAAACAAGGGGAAGAGATGCTAGCTAGAAAATAATCAAATAAAAGGAAGAGGGATCTGTAGCTGCTTAATAGTCAGAGAAAGACACCAACCTGAATCAATCAGGCTGTTAAAAGTGACGGTAGGAGATTTGTACTTTCAGACTTGCAATGTTCTGTTAATGTAACCTTACAACAAAGTAGGATTAGCTCATCTGCTCGTCTTTACCATGTGAATACCTCTCCTTTTCAACTTTTGGTGGGATGCCCTCATTTTCTCCCTATCACTTCTGCTCACCCCCCCCTTCCTTTCTTCCTTGTCATTGGGGGTATCCACAGGAAGAGTATCAAAAAAGACAAAATGGAAGCCACAGCCATGAAGTCAAAGCCTTACCTTTTGTACATGCTCCGTGATACATAAAAAGGGCTGGGCTTTTCATTGTATTGGGGGGTGTCATCATTTTGACTTGTCCCTCTGTAGGCCCTCCAATTGTCACACAGCAAGTTGGTCACTGAGTTGACAGGATTCTTTGCAAAAGGCTCTTGAAATAAGTCAAGGATTTTACAAAATTAGTCCAAAGGGCTCATTCAGCCTTAGAGTGGCAGGTTGCAAACCCCTGACTTGGAGCTTTAAAAGATCTGAGAAAAAGATCTTTGAATTGGGTTGCCTATAACTTGTCATCCTGTTCACCTATCACACACAAACACACACACACACACACACACACTCAAGTTGCCAGGGTAAATCGAGCATGCCATTGACTGCATGTTTATAAAAAAACATTATATATACCTGACTCACTGTCTCCGTGTGTCAAAAAAGAAATGTCAGCAGTTCATGAGAAAATGCTGATGATTGAGCTTTTAATAACTCAAACACTCATCTGGATCCGAGGAGAAAAACTGGATCAGCAAGAAATATGAGATTCGGATGAGGGAGAACGAAAACAGCTGCACAAACGGGTGTCCAAATTGTTAAGTGTCAGAAGACATGACTGCTCCTGAAATCATGAAATCCAGGGTCACGAAAATAAGTGGCCCCACTTCTGTCATTCTTATGTCCGCCATGCTTGTAAAAAAAGGCGGAGCTTCGGTCACATGACCTTGATTGCCATATTGACTTCTTTGACTTCCTGCCCCTCAGTTACATCCAGATACTAATAAGGTGCTTCTTACTAGTCCCTTTGGACCCATCTGAGTACAGATGTGCAATTTGATAGGGTGTGAGATAGGGTACAAGTGTGCAATCTTTTCACTTAACAACCAGGTTACTAACTTATCAACGGTAGTGATTCACAACCAGTGAGGCAAGAAAAGTTGGGAGGGAAGGCAAAATTCACTTAACAAATGTCTCACTTAATAGCAGAAATTTGGGGCTCACTTGTGGTTGTAAGTTGGAGCCTACCTGCATGCTTACAATTGGTTTTTCCGGGAGTTCTCTCAGTGCTCCTTTTAAGGCCTAGAAAAGAAAAAGGCAGGGTATCAATCTAAATCATAAAATTGATGTCTTTCCTTGACAACCACAACGATTAGATTTCAGCCTCTGAAACCTGATCTTCCATATTTAACATTTGACATGCAAAGGGCTGTTAGTATGTGACAGAACAGAGAGCTTTGCGGGCAGCGTCTGGGGAAATCCAATGGTCCAACAGCCGGTGGAACAATTTGTGGGTAGAAATTTCTTCTATTTTTTTTTCTTCTCTTAGGAAATGTTTCATTTTGTTGAACAACTGACTGACTCCCAAGTGGAATAAAGAGCTACCTATCTTGGAGGTGAAAAATATGTACTGGTTCCAGAAATGGCTTTTTCTGGGCATTAAAGTTTGGTCTAGTGGTTAAAGCACTAGGCAACTAGGGCATTGTGAATTCTAGTCCTCTCTTAGTCCAGAAAGTTAGCTGGGTGACTTGGATCAATAAACCAGGAAATTGCGAGTTCTAGCCCTGCCTTAGGCATAAAAACTGGCTGGGGTGACTTTGGGCCAATCACCAGGAGTTTGTGAGTTCTAGTCCCACTTAAGATATAAAAGCCATTTGTATGACTTTGGGCCAGTCACACTCTCTCAGCCCAACTTGATTGCATAGGGTTGTTATTTTTGGGGAAATAAAAGGAGGAAGAAGCAATGGGTGGAAACTAATCAAAGAGAGAAGCAACTTAGAACTCAAGAGAAATTTCCTGACAGTCAGAACAATTAATTACAATTAATCAGTGGAACAACCTGCTTCCAAAAGTTATAAATGCTCCAACATTGGAAATTTTTAGAAGAGATTTGATAACCATTTGTCTGAAGTGGTGTAGGGTTTCCTCTTGCCTAAGGAGAGGGTTGGACTAGAAGACCTCCAGGGTCCCTTCTAATTTTTCTATTCTATTCTACTCTATTCTATTCTATTCTATTCTATTCTATTCTATTCTGTAATTAAGTATGTTCATCACCTTGAGATTTTTTAATAAAAATAATAAAGGTGGGATATAATTAACAACAATAATAATTCCATAGATTTCCTTGCCATGTTTCTGCAGCTATATGGTCTTTCCCATCTGGTCTCTCTTCTCTCTTCTCTTCTGTGAGCTTAGTTCTCTCTCCCCTCCCTTCTCTCTTTTTCTTTCTCTCTCTCCTTAATTCTCCATTTCCCATGAGCTATATTTAACCACACGAAGCCTCCTCATTTTACAAGAGATAAATTAATCTGGTTCTAGCAAGTCGCTTCCTCACGCTTGATCTCTGCCCAGCTCTTTGTGAGAGGTTGAAGAGGTAGGCTGGGATCATGCAGATGGAGTCCAGAACGTAGGTGGGTGGAGGAAGAGACATCCAGCTGAATTTATTTTATTTTATTTATTTATTTGATTTGTCAATCGCTTACAAGCTTACAAGATATAAGTATATACATAGTTATGAATATATGAAAGACATGAAATTCTAGAGAAAGGTGGCAATGCCTTTTATTTTCTCATTTCCCTTCCTTCCCCTACCTCAAAGATAATCCCCCTGGGAAATCAGAGTTTCCATCCTCAGCCAAAAACACTCCCTCCAGCTGGCAGTGCAGGCCTGGCTTGGATTGGGCCCTGCAACCTCACTCTTCTGCATTTAGAGAGGCAGAGGAACTGCAGAAAATGGAGGGAGGGGGAGTTGTTTCTGCTGCTCAGAGATATACAAGTGTGTGTGTGTGTGTGTGTGTGTGTGTGTTTACACATGCATTGCCTCCAAGGCCCCGTTGGCTGTTTCCAGTGGGTCTCAAGGTCATATTTTTCTTCTTTCTTTTCTCGAAGGAGTTGTCATGTTAGCTTAAAAATGACCCAGAGTTTTATGACTCCATCGAGGGCAGCATATTTATGACTGCATATGCTTTCCTGGATTGTAGCCCAGGATATCAGCTATATGGGGAGTTCTCCTAAATTAAAGCTATGGATTCATATGTTACCATCATACAATGACGTATTTATAGAGCCAGGGTTTTTTTTTTTTTGTGGTTAAGACTCCAGGCTGGAAACCAGGAGACTGGGAGTTCTAATTCCGCTTTAGGCATGAAACCTGGATGGGTGACTTTGGGCCAATCACCAGGAGAGTGTGAATTTTAGTCCCGCCCTAGGCATGAGAGCCAACTGGGTGACTTTGGGCCAATCACAAGGACACTGTGAGTTCTAGTCCTGCCTAACGCATTAAAGCCGGATGAGTGACTTTGGGCAGTCATTTTCTTTCTGTCCAACCTGTTCTGTCCCCTCATTTGCATTCTTGAGATCCCCGCGCTTTGATTGGCCAAAGCGCGGGGCACTCTGAGTGGCTAGGCGAGCTGCGCCGATTGGCTCACTGAGAATCTCCCGCGATTGGTCCATTTGAATCGTGGAAGATTCAAAGTGGTGCCATTGGCCGCAGTCGCGGCGGCTTGGAAATAAAAAGCTGCGAAGTTTGCCTTTAGCTTCAGTTCGGTTCCTGACTAAATAAAAGAGCTTGATACTAAATCACCGACTCCTGGCTTCCTTCCACGCGGACTTAACACTGGCGACGAGGGTGGGATTCCTTTCCTGAACCGAAGCACGTGTCCGACAGAAGCCAGCCAACCGACGAGATGGCCAGCATCGCGCCACCAACCCCCTTCAACCCCGCTACCGAGGACTGGGAATCTTACACGGACAGATTCCACATGTTCCTCGAATGCAACGATCTGAAGGATGCCACGGGACCAAAGAAACGAGCCATCTTCCTAACACACTGCGGGCTCGCAGTGTTTAAGATGGCAAAAGCGCTAGCCAAGCCCGCAGACGTTACCGCGATGGATTGGAAGGACCTCGAACCATTGCTCCGGAACCACTACACTCCAGCCGTGCCCATCCTCATCCGACGGCACAAATTCTATCGGCGGGACCAGCGGTCAGGCGAGAGTCTCAGCGATTTCGTTGCAGAGCTGCGCCGCCTGGGAGGACTATGCGAGTTCTCCAACATGAACGAGGCCCTTCGGGACCAAATCGTGCTCAGCCTTTGGGACCCCGTTCTCCAAAGTCGGTTGATGGCTAAGGGCAACATCGCTCTCCACGACGCCATCTCCGAAGCCACGGCCACCGAAGCTACCCGACAGTCAGTAGACCGCATGCGGAGACCGAACGCCGTGGACTGCACCGCAAACAACAACCCTGCAAGGTCAACCGAGGCCCAACCTGAAACCACCACCCACCAGGGCAAACTCCACTCGACCTCGGGCACGTCTGATGAGGAGGAAGACATCCACCGTCTCCAGGCAGGCCGCGACCAGCACAGCCGGCGGAGTCGTAAGTCGAAGACCGCGTGTGCCGGTTGCGGAGGCGACCACCCCAGATCCGAATGCTGGTTCTTCAACTCCGTTTGCCGGCACTGCGACAAGAAGGGCCACATCGCACGCGTTTGCCGCCTCAAGAAGACCCACAGCCCCAGGCAATGGGACCCGAGCGAGCGGAGATGAGAAAGCACACCCCCTAGGACCAGAGACCGGCCAGCAGAAAACCACTGGGAGCGAAACGGATGAGCCCAACGAAGCGGCGAGGCCAGGCGGAGAGAAGAGATACATCAGACGGTCACCATCGGCCACGCCACAACCACAGATGCCAGAAAGGTCTACGTGGAGGTAGGCATCGAAGGCGAACCCTGTAAAATGGAGGTGGACTCCGGGTCCTACCTCTCAATGGTAGCCTGGCAAGAAATTAAACGCTTGGTGCCTACCATCCAGAGAAAGCAACTAGAAACCCAGAGACTAATCCTCAAGGACTACCAGGGAAACCGCATCCCTGTAGTCGGGACAGGACAGTTTACAGTGACCTACAAGGGACACGCCGAAAGACTTTCCTTAACCATCATCGATCGAGACCGACCTAGCCTACTGGGACTTCAATGGTTCGCACCGCTAGGCATCGCGGTCACGGGCATCGACCACATTGCCGAAGCCGACTGGGAGCAGCGACTGGCCTGGGACTTCCAGGAAGTGTTCGACGGCACCCTAGGCAAGTACCGAGGGGCTCCTATATCCTTCAGCCTAGACCCCCACATTCCCCCGAAACGCCTAAAACCAAGGCGGGTACCGTTCGCACTCAAACCGAAGATAGACGAGCAAATTGACAAGCTCGTCAAGCAAGGGGTATTACAACCCATAGACCACGCCCGGTGGGAGACCCCCATAGTCACCCCGATTAAGCCTGATGGGTCAGTGAGAATCTGTGGGGACTATGAATCGCGGGAGATTCAAAGCGGTGCCATTGGCCGCGGCCGCGGTGGCTTGGAAATAAAAAGCTGCGAAGTTTGCCTTTAGCCTCAGTTCGGTTCCTGACTAAATAAAAGAGCTTGATACTAAGTCACCGACTCCTGGCTTCCTTCCACGCGGACTTAACACAACCCACCTTACAGAGTTATTGTTGTGGGGAAAATAGGAAAACAAAATATTAGTCACATTCGTCGCCTTGAGTCGCTTATAAAAATTATAAAAGTGGGATATAAGCAAAATAAAATTTTAAAAAATTGATTCCAAAAAGGACTATCAAAGAGAAAATTGTTTTTCCTTTGTAGGTCTGTAGACTGGGAACTGGTCAACAGGAAGCCCATTGCTGCAAGAGACTCTTTTGATCACCAAAGATCAAAATATATATATGCTATCCTGCTGCATTAAACTGAAAACATGTTTAAACATTAAAAATAGCTGAAATCAGATCTCACAGGACGTTCACGTGAGCTCATCAGATCTGACAGGACGTTCACGATTTGAAGTGAGGTTATAGAAAAGCTTGTTACTTTGCTCCACCCAATGAGATATTAAACAATCTTGTGTGACATTGGTGAGATTTTTAAACAAGGTCACTGAAATCCCAAGTGATATAGAAATAGCAATAGCACTTAGATTTATATACCGCTTCACAGTGCTTTCCAGCCCTCTCTAAACGGTTTCCAGAGCCAGCCTATTGCCCCCAACAATCTGGGTCCTCATTTTACCCACCTTGGAAGGATGGAAGGCTGAGTCAACCTTGAGCCTGGTGAGATTTGAACTGCCAAATTGCAGGCACCGGTAGTCAGCAGAAGAAGCCTGCAGTACTGCACTCTAACCAATATGCCACCGTGGCTCATATCAATTAATAAATCAATTAACATGTGGGGAGACATTTTTGTGGGTGATTGTCATCGTTGTGTCTTTGTGCGTGCCTTTGAGTCCACACAGTTTACTTGGCAAGAGTTTCAGAAGTGGTTTATGTTGTGTTCTATGAATAAGAAAGTTTTCCCTCTGGTCCGCCGATTAGGTGGGAAAATACTGAAAGCTGATTGGTTGGCCCGTCTGACAACTCCTCTAAAAGGAGAACTGTCAGATGGGGCTTTTGCTGGTTGTTGCTGTTACTCAAATTAAGAAGTTCTTATTGTTACCTCAGATTCGTGTCTTCCTTTCAGCCACAATATAACAGTTTATTCCCGCCTTCTTCCTAAAGCTCAAATAATAAGCCAGTTTTGTACAGTGATTAGGGTGCTGGCCTAGAAACGGGGTGATTGTGAGTTCTAGTCCCATCTTAGGGAGGAAAGCCAGCTGTGTGAACTTTCCACCAGCCGTTCTCTCTCTCTCTCTCAGCCCAACCCACCTCACAGGGTTGTTGTGGGGAAAGTAGGAGAGGAAGGAATATTAAATATGTTCACCACCTTGAGTTATTGGCGGCAATAATCTATATCTGTAAAAGCGAAATACCATTCACGCATCATCACAAAATCACCAGAACCTTAAAGCCTACAAACTTGAAATTTGGCATGTATGTTTCTCTTGGCTTCTAAATGCTCTTTAAGAAAGGATTTTCTGAAATGACCATCAGAGCGTTAGTGTTTCGTATATTATTATTAACACACTCTGATGCTAAGGAGTTCTACTCCCACTTCCCACCCGAAAAGAAATCTCTTCCAAATGCAAAACACAAGCAGAGGAGAGGAGTTTCAATTTTCAGTTTTATTTTCACAAGCAAGCAGCTTTACTACAGAACAGTTGAGCTAAGCCACCCCCAGGCACCTTGCGTTCTCCTTCTTGCTCACCCAGCAAATACTTTTTTCAGTTTCCAAACAGCCCTCAGTTCACACACACACTGACAGGATGCTAGCCAGATGAATACTGATGAATGCTGGTAGGCGGAGGCACAATTCCCCCCCCCTCTTATTTTCCTCCCCCAAAATTAAACCCCATCACATAGTTTCGTAGCAAAGCACAGGTATAGAGCTAGTAAATAAATAATACTATTTGTTTTAAGAAAGTTGCCACGGTTGGGCTAGAGGGCTAGAGGCTTCCTCTGAGGTTAGTTTTAATATTGCACACTCAGCCCTACCCTCCAATAACCGAGGGACTCTGGAATCAATGGGGACAGCAGCATCATTACCCCCTCCCAGTATTGGCTGCCCACAGACAGGGTCTATTTCTCGCCAGTTAGAGAACCAGTCTGGAAGGCACCCCATTTCTGCTTCCCAACAGTGAATGCTCCCCCTCCTTTACAGGGCCTGTTCCAGTTTTGCTGTCCTCTTCTAGCTTCCAGTCAGGCATTGTCTTGGCTTTTCTACCCCTTGTCCTCTCTGCCTTCCCAGACCTTACATTAGTCACACCCCCAAGCCAAGCCAGGCCTAACAATATTTCCATTGTCCTTCCTCCTTTCTCATCCCTGTTGCAAACGCCTCACCCAGCCATCGCTTGGCAGTGCCCTCGGCAGGCTGGATCTTTTTATGTGCCAAAGAGCAAGAGGGAGGGAGGGGTTGCCAGGCAAGGAATCTGGGCACCTTGCCCTCTCCCGCCTGGGCCTGCTGCTGGCAAGATCCCTTCACAGGGGAGTGTCTGGTATAAGATAAAGGCCAACAGGAGAAACGATTGCCTTACAAGTTAACTCTCTGCTGCCCTGAAAATGCCCTAATCCAGGCATGTTAGGCCAGGAAAGTTGAGGACTACCTGTCGCACTTTGCAGCTCAGCTATGGCTTTGCCAGCCAAAGCTGCACCTGTGAGATTCCCAGGTTTCCTCACTCTAAAGGGCAAGTTTGATTCCTTGCCCAAGTTCTGGGTGGACAGATGGGGCACGTAGCATCTATTTGTGCCAGCCGATAGTTTGCCGCTTAATTATGGTTCGTTGCAGTCGGTTGGATTCACACCCACTGCTGAAGAAGTTGAGTGTGATTCCTGCAGTTCACCCAAATTAAACAAATGGCATTTTTGCAAGTATGAAGTGGGAAGCAAGGTGCTTCCTGGACCAAGAACAAGCCCAGATGGTGAGGCTTAGGATAAGTAGTTCTGGATTTACAGCAGGTCATTTAGTGAAGTTACACCAGCACTGAAAAAAGTGACTTATGATCGTTTTTCACACTTATGACTTGTTGCAGCATTCCCTGTGGTCACATGATGAAAATTCAGACACTTAGCCACTGATTCATAGTTATGATGGTTTGCTGTATCCCAGGGTCAATGTGATCACCTTTTGCAACCTTTTGACAAGCAAAGTCAATGGGGAATGTTAAAATTCGCTTAACAATTGTGTTACTAACTTAAGAACTGTGGCGATCCACTTAGCAACTTTGGCAAGAAAGGCAGGGGTGGGATTCAAATTTTTTAACAACCGGTTCTGTGGGCGTGGCTTAGTTGGTGGGCATGGCTTGGTAGTCATGTGACTGGCTGGGCGTGGCCAACTCAGTATCACTCACATCGAGGCACGCATCTCCTCGCCTGGCCTCTCATGACTGTGGGGATGCTGCAACAGTCGTAAGTGTGAAAAATGGTGATAAGTCACTTTTTTCAGTGCCAGTGTAACTTTGAATGGTCACTCCATACAAGCAAAGTACCAGCAAAGGAGGGGGGGGGGAAACTCCAGAGAAGTATATGAGACAGGAAGTCTAGTCCTGCCAAGAATGTAATAAGGGTTAATGGAGAGGAGAGGCAGTTTCTGTAAGCAACACCAGAATGTTTCCTTCCAGCCTTCCTTACAGGATTAGACCAGTAATTTCTTCTAACAACTGGTTCTTCAAACTCCTTAGAATGTTAACAACTGGTTCTAGTGAATAGGTGCGAATAGGTAGAATCCCACCCCTGAAGAAAGGGTTGTACCTGTGATGGTGAACCTATGGCTCATGTGCTGGAAGTGGCATGCCAAAGCCACTTCCGCTGGCACATGAGAGGTTGCCCGGAAGAGCTCCACTGAGCGCAAGCCACCCACCTGCCAGCTGATTGTTGGGTATTTGGCGCGCATGCGTGGGGGGCGTGGGGGCGTGGGAGACATCCAAGCATGCGCATCAATGCATGGCGTGTGGGGGGGATCGCGCATGGATGTGCAGAGGGATGTGGGGTTTGTGTACACGTTGCCTTCTGAGTGCTGGCATGTGAGTGTGTGCACAGAAAAGCATGCACAATTTTCAGCACAGGAGCCCAAAAAAGGTGCGCCACCACTGGGTTGTACAATGGGGCAAAACTCACTTAACAACTGTCTTGCTTAGCAACATAAATTTTAGGTGTAGTTGTGGTAATGAGTCAAGGACTATCTGTCGAAGTAAAAGAGTTTCTGTGCCTTCATAACTTCTCAGAGGAAGGAATTTCAGTGACCTTCACAGACCGGCATCTGTCTGAACTGCCTTTTGTTTTAAATAAGATATTGAAAATTTATATTCCTTTGCATTGACTAATTCTGTTTGCTGGTCCATGAACTGAAGTTGAAAGGAGGCCTTAGAAGAATGCCTGGTCTGGATTTTCTGGTTAAATGAGTTGCAACCAACTCTTATTTCAAAAATTAGTAGAAGAGGAGTGCATAATATTATTTTTTCATTTGTTTTCTCTGCCAGGACTCTTTTTGCATTTTAATTTATTTTAATTCAGATCTTGCTTGCCCTTTCAGGTTTCCCATCATTTTATCCTCACCACAATAGAATAGAATAAAATTCTTTATTGGCCAAGTGTGATTGGACACACAAGGAATTTGTCTTGGTGAAAATCCTCTCAGTGGACATAAAAGAAAAGATACATTAGTCAAGAGCCAAGAATCATAGGGTACAACACTTAATAATAGTCATAGGGTACAATAAGCAATCGAATCATACTAGGAAACAGTCAATATAAATCGTAAGGATAGAAGCAACAAAGTTGCAGTCATACAGTCTCAAGTGGGAGGGGATGGGTGATAAGGAGTGATGAGAAGATTAATAGTAATAGTACTGCAGACTTTGTAAATAGTTGGACAGCATTGAGGAAATTATTAGCCAGTTTTGACTGCTCTTAGTGGAAGATAGGGATACCTGCAAACTATGGTTCAAAAAATAAAAGTCAGCTGCTATGATTATGCAGTCAAAGGACAATGTTAGGGATAAAATTGTTTACCCTAACTGGTTTAGGTAAAATAATAACTAAGTAATCATAGTTTGTATGTTAAAGTGTCTGCAATTTTAACTGTGGGATAGTAATTAAGGGAGTGGTTGTGAAAGCACTTTAAAAGAAGCAAGACGACAGCTTGCTCTCTCTCTGGCTTTGATGATCCCTGATTACTGCAAGGACTCAAGACTGCATTGCTCGAACGGGAGAGAAAACAAAGGACTGACTTGTAAGTGAACTGACATAGGAAATTCTACACGGACTTTGCTAACTGAATATCCCTGAATGGACTGACTAAATGATACATGACTATTGGACTGTTATTTTGACTATGCTATGAACTCATAATGGAATAAACTATATTTTTGATAGCACAAGCGTATCTGTTATTTTTACTGTATGTTAATAAACATACAAGCTTAGCTCACTCATTTATCTGTGTGCCTATCTGACTAACGCTGCACATTCTGTTTAGCTTGTCTCCCTAACCCTGGTTGGGGAAACCAGGCTTAACACTGGTTATGGGCCCAGAGGCTGCAAAGTCAGTTTAACTAGGATAAAACAGATTTATGTAAAAGTGAGAGTTTGTGTTGTTATACATTACAGTAAACAGACAGCTGTGTTTTATTAATTATATTTTTATATCCATATAAGAAAACATGGCACAAGTCAATCTACAAAGTTTGTCCCTTATATCCAAGTTGGATGGAACAAACTATGTATCATGGTCTATGAAATGTAGTCTGCTTCTACGAAGAGAAGGTTTGTGGAACATAATTGAAAACCCACCAAACGTAGAAGAATGGGATACAGAGGATGATGAAGATAGATTAAAGATAGAAGAATTTATGCATAAAAATCAACCAGCTATTTGCATAATTGGGTTAACCTTAACTGATCAACAGCTTGTTTATATGCATGGAGAGAAAACGGCTGTTGGGTGTTGGCAGAAGCTGAAGAGGATTTATGTTCGAGATAATGTTGGTGCTCACATAAATCTAACACGGAAGCTTTTCAGTAAGCATCTCCAAACAAATGGTGATATGCTGAGTCATTTGAAAACTATGCAAAGCATTTTTCAAGAACTGCACGAGAAAGAGCTTATTTTCTCTGAACTACACCAAGTCTACATAATTCTATCTTCCCTTAACGAAAGTTATGATAACTACATAACTTCCCTTGAAATATTGCCAAAGGAAAGCCTAACTTTAACTGATATAACTGGCAGATTGATTGAAGAGGCCAGAAGAAGGCTTGAAAGAGACGAGTTAAGGAGGCAGCAACCTCAAAAAGAAGATAATGAATCTCCTACTGCATATGCAATTAAAAAGTGCTTTAATTGTGGAGGAAGAGGACATTTGGCAAGATTTTGTAAAAAGGCAAAGCGCCAGAATGCTGGCCAGAATACAAAAAGTCATCAAAAGATAAATAAAAATGTAGAGTTAGCCATGTATACTAACGGAGCTGTAAAAAATAATTTATGGGTGGTTGACAGTGGAGCATCCCAATGTATAACAAATGATAACAAATATTTTATTAAAATGTCCAAGAGTACACAGCAGATATCGTTAGCCAATGGCTGGAAACTGAAAGCTAAAGGTCAAGGTATAGCATATTGTTCTTTTATAAAAGAAAATGTAAAAATGTTATATGTACCACAACTTAAGTTTAATTTAATTTCAGTTAGAATTTTGGTTAAACTAGGATATGTAGTTACATTTAAAGGAGATAACTGCATAATTGAGAAAGAAGATAAGAAAATTACTGCATCTTTAAGAGGTGAATTATATGTGTTAAATGATAATAGTTTAAAGGTGGCTAACACAGTTTATGAAAATAAGAAACCTCATGATAAATGTATTCACTTGTTACATCGAAGGCTAGGGCATTTAAATTTTAAAATGCTTAAGAAAACTGTTGAATTATCTAAGGGAATAAGTTTGAAAACTTGTAATAAGTATTTGCAATGTAATATTTGCAATCAAAGCAAAGCCAGGGTCACACCGGCTAATAGAGTTGATGGATTTACTACCAAAGAACCTTTAGAGGTAGTATTTGCAGATTTAATAGGTCCGAAAAATCAAGTGTAGGAGGAGCTCGTTACATACTAAGTATAATGGACCACTATTCTAGATATGGGTTTTGCTATTTAATGAAGAGCAAAACTGAAACGTATCAAAATCTCTTTAATTGGATAAAATTTGCTGAAAGGAAAACTAAAAAGAAATTAGTAACTCTTATAACAGATAATGGTATGGAATTTACAAATAATAAATTCCAGAACAGACTAAGAATGTTAGGTATACAACATAAAAAGTCTGCACCATATAGGCCACAACATAATGCCTTTATAGAGAGAAGAGGCCAAATATTACAATCAATGACACGAACTATGATGTCTGATTCAGGATTACCTGACAATTTGTGGGGAGAAGCAATAATGTGTGGTAATCATATATTAAATAATGTTGTTAATTCAACAACAGGTGAATTACCATTCACATTGTGGCATGGTACAAAACCTGATTTAAGTTACATGCACACATTTGGAGCACCAGCATGGGTGCATATCCCTACACAACTTAGACAAAAAGGACAGCATAGAGCTAAAAGATTATTTTTTGTAGGAGATACATCTAATCATAGATCTTATAGATTCTGGGAACCAGGTACATCTAAAGTTTACACCAGTGCTAGTGCTAAATTCCTAGAACATGTAGGATGGAATAGATTAGAGCAAGATTTAAATAATGAAGTAATTATTGAACCCTACAAAAGGCAGAAAGAACAGAATAGTTATAAGAAGAGTCCAATTAAAGAAGAAGTCCACGAAGAGCAAATAGAATCAGAACAGAATCAGTTGATCAGGAAGAGTTAGATAATCAAGAACAGTTAATAAAGGAAAGTCTACCTGTAAGTCCTGTAATACCAAGACGTACTACACGTGTAACTAGACCACCTGATAGGTATCAAGCAAGTATAGTTTGCCAAGTAACTAAAGTTCCAACTAGTGTAGATGAACTTAGGATGTATCCTGCTAAGGATCAGGAGAATTGGCAAAAGGCAATGAAAAAAGAACTAAATTCATTAAAGGTAATGAAAGTTTATGAAGATGCTAAATTACCTCCAGGAGAAAAATCCATTGGGTGCAAATGGATATTTAAAGTAAAAACTGGAAATGATGGGACTGTTACCCATAAAGCTAGGTTAGTAGCTCAAGGATTTAATCTAACTGCATCTGATTACGATGAAGTTTTTGCACCAAGTCTTAAAGCAACATCTTTAAGAGCAGCTTTAGTGTGGGCAGCTAAGAAAAACTATGTCATTAACCATTTAGATGTAGAAACTGCTTATCTACATGCACCATTGCAGCACACTATATATTTAAGAAAACCAGTAGGTATAAAAGACAATAAAATAAATGGTAATGATTGTTGGAAACTCAAAAAGAGTCTTTACGGGTTGAAACAATCTGGGTTTGAATGGAACCAATATATTGTGAAAGAGTTAAACAATATAGGTTTTAAATCTGGTTTAGCAGATCCATGTGTGTTTAAAAGAGAAAATAATGGAACGGTGTCATTATTGTTATTATTTACAGATGATATTGATTTGATAACTAAGACTAATAATGAAGCTAATGAGATTATATCATTATTAGCCAAAAAGATAAAATTAAAGCATTTAGGTGAAATTAAAAAGTATCTAGGATTGACAATTAACAAAACAAAAAATGGTTTTAAGATATCTCAAGAAGATAAAATTTGCCAATTAATTAAAACGTTTAAAATGGAACTTTGTAAACTGGCAAAGACTCCAATGAGTCAGGAAGTTTGCCAAACTAATGATCAAAGTCCCAAATTTGATAAGTCCATATATCAATCTTTGATTGGTAGCTTATCATATATAAGCAATTGGTCTAGGCCAGATATAGCTTATAGTGTAAATCAGCTGGCACGTTTTAATTCAGATCCACATCAATGTCATTGGCAATCATTAAAGAGAATTTTAAGATATCTTAAAGGAACAATGAACCATGCATTGTATATAGAACCAAAGGGTGATTTGAGTCTTAGTGCCTATGCAGATGCAAGTTTTGCAACTGATATAAACACTAAAAAATCAACATCTGGGTTGGCTATATTATTTGGTAAGACATTAATAGGGTGGAGGTCAATCAGACAACAGCATATTAGCTTGTCCACGATGGAAGCGGAATTTTCATGTCTGTCATTATTATGCACTGACTTGATTTTGTACAAACAGTTATTATTAGACATGGGTGTTACTGTTAAAGATTCTATTATTGTGTACGAGGATAACCAAGCAGCTATAAAGTTAGCTACTAGTATTGCTGTAAAAACTAGATCAAAGCATACTGATTTAAGATACTTAAATGTTAGAGAATCTGTAAAGAATGGGCTAATTAAATTGGAATACTGCATGACGAAAGAAAACATTGCAGATCAATTTACAAAAGCTCAAGGAGTAAGCAAGTTTAAAGAGAGTTGTAACAAATATGATTTAAAGATGTAAATAGTTATATTATTATTTAACCTAAAAGGGGAGAATGTTAGGGATAACATTGTTTACCCTAACTGGTTTAGGTAAAATAATAACTAAGTAATCATAGTTTGTATGTTAAAGTTTCTGCAACTTTAACTGTGGGATAGTAATTAAGGGAGTGGTTGTGAAAGCACTTTAAAAGAAGCAAGACGACAGCTTGCTCTCTCTCTGGCTTTGATGATCCCTGATTACTGCAAGGACTCAAGACTGCATTGCTCGAACGGGAGAGAAAACAAAGGACTGACTTGTAAGTGAACTGACATAGGATATTCTACACGGACTTTGCTAACTGAATATCCCTGAATGGACTGACTAAATGATACATGACTATTGGACTGTTATTTTGACTATGCTATGAACTCATAATGGAATAAACTATATTTTTGATAGCACAAGCGTATCTGTTATTTTTACTGTATGTTAATAAACATACAAGCTTAGCTCACTCATTTATCTGTGTGCCTATCTGACTAACGCTGCACATTCTGTTTAGCTTGTCTCCCTAACCCTGGTTGGGGAAACCAGGCTTAACAGACATAACAGTTTTACTTGATGCCATCATGTATATTTATTTCATGCCGCTTTAATTGATTTTCATTGCTTTATGACTTATGAGGTAAACTGCCCAGAGCAAGGATGAGTCATTATGTACCTTTGCAAACTGTGGACTTCAACACCCAGAATTCCTGAGCCAAACATGCTGGCTCAGGAATTTAACAGAATAACAGAACAGAACAGAGTTGGAAGGGACCTTGGAGGTCTTCTAGTCCAGCCCCTGCTCAGACAGAAAACCCGATGCTGTTTCAGATAATTCTGGGAGTTGAAATCCATAGGTCATAAAGGGGCCATAGTTGGCCAACCCTGGTTCAGAGTCACTTGTTTAGATGAGCAGCTATAGAAGTTGAATAAATAAAAACAAAATGAATTGGTGGCATCTTTGTAGCCGCCATCTTGTCTTTTTTGTTTTTTTTACTCTACTCTGTGTGGATGACTTTCATGGAAGATGAGTGAACTGGAGCCAGAAACCACCAGAGAACTGACTGATCACTAAAACCAAGGGTTTTTTCTTTTACTAAGTCAGTGTCAAATTGTCATACCAAGGTCCTAGTTTGAATTCTGCATGGTTATTTCACTTTTAGAAGGTTTTCTGAAGGGGCTGCAGCAAGCCAAATGGAAATATGGCCTCTCACCTTGAGGGTGAACTGGGGTTTGAAAGAGATCAGTCTATGCATAGATGTTCCACCATGTTCCTACATTTTCACATCCTTCTAACTGCTTCCTTGTTGGGCTCCAAAAACCAAGAGAGACAAGCTGGAGGTTCCTCTGAGCAGTTTCCTTTATTCTTCTTCGCTTATAGATAGAAATCTCAACAAACAGACTACTTACATCATTAAGCATAGATGGTGCACTGAAAACTCCTAGAGAGGAGCTGTTTCAACACTCTTTCTCCCACAGACAGAAACTATCTAAACTTCATTTGCTTTTCTGGAATGCACACCCTCTCTCGTGGGAATCTGGATTACTAGAAGACCAAAGGTGGAAATCTATTTGAATTCTTGCTGGTTATGAAATTATTCTGACTTTCAAATGCCTTGTTGGTTTTTTGTCTGTGGTACTTAGCTAGAGCAAGGAAGATGGAGCAAATTATTTATTTGTTTGTTTGTTTATTTGTTTATTTATTTATTAATCAATTGAATTTGTATGCCACCCATCTTTTTACCAAACAGCTCTGGGCAGCACCAATTATACCAGTGATGGGGACACCATTGAAACACCTAAAAGAGCAGGATGGGGACAGATCATCCTAAAGAAGCTCTATCTATGTTTTTGCCAAGAGTCAAAATGAACTTGATAACAATCAGTTTGTCGATCAGTCAGTCAGTCAATCAATCAATCAATCAATCAGAAGTTCTGTTTGAGAATCCAAACCTGTTATGCTCCTGACCATCACTATTTTTGAAAAGTTTCTATTCTTCATAGCTATTTTGAAAGCAATTAGAAAAGGTAGTGTTCTAAGCACAATTTGAGAATCATTTACCGAATATAGCTCAAGTCCATGCATTAAAAGTGGAATATATATTTAAAATATGAAAAAATACCTCAGTATGAAAAAAATTGTACTCAGTAATTCCTTCTGTCTCTGTTTTGGCAGTTTGAAATCTACCTCAGTAAGTCATCATGGGAAGAAGGGAGGAAAGGAAGGAAGAAAAAAAGGGAGGAGGAGGAGGAGAAGGAGAAGGAGAAAAGGAAGAAAGCACAAATAAAAGAGATGATGATCCTTTTAGCTTTCAAGTGCATGATTCATTTTTGTTTGCTCCTTGCATCTATCATTTTCTCTATTTCTAATTGGTCTGCATTACTTTAATTTATCTAGGAACAGCACGCACGTCAAACAGAGGGTGCTTTGTACTGGCCAAAATGAAATTATGCAAATAGTCTTTAAAAATAAGAATGTGACTTTTCGACCTTTTAACATTTTCAACATTCATAATTTTATTAAGCCAGGGAAACCAAAGACTGTGGGTAAGTCTTCCAAATGTCACTTTTTAAATTTGGTTAGGGAGGAGATTTTTTTTTTAAAGATTTCTTTAAAAAATCTTCATGCATTTATGGGTCCCTTATAAAAAAAAAAGCCTGCTTAAATATCGACATTATTCTATTCGTTTTCAATTGTCTCCTAGAGAAGCCTTCTCCAGGACTCTGAAATATCAGTCTGATACAAACAATGGGGTTATTGAACAGGGAGAGAACTGGGGTGGCAGGCAGTATTCCATCCCAGAGTTTTAATTTGGGTTGAAGTCTCATATTCATTGGATTGTCTGCATATCTTATTTCTTGCTGTATTGTTTTTCGGAAAGAATCCTGACTATGAATACAAACATCCTGTTTTGCATGTGAACACAAAATACC
The DNA here is from genome assembly GCA_033807585.1 of Hydrophis major. Classification (NCBI taxonomy): domain Eukaryota; kingdom Metazoa; phylum Chordata; class Lepidosauria; order Squamata; family Elapidae; genus Hydrophis; species Hydrophis major. The sequence goes on from CM066329.1 coordinate 58,747,990, forward strand.
TTTAATTGCACCAGAGACGGAACTTGGTGCCTCAGTCTTCATCATAATGCCGTTATCAATTTTTTATCACGTCAAGAAATGAGCTTTCAGAGTTTCTACTCCTGACAGTCCTGAAAATGATTTGTCTTCATGTCTCCTACACAGCTCAAATCTTGTGAGCAAGCCTTGGTTAATTTGGGGGGAAAAATGAAGCAGAATCTGACTGGGTTAATACTTGTTGAGGTGAGCTTTTCTCCTAGCGAGTGAGAAAATTCATTTCTCGCTTAAAGGCCTGGAGACTAAAACATATGAAGAATGGCTGCAGGATTGGGGTTTGGCTGGTCTAGAGAAAAGAAAGACTAGGGGTGACATGATAGCAGTATTTCTACAAAGTATTGACACAAAGAAGAGGGGGGTCAACTTATTTTCCAAAGCACCTGAAGGCAGGACAAGAAACAATGGATGGAAACTAATCAAGGAGAGAAGCAACCTGGAATTGGGCAGAAACTTCCTAACAGTGAGGAGAATTAACCAGTGGAACAGCTTTGCCTTCAGAAATTGTGGGTGCTTCATCACTGGAAGTTTTTAAGAAGAGACTGGACAGCCACTTGTCTGAAATGGTATAGGGTCTCCTGTTTGAGCAGTGGGTTGGTTTAGAAGACCACCAATGTCTTGGACTAGAAGACTCCAAGGGTGGACTAGAAGACCTCCAAGGTCCCTTCCAGCTCTTTTCAGAATTGATTGAATTTATTCTCATTAACAAAATAAAAGTGGTTGCGATCAACTTCTTCTGAGATATGTTTTTGACTCTCCAGTCTCCCATCCCAGTACTAACCTGATCTAATTCTGCTTAACTTTTTGAGATCATGTATAGCTAGTTCCTATTGACCTTCTTGGACATTTGAAGAGAATTAAGTCCTGTTCATCATATCTCAGAGGTAAAAATCAGGTTTCCCCCCCCAATAACCATTTTGCTGTTGTTGTTTTATAATAATTTTTATTAAACAATTTTTCTTATATACAACATCATTTCCATTCATTACAATGCTTTCGTTACATAAATCTTAACTATACGATATATATACTTTTACATAAATCTTATCAAGTATAATAATGGGAAAATATGATAAGAAAACAGAGTATTTAATGCTGCATTTATTAACGGCAGCAAGAATAACTTAGGCACAGAATTGGAAAAATGATAGTATGCCACCAGAGGAAAATGTGATAGAAAAATACTAGAGTGTGCCGAGATGGATATATTGACCATGGAGATAAAGGAAAGAGAGGAAATGGATTATTATTTGACGTGGAATGATTGTATGATTAGCTAAATAATAGATATAAAGTTGAATAGAGAAGAAGACAATAAGATAATAAGCTAAAAGATATAGTCGATAAAGATAATTAAGCAACATAGACAAGTATATAGATAGTTAAGAAAATTAGGTTTTTAAAGTCTTTATTTTAGGAAAACGAAAGTTGGATCTTGAAGGTCATCAATAGAAAGAGTATTCATTCCTTTGAACGTTAGTGTTGGAAAATAACACGAAGAGCTAAAAAAAAAAAAGATTATTGAACAAATCAACCCCACATTTTTACCCCAGGCACTAATTATCATACTTAAGACACATTATGGGAAGACCTAACTTTCTGGAGAAGGCTATCATGCTGGGAAAGGTAGAAGGAAAGAGAAGTGAATGGCTAGCAGCAAAATGGATGGAATAGTAGTGATGGAGGATGCACCATTGGAAAGCCTGGAGGGTTGCTAAGAATTGACTCCAACTTGATGGCGTGTACACTAATCAGTTTACCCAAGTCAGATTTGGCCAGATTTAGTTGTCAGAATGACCAGAGATAAGGACGTGCCCCACTTTCCTTAACAATCATGTCCACTGCAGCTTTTTCTTTACTTGTCTTTGCTCTTTCCATCAACATGAACATCTTTTATATAACTCCCATCTCCGGGCTTTTGGCAAGTAAAAGAGAGGATAGCAGACCACCCACTCTTTTATTTGGAGAAGGGTTGTTTGCACAACTGGACATGAAATGACCTCAGTGGGGAATTTTAAATGCAGCAGTGTTTGAAGTTCAGAGGTTATCTTGCATTGTTATTATATTGTTAGAAGCCACCTGAGTGATAGGAAGGGGTAGAGCGGAGTATAGACCTAGAATGATGAGAGCAGGGGAGGGAGGGAGGGGAGGAGGGAGAGAGAGGAGGGGAGGAAGAGAGAGAGAAAGAGAGAGAGAGAAAGGCAGGCAGAAAGACAGACAGGAGAGAGAGAAAGTAGATAGATGATAGATAGGTAAGTAGGTAGGTAAAGAGATAGAGTAGCTAGATAATGATAGAAGATAGATAATATAGATAGATAGGCAAACGAAAGATAGATAATGATAGAAGAAAAAAGATAGATAGATAGATAGATAGATAGATAGATAGATAGATAGATAGATAGATAGATAGATAGAGGCAGGCAGAAAGACAGACAGGAGAGAGAGAAAGTAGATAGATGATAGATAGGTAAGTAGGTAGGTAAAGAGATAGAGTAGCTAGATAATGATAGAAGATAGATAATATAGATAGATAGATAGGCAAACGAAAGATAGATAATGATAGAAGAAAAATAGATAGATAGATAGATAGATAGATAGATAGATAGATAGATAGATAGATAGATAGATAGATAGAGGCAGGCAGAAAGACAGGAGAGAGAGAAAGAGATGATAGATAATGATAGAAGATAGATAGATAGGCAAACAAGAGAAAGATAAATAGATAATGATAGAAGAGATAGATAGATAGATAGATAGATAGATAGATAGATAGATAGATAGATAGATAGATATAGGCAGGCAGGCAATCAGGCAGAAAGACAGGAGAGAGAGAAAAAGATGATAGATAATGATAGTTGATAGGCAGTGGAGAGAGAGAGATCAAATAGATGTGTGTGTGTGTGTGAGTGAGAGAGAGAGAGAGAGAGAGAGAGAGAGAGACTGAGACTAACTCTCCTAGCCTGGGGTTATTGCTAGCATATATTCCCCAGTGTCTCAGGAAGAAGGCTTTCTCATAATTTGCTGCCTGTGTAGCCTGATTCTTTTAAATGGGACTTTCCACCGACAAAGCATCTGCTGTACTACTGAGTTAGCTCTCAAGTTCAGTTGCTTTGGTTGGCCTTGGATTAACTGCATGTGCCTTTCATAAATCCTTTCCTTTCACTCATTCATTTGGACAAGGACGAGATCAGATGACTCCGTCACAACATGTGGTGCTCTTCCCACGCGCTAGCCCTTCTTCCTCAGATCCAGGTTAGGTGGTCCATTTGTTCCCAGCTGGAAATTCCCACTAAGCACAAGCTGATCCCTTGAACAGCTCTTAAAAAGAATCCTAAGACTCTGTTGAAAGGCTCTGAAGATATTATTTTTGCCGGCGGGCCTGGGGACCCGGATGGCATGGAGCCCATCAAGTTTTTAGTTTTATTATTGTCTCCAAGAGGTTGGGGATTTATTGGGTTTTGTATTTGGGGTGTTTTTTTCTGTACCTTTCTGTTGGGGTGCCTGGAGTCACCGTGAGTGTGTTTGGTAACCATACACAGGTGATATTCAGCCAATTCTGACAGGTTCTGGAGAACCGGCAAATCCCACCTCTGACTGGCCCTGCCCCCATCTATTCTCTGCCTCCTGAGTCCCAGCTGATTGGCTGGGTCTTCTTTGGTTGCCCTGCACAGGAGAACGGAGCTGGAAAGCAGGTTAGTGGGTGGGGATTTTACAATATCCTTCCCCTGCCACACCCACCAAGCCACAGAACCAGTAGTAAAAAAAATATGAATCCCACCACTGATACAGGTGCTTCTCAACTTACGACCACAAATGAGACCAAAACTTCTCCTGCTAGGTGAGACCGTTGAGTGAATTTTGCCTCATTTTACAATCTTTTTTTTTTTCCACAGCTGTTAAGTACATCCCTGCAGTCGTTAAGTAAGTAACACCGTTGTTAAGTGACTCTGGCTTCCCCATTGACTTTGCTTGTCGGGAGGTTGTAAAAGGGGATCACGTGACCTCCAGGACATTGCAATTGTCGTAAATACGAGTCAGTTGCCACAAACCTAAATCTTGACCATGTGACCATGGGGATGCTAGAACGGTCGTAAGTGTGAAAAACGGTCATAAGTCACTTTTTTCATTGTCATCGTAACTTTGAACAGTTGCTAAATGAACAGTTGTAAGTTGAGGATCACCTGTATAAATTTTCTAAATTAATAAAAAACATTCTTGAAGATCTAGAGATCATATTTCAAGATCCCACCATCTTTGCAACTGCACCAGGAGAGAATAACAGAATAACAGAGTTGGGGGGGACCTTGGAGGTCTTCTAGTCCAACCTCTGGCTCAGGCAGGAGGCCCTAACCCAATTCAGACAAATAGTTGTCCAGTTTCTTCTTAAAAACCCTCCTGTGATGAAGCACCCATCATGCCTGGAGTAAAGTCGTTCCACTGCTTAATTATTCTCAGTTAGGAAAATGTCTCCTCAGTTCTGGGTTCCTTCTCTCCTTGATTAGCTTCCATCCATGGCTTCTTGTTCTGCCCTCAGGGGGCTTTGGAGAATAGCTTGGCTCCCTCTTCTTCTTTGTGATGGCCCCTCAAAGTTTATTTATTTATTTTGTCAAGCATGCATTTGATAATATATATAAGTACAAACGTGATTATTAATACATGAAATAGATACGAATCAAAGGGAACATTAATGTCGTTAGGCAGTTTGGTGCGCTTATGCATATCATAAATATGCATAATATTATAAACATACATGTACATATAATATACATATTATAATATAATATACATATTATATTATAATATACATATTATAATATACATGTTGTGACATACATATTATAAATATACATAATATAGTTGATGCGCTTCTGCATCTTATAAATATTGGAAGACTGCTACCATGTCACTCCCTAGTCCTTCTTTTCATTAAATTAGACATACCCTGTTCCTGCAACGGTAGCCTTTCAGCTCTAGTTCCCTTTCCCTTCTTCTAGAAATCCTGGTCTCCTTTCCATTTCAACCCCATCATTTCTGAATGTCAAGTCCTGTCAAGTCCTCCCAGCAGTCTTTCCTCTTGCTTGCAAGGTGGCAGATTCCACTCGAGGGGACCCTGAGCATCGCGGCCTCTCCCCCTGCTGCTTAACCCACTTGAAATTCCGGCTTCTGTCTCTTGCTCTCTCTTCCCAGCTGCTCACTGAGTCATCACCAGTTAATCCAGCAGGAGACGTCTAGACCTGCCCCGCGGAAAACTTTGCTTATATTAAATAAGTCGTTTGGGGCTGATGTTTTTACCTGCTAGGGCCTGCTGCTGGCGCCGGGGGAAGGGGTGGGGGCAGGAAAACTGGGGAGGGGGGGGAAGGACACTTTTATAGAGCAAAACATCCACCCACTCATTTTGAGGACTGGGGTGCTTTGCTCATGGTTGTGGGCAAGAGAGATCCTTGAGTGTGACTTCCGCCATTTTCTGTTTTTGTTTGTTTGTTTACAAGCAGACAGGTGTGCATTTTGGATCAGGGCCCTGTGTTGGGGGGGGGGAAGCAATTAATTACTTGCCCTGTAATGTATAATATAAATGCATAATGTAAACATAATATAAAGAGGAGGGAGTTAAGCTATTTTTCAAAGCACCCGAAGGCCAGACAAGGAATAATGGATGGAAACTGAACAAGGAGAGATTCAACTGGGAAATAAGGAGAAATTTTCTGACCAATGGAACAGAAGTTGCCTTCGGAAGTTGTGGGAGCTTCATCACTGGAAGCTTTCCAGAGAGACTGGATTGCCATCTGTTCAGAAGTGTCATAGGTTATCCTGCTTGGGGGTGGGAGGGTGTTGGACTGCAAGGTCCTTTCCAACTTTGTTGATCTGTTAATCTGTAAATGTGTCTCAACTGAAATTAAAGCCCTTTGAAGCAATTTGGGCAGAGGTGGGATTCTATAGGTTCGGATTGGTTCTATAGAATTGGTTGTTACGATTTGATGCTGTTCAGAGAACTGGCAAATGGTGCCCTGGCTGGTCCCGCCCCTTGCCGCCTGCCCCTTGCCTCCTCTCCCAGTCGGTCCTTATCGCGCATGCCCGACATCGCTAACGGGGAGCAAAAAATGCCCCAGCCAGGAGGCTTCCCTGAGGCCCAGGAGGCCAAAAAAAAAAAAAGGGAGCAGGGGGGTGTTGCCAAAAAAAAAAAAAAAAAAGCCACGCCCACCCAGTCACATGGCCATTCCCACCAAGACACGCCCACAGAACCGGTAATAAAAATATTTGCATCCCACCCCTGAGTTAGGAGAAGGGTGTTTTTATAATGCAGGTAGTCCTCGATTTACCACAGTTCACTTAGTGAGCATTCAATTGAAAAAGTGAAAAAAGTGGCTCATTGTTGTTTTTCACTCTTACGACCGTTGCAGCATCCCCATGGTCCGCTTGGCCACTGACTCATATTTATGATGGTTGCAGTGTTCCGGGGGTCATTTTTGTGACCTTCTAACAAGCAAAGTCAATGGGAAAACCAGATTCACTTAACGAATTGAACAGCTGCAGTGATTCAGTTAACAGGTGCTAAAATGGGACAAAACTCACTTTGCAAATTTCTCACTTAGCAACATAACACTTCAGGCTCCTTTGTGGTCGTAAGTTGAGGACTACCTGTAATAGAACCTGGGAAGAGTTTCAGTTATGGAAACGGTGCAAAGACGAAAAGGCTGAGCAGTCCCAGGCCGATTCAACCTGACCCTGTTGCCACATTTTGAGCAGATTTAGAAGAATCGACCAGTATGGATCTCCCTTGATCTTTTTCCTTTTGTGAACTTTGTAGGTCCCCAGGATGGTGCTGCCACACTGACGTTCAGCAAGATCAGAATTAGTTAGTATCGGTAATCCTCTACTAACAGCCACAATCGAGCAATTCCGTTGTTAAGTGAGACAATTGTTAAGTGAATTTTGTCCCATTTTACGATCTTTCTTGCCACAGTTGTTAAGTGAATCATTACAGTTAACCAGTGGAATAGCTTGTCTTCAGATGTTTTGCTTGAACAAGTGGCTGGACTAGAAGACTTCCAAGGTCCCATCTTCTTTTTTTCCTTTTCCTTTTCCTTTTCTTTTCTTTTCTTTTCTCTTCTCTTTTTTCTTTTCTCTTTTCCTTTCCTTTCCTTTCCTTTCCCTTCCCTTCCCTTCCCTTCCTCTTCTCTTTTCTCTTCTCTTC